>CM051393.1:1692223-1767223 GCA_028015245.1 Cardamine occulta | reverse complement strand
CTCCCTAAAATAAACTTGTTAGCGAGATGAGATATATTTCTCTTATGCATCTCTTCTATATGTATGCATGCATATTCGTGTGAAAACATATTGAATAAGAAATAATAACTTTCATGAAGAAAAAAAAAAGAAAACCAAAGAAATGTAGGTTCACAGCTTCAAACATGAAGTTAAACATAATTAAGTGTTTGAGAGGGCAGCGAAAGCATGGAAAGGAGATTGAGCTCGACGTCCAGCTTCTGTCTGAAAGAATTGAAGGAAATCGTCGTATTGATAGGGTTTGAATATACGTGGATGTTCTTCATCGATAAGTTGTTCTGGTGAATCTATGACAAGTCCTGTTTTTGGAACCGAGAACAACGCAGTCGAATACCTTGTCTTCTTTCCCATCATCATGACTCGGTGATAGGGAGAAGACAATCGACCATTCAAAAATGCCTGCAACATCAGCAAGGATATGATTAAGAAGTGTGTGTAGGAAGAAATGTTATTAAAAGGGAATTAGTTAGGGACTTACACAGAGAGAATCCCCAACCATAACGACGAAGGAATCTTGAGATGGCTTCACTTTGATCCATTTGTCATCTTTGGTCTTCACTTCCAAACCATCAACTTGATATTGATGAAGTATTGTGAGGATGTTCTTATCAGTATGAGCACGTAAACCAAACTTGGTCTCCTCTAAACCATCATCAGGAGGTGATGTATACTTCATCAACCGAAGAAGATAATTTGTAGCGGTCAGATGTTCATCAATGTATTTCTCTATCCCAAAACTTTCCATTATCATTCTTCTCACCATCATATCCAATTCCCATAAATGCTCCGAGAACCGGTGAATCGTCTCACTATTTCAAACACAAATATCAAACCTAATTTTTAA
The DNA here is from genome assembly GCA_028015245.1 of Cardamine occulta. NCBI lineage: Eukaryota > Viridiplantae > Streptophyta > Magnoliopsida > Brassicales > Brassicaceae > Cardamine > Cardamine occulta. The sequence goes on along the minus strand of CM051393.1, from coordinate 1,766,340 downwards.
GAGTTTGAAAGAATTTTTCAAACAAAAATTATTTGCTTTATTAATCAAAACGTTATGCGTAAATTTACAAAAAAAAAAATTATGGAAAATTTAGTTTTCTTTAATGCAATTAATAAATAAAAAGACCTAAATGATTGACTTCACATTCATTCATACCTGATAGTCTTGTTGCCATGATCAGGCCATAATTGTTGAGTAAAGTCGTTGACTTTCTCCAGAACAGTAGCATCATCGATCCCCAAACTCTGGTAAAGATTATGAGAAAGATATCCATGGAAAGGTTTCGAAGACACGTTTCTCTGTTTGGTCTGAATTGGCAACTCGAAAAGCTCTTCCATGGCTTCAAAAACAGACTTCTTAAGCTCTGTTGACACTTTATCATACGAGGCTTCGAAACAGCCGTACTCTTCTAGAGCTTTACAGACATGAGTCTTCGCTTCATCCCACTTTGAGCTTCCTGGTTTTAGGGTTTGGTCGGATAAATCGATTACTGGGAGCTGAAAAGATTCAGAAAGAGGAAGAACAGAGTCTGAATCCATTTCTTGATTCTGAGAATTTTGAGGGTGTTTCTGGTTTTTGATTTTGGCCATATTAATACTTTGGTGGAATCGAATTCTAAAACTAGTAGTTAATTAGTATGCGTTTACTAGTTAGTAGGTGACTAGTAGCTGTGATGCATACTGTTTTATACAAAGATAAATTACGTAATAATTGTGTTTGTTGACATTTATGGCCACCATTAATAACTATCGTTACGCTGTTGCTTGCAGCCAACATGTATATATGTCAGGATGTTAATAATGATATTTAAATAAGAATATCTACTGTAGTAGGTTTTGGGTACTTGGATTTATTAGAACTTTGTTTTTTTGGGTCATTTCTTTTAAACAAATACCCAAATTAATAACATTTGCATTTAAATAATTATAATTTGTATATTTAGATCGTTTTTAATATGTGTGAAATATGTCCAGAAAAAAAGAAGGGGTAACTTTTAATTATTTTTGGACCATTTTATCAACACGCGAATTTCTCTTTTCTCAAATTTGTGTTCTTTAGTTACGTGCTTCTTATCTTCTTAGAGGTGTATGTAAGGGATGGGAAAGAAAGGGTTTCGTGGAGGGGAAGACACGAGCTGCGGTGAAGTCTAGATTTTGAAGTTAGAGAGGTTAAGAATTTGGATTATGGTCTAGATTCTTTGATTTTTAGAACTTATAAACTAAAAATGACCATTAAAATATATAAGACACTTAATAATTTCCAGAACCTTTAAAGTTTATGTTATTCGAAACAGATTTGTATTAACAAAAACATTTTCGGTTGTGATTGAAAAATGTTTCTGAAAACATTATATGTTATAAATAACCGCTTTCTCGGCACATGAATAGGATTATAACCGCTGATTTTGGTGCATTCATCTACTATTCACAAAATAAACCATAAATTTTCTAGTTATGGCAAAGGTGATTCATCATCTTCCATGCACCTCCAATCTTATGTCAGAGATTTGTTCAGACACATTCTGGAAACTACGTGTAAATGAAGGTAAACCAACAGCTCTGATCCAAAGGAGACGAATTAAATGTACAGTTGGATCCAACTAAAATCAATCAAAATTCAAAAGGATGATTTCTTTTAAATGGGCATCCCTTCTTTTTCTCGTCATTATTACTTTGCTTCACAAAGAACAATATTGCCTCATAATTCAAAAGGTAACGATACCACAAAATCACTTTAAAATCTTTTGCAATGGTTAAATTTAGTGTAACATCCCGATTTCGTATATGGTGGTGCATGTGGAGAGGTTTAAAAAAATTGATTTGGTTTCCTATATCATCAAAGTACATTTATCTTTTCCATCATTTGTTCAGAAATAACTTCAGAGTTAAGTGTGATTAGGTTGGAATAATAATAAAATGTGTGATGTGAGTGCAAGACCTCACACCTTAGTAGTTTCTAGGTTTATGTAAGTGAAATGGGAATTTGGGTATTAATTCTCTAGAGTTCAAAAGGAAAATATGAGATTAAAGATAGACACGAAAATAAAATGATGTTTTTATTGATTTCAGTGAACTGATCGCGAGTTACAAAGAGATCGATTTAGGGGTTTTAGGAGCTTGATAGTGTATTCTTGTTTTAGTCTTAGTTGCCTTTCTCCTTCTCATCGATCTCCTTTTTATACCAACTTCCTGACCTAGTTCATTCCGTTCGTCTGTATTATCCTCTCCGGTTTTAGCTCAACCTCCCTTTTATTTCTCCGCTCAGTTTGTGTTTCACCGAACTCTATCTTCAACTGCTTCCACTTAACGGGCCGATTGTCACTCTAACGATCCATTGACATCACGGGCCCTGTTGTTGCAGTAAGGCCCAATATCAGAGTGAAATCCACCTCCAACATGTGACATCAGAAAGTTATTTTTAGTATCGTGTGAGTGAGGCCAAAACACAAAAAAAATTATGTGGTTATTTGGAAGGACAACAACAATTCTTTCTTTCTTTTTTCCTCTTTTTACATATGAGGGAGGTTTTGAGTATTAGGTTGAGTTTGTCGTTGAGTTGTTGTCTTGTTGATCACTAACTTTCCTCCCTCTTTATCTTCCTAATCCTACATGTGCCTAATATAAAGGAAAGAGCCAAAAAACTGAAAAGTAAAAAATACATGCATGTGGACAAGTGTGAATAATAATTCTCTACAAATCCGACACTTACATTATCACGGAAGCAAGAAAAAATCCTAGAGCAAACTAAAGAACAATAATCAAGAGAAAATCCAAAGGTAATTTTCTTATGAGTTCTGAATGTATTCTTTATTATTATTTATTGCTAATATAGCTAACATCTGCAAACGTATTTCGATTGCATCAAGAAGGAAAGAAGAATGGATTCTTGCAGTCCTAAGCTTCCACTCATCGATCTTGCGGACGAAACCCTAAAACCAGGAAGCTCAAAGTGGGTTGAAGTGAGGAATGATGTCCGTAAAGCTCTCGAAGAGTACGGTTGTTTCGAAGCCTCATATGATAAAGTGTCATTGGAGCTTCAGAAGTCGATTGTGAAAGCCATGGAAGAGCTTTTCTTGTTGCCAGAAAAAGAAACGTGTGTCCGAAACCTTACGTGGGATATTTGAATCATAACAATCTCTCTGAGAGTTTGGGGATACAAAATCCTAATAATTTGGAGAACGTCAACGACTTTGCTCAACAGCTATGGCATGACGGTAACAAGAATATCAGGTGATTTTTTTTGGTACTTTTACAAATACATTAATGTTCGTAAATGCTTATTACTTTATAAAAATACCTTGTTTAGTTAAAAGCATGTTAATCTGTATTTATTTTGGCCTAATTAAGTTCACTGTTTTTGCAACTTGCACAAGTGACCATTTTTTCCTATATATTTTTCTCTTTTACATAAAAAAAAATCTTACATTTATGAATTTCTTTATTTTGTATATAACGTTAAAACAGTGAACTCACGACCGCTATTTTGTAACAACTTTAATTCAATCAAAATCGTATAAAACCAGTGAACTCAAAAAAGTATACGTTCACGCATATTTTCTTATTTCCATCAATTTTATTTGAGTCCTCATAATTTTATTAGTTTTTGTATGTTGGAAACAGTGAAACCATCCGGTTGTTTTCGGAGAAATTAGCGGAAATAGATGTAATGGTAAGAAAAATGATTATGGAGAGCTATGGGATAGAAAAATATATTGATGAACATCTAAATTCTTAAATAAAAAGAGTTATTTATCATGCATGTGTTTCTTTCTTCTGATCATGATATCTCTCCGTGTTACAAAAAAAGAAAAAGAAGAGTAAATCATAATTTAGTTGGTGATGTTTTCGTTGTTGTTGTTGTTGTTGCAGGTACTTATGAACGGTAGAATTCCTCCTAAGAGTAATGGAAAAGAAAAGGAGAAGATACACAGCAGCAATATTCACGTGTCCAAAACCAGGTTATATCATAGATTCCCCAAAAGAACTTGTGGACGAGAAGCATCCACGTGTTTTCCCACCCTTTGATTACCTCGACTTCTTTCATTTCTATCACACTGAAGCTGGTAATAAAGCTCCATCTACTCTTCAAGCTTATTGTGCCGTCGCTGGAGCTTAATTCCGATGAGTTTCAAGGATCCATTTCTAGTGTTTCCAATCAAAAACCTCTCTACTATACTTAATAAAGGTTTTTGAGTTTTTGTGTGATTATATGTTTTGTTGGAGGTCCTAAGTCTTGTTGTATGAAAATCAATAAAGTTTGTGTGCACTGCATATGTACAATAATGTAGTGAAATTATTGTGTTGACATTTACGACGCCAATTAATAATAGTGTTTCTGATTGTATTCCCATTTTCACAATTTATTTTTGGGGTCACATCCGTTTTCACAATTCAATAATAAAAAATAACGCAAAATACATTCGGATTTGAGATATCAAAGCTCTTTAATTGATTTTTAAGCGCTTTTAGGTCCAATCTTTTTCAAATGCAACTGTAAAGAAAAAAAAAAAAATTTAGAGTGACGTATGTAAAATATTAGAAATATTAGTGCAGTGATTGATGTTCATGTTTGACCAAGTCTTGGTCTGATTCGAGTATGTGATTTAACTGGTTACACACCCAAAACAAAAGTAGTAATTCATCCATTAAACTTCAAACCAAAATTTTCTTTTTCTCAGCCAAGACAAGAGGAATCAGAATATCAGAATCAGTCTTTCGCGATGATGATTCTGTTTCATTGATCGCCGGAGTTTCTTCACCGCCGGCCTAAATCATGCCTCTGCCAATATTCTCTTCGCGGTTGCAGTCGTCGTATTCGTCTTCATCGTCATCATCGTCTCGATCTTCATTTCCTCGGCCTAAGCCTCGAATCGATCCTAGTTTGACCTTAATTCCAGGCTTATCCAACGATGTCGCGAGGCTGATTCTCTCCTTCGTCCCTTACCCTCACATCTCTCGTCTCAAATCGACCTGTAAATCATGGTACGCTTTTCTCTCTTCCAAAACCCTAATTTCACTCCGCCATAGACGAGACGGCGAAAACAACAACAGAAACACTCTCTCCGATCTCCTTTGCATCTTCCCTCAGGATCCTTCGATTTCGCCTCCGTTTCTCTTCGATCCCGTGACTCTCTCCTGGAGATCGCTTCCTCTCATGCCTTGTAATCCTCACGTTTACGGTCTCTGCAATTTCGTCGCCGTGGCTCTTGGTCCTCACGTTTATGTACTCGGTGGATCTGCTTTCGACACTAGGTCTTTTCCTCTTGACGTTCCTTTGCCTACTTCTACTGTATTCCGTTACAATTTCGTGAAATCGGTTTGGGAACGGCTCTCTCCGATGTTGTCTCCACGTGGCAGCTTTGCTTGCGCTGTGATGCCTGGTTCATCGGATCGGATTATTGTGGCGGGCGGAGGATCACGGCACACGTTGTTTGGTGCTGCTGGAAGTAGAATGAGTTCGGCAGAGATTTATGATGTTGAGAAAGATGAGTGGAGAGAAATGGATGAATTGCCTAGGTTTAGAGCAGGATGTGTTGGTTTCTTGGCTGGGAATGAGAAGGAGAAGGAGGAGGAAGATAGAGAGTTTTGGGTAATGGGTGGATATGGTGGATCAAGAACTGTGTCTGGGATTCTTCCTGTTGATGAGTACTATAAGGACGCTGCAGTGATGGAGCTAGGGAGAAATGGTGGTGACAAATGGAGATTGGTTGGAGATATGTGGGGAGAAGAAGAGAAACCTAAGCTAGGGAAGATTGTTGCTGTTGATTGTGGAAAGCCGGTGTTTTTCATGTTGGATAGAGATTGGATTCTTAGGTATGAGATTGGTTTGAATCGTTGGAAAAAGGAATCAAGTGTGCCAAAGAAAGCTCCTTATGATAAGCCAGTTGGTTTTGTTGCTTTGAATGGTGAATTACATGTTATGATTTTTTTGGATGGATATAATCTGATGGATACGAGGCATATTAGACAACGGAGCAATGCTGGATCTTTAATGATTCATATGTATGATCCAAAGAAGAAAACTTGGAGATCGATTGTCACAAAGCCACCGTTTAATCACCAGCTCGATTTCAGGACCACAGTTATGTGCACCATCCGATTGTAGTAGGCGTAAAAACTATCATCACATCATCAAAAAGAATAATTGGTGTTCATGCTGTTGTGAGCTCTGTTGATGTTAGTATTGTGTCGTTTCTTTTGCCATATGCATATTATACCACATTGTCTGTAAAGGTTGAAAAACAAAAAAAAAGAACTTTGGGTAATCTGTTATATTGTAAATACAAACTATACTATTGCTTTGTATATAAATGCTCTGGCAGGTTTACTATGAACAATAACAATGCAACATTTGTTCATTGTCTTCCACTTCACAGATAAATGTTTAGAACATTCAATGGAAGATGATGTATGAATGCAGGTAAACTCTCTTCTACTCTTATTTCAAGTTTAGTTCTTCATATACTAACTAATTCCCATAACAATATCCTCTGCAATGACTTCAAGGTTTTGTCAAAGAAGACAGTTTCCTACTATAAGTAAGATCGGTCATGAAACAAGACAGGACAGTTTCTTACAATTTGATTGTTGTAGCATGATGTGTTTGTTTGTGCTACGAACCAGATATTGAACCTGAGTAGTATTTGTGTTATATTTTGTGTCAAATGCAATCTCATTTTCCACAATTGCATGTGTAGTTATCATACAGTCATACTCCACAGATTGAGGTTTGATATGTGTATTATACAATATACGTTAATATGAGGTCATCAGTTATGATCAAACAAATTATCTTCTACAACCCTTAATAAAGTATTTATACTCTGTTTTATATTATGGCAATGATTTGGAGTGACCACCACACTTGTCTATGTACAAAGTCAAACGTGGCAACACATTTTTGCAATCTTCATCGACACACACGTCGCCTAGAAAAACCATATCCGCTCATTAGTTTATTGAAAAAGGCGAAAATTTTCAAGAAATTCGAAAGGGAAAAAAGAAGAAGCTTTTGTGTACTATTACGAGAGTTGTCTCCTTCGTACGGGTAATCATCTAAAAACTGACCTTTATTTTTTGTTTCTTCACAATTTATGATCCGATTTAGGGTCACGGTTCTCCTAAAGTTCTCAATTTGGAGTGATCCTGTTTCTGGGTTCTTCCGATGTCTCTGGTGATTTCAACTTTTGTGCATTTTTAATTCGATGCTGAAATAATTAGGGTTGATACTATTTCTCTGCATTCTTCAGTACGCAGATGAAGACGACGACTTTGATTTATTTGGAATTAGGGTTTTTAATTCCTCTTCTTCTTTTTTTAATCTCCCGTAGGTTGATTGTTCAATTGATGATTGATGAAGCTGTATTATCGTAATTGTCGATTGTTTAAATTGATTTTGTTCTTCATCATTGGGTTAAAATGGCAGAGAGTGTTTTAGTGTGTAAATGTGTTATTGATTGAACTTGGAATATTTTGACTTTCGCAGGTAAGCTATGGTTCAAGAGAACTGTGAATGAAACTGTGGTACAAGAGAATATCAATGGTGGTGATCTGCTATAATGTTTTTTGGACCAAGTGAGTTTGCAGCTGATGAAATGGGTTATGCAATGAGTAGACTTGAGATAGAATCCGATCTATGTGATGCTGGAAAAGACTTTTGTGGAGTTGGTAGTAGTAGTGGTAGTCAGAGATCAAGTGAACATGCGGCAGAGTTAGACCATGAAATCAGCCAGATCACTAAATTAAAATCTAGTCCTCACCAACGGTTTAGCCGTGAAGTCCCTGGGAGACATCAATTACCTGTGTCGACGGTGAGGATGTTGGCTGGTCGAGAAAGTAATTTCTCTGGAAGAGGAAGGTTTTCTGCTGCTGATTGTTGCCATATGCTAAGCAGATATTTGCCTGTAAAGGGTCCTTGGCTTGTAGATCAAATGAATAGCCGAGCTTATGTCTCTCAGTTTTCAACTGATGGCTCTCTCTTTATTGCGGGGTTTCAGGTAAATGATTCATCCTGGTAATTAGTCTTTATCAGTTTAGGAAACAGATAATAGTCTCTCTAGGCATGTCTTGGCTTTTTCATTTCCTGAATTGAGAAGCATTTCCTGGATAGAATCAATCTCCATATCTTGCATTCTTAATCAAATCATTTTCTTTCAGGGAAGCCATATTCGGATTTACAATGTAGAGAAGGGCTGGAAGGTTCAAAAGGATATTCATGCAAAAAGCTTGCGTTGGACGGTTACTGATACATCTCTATCCCCTGATCAGCGAAATCTGGTAATTTTTGTATCTTCAACTACTTATTCATGTTAAAAATTCCAATATGATTTAAAAACGAAAATTTTGGCCTTGATTCAAATCATATCGTTCATAGTGATGCAAACTATGTGGTTTTGTCTAGTCTTTATGGGATCTTATTAGATAAAAACTTTGTGATTATCTTCCAAAGAAAGGAATAATGAATTATTTTGATATTGCAGGTTTACGCAAGCATGTCACCTATTGTTCACATTGTCGATGTTGGATCCGGTACAACCGAGTCTCATGCAAATGTTACGGTATGCATTCACGTTTTAAAGTTTCTGTTTCAATATCTTATTAATGTGGTTAATAAATTTGAGGTCCATGTCTTTTGCAGGAGATCCATGATGGATTAGATTTCTCTTCTGATGAAGATGGAGGGTACTCCTTTGGAATATTCTCTGTGAAATTTTCAACTGATGGACGAGAACTTGTTGCTGGGAGCAGTGATGATTCCATCTATGTCTACGATCTCGAAGCAAATCGAGTTTCACTTCGGGCTGTTGCACACACTGTAAAATCATTTGAGACGATTTGTACCTGTGGATTAGCGGTGATGCTATTGTTTTAGCACTGATAGCATTTTCTCCGTTTCTGCAGTCTGATGTAAATACTGTGTGCTTTGCTGATGAAAGTGGAAACCTGATTTTATCTGGAAGTGATGATAATCTCTGCAAGGTGATTGTTTTTGTTGCTTCAATAGTACAATAAATTTCTGGACTGTCTTTATAAGCAAATTTGTAACAGGATCTTGTTCAATATTCATTACATGAATAGGTGTGGGATAGGCGTTGTTTCATTGGTAGAGATAAGCCAGCTGGTGTTTTAGTGGGACACCTCGAAGGTGTTACCTTTATTGATAGCCGTGGAGATGGTCGCTATTTCATATCAAATGGCAAAGACCAAACCATCAAATTGTGGGATATCAGGAAAATGTCCTCAAGCGCACCTGCAAGGTAAACAATCTTCCACAGTAAAGTGTATTCGATATGTAGCATTGTTGGTTGCATCTTGTTTGTTGGTGTATGACAAAGGAATTTGTTGATGAAACTTATTGTTCTATTTTATAGGCATGAGGTACAAAGAAACTATGAATGGGATTACAGATGGATGGATTATCCTCCTGAGGAAAGAGATCTAAAGCACTCATCCGATCAGTCAGTATCTACATATAAAGGTCACTCAGTGTTGCGTACTCTCATCCGTTGCTACTTCTCTCCAGCGCATAGGTCAGTCTCTTTTGAAGTTCCATAATGTTCCAAGCTTGATGAAGAAACTCTCAATACATATTTCTCTAAGTCTTGTGGTGGCTTCTTTTGTTCTTTCTATTTACAGTACTGGCCAAAAGTACATCTACACAGGATCCAAGGACAGTTCCGTCTACATATACGACTTGGTAAACCCTAAATCCCCATAAACATATTCAAGAGACACAATCACAAGAAAAGTGTAGCGCTTTATGGTCTATGTTCATTACTAACTGGTGTTGTGGTTTGATAGCTGAATCTCTATTGTTTCTGTATTTTGACTGATCTTGGAATCATAATCTGTTTTTTAAGGTAAGTGGAGACAAAGTGGCAGTGCTAAAGCACCATAGCTCACCTGTAAGAGACTGTAATTGGCATCCATATTACCCAACGCTTATAAGCTCTTCGTGGGACGGAGATATTGTGAAATGGGAATTCCCTGGGAGTGATGAGGCGCCGATCATGAGCAAGAAGAGGGTCCGTAGGAGACATTTCTACTACTGATACATCTATCTACACATACATACTGTCTCTGTAAGTTATATATATAAGAAATGTAGAGAAGAAGATGATGATGATAAATAATATAATACAAGTGAGGATCATCAAATAAGGCTTTAAAGGTATTTGAAGACTATGGTGTGTGTGTGGATTGTGGAAAGTGTCTTGTAATACAACTATTCTCTTCTCCAACCATTTTTAAAAGGTTATATATTATATGTATGCAATGTAGTAATAATATTGTAGATACACAAGTTTGACATTGTTTGGTTTCAGACATTACTTTACAGAGTGAAGATAAAGTTTTTTTTTAATTTCACTCTTTATATTTAGAAATTTAATAAAATGACACTTTTTTTACCAAAACTACCATCAAATTAAAATAGATTTTAAAATACCACTAATATTTTGGGATTATAATGATCATCAGCTATATATTTGTTTGTATTAAAAATCTTCAAAACTACCATCAAACAATATCACCTTTTGGTATATACCAGTGTATATACGCCACAATCCAGAGTGCTACACTTTTCTTGTGATTTTACAATTCCAAGATCGGTAGATACATTGTTAGTAAATTTTTGGTACATAGCTGAATCTCTATTGTTTCTGTATTTTTTTTATGTTCTGTATCTCGAACATGTATTTGTTGTTATAAGCATCACCAATCATATCTTCTATCTGCTTCTTCCTTAAAACATTTTCTTGGCACTGGCCAATACATTGACATATTTACATAAACTACCATTAGTTAGGTTACAACTTACATTGATATGCTGAATTTGAAACATAGAAAAAACAAGAATTGTAACAACTAAAATATACTTGGAAAAGAAAATGAATGAAAGAACGAGATAAGCATTGCTCGTTTTATTCGAAGCCATATACAGTAAAATCTCTATAAATTAATAATGATGGGACTATAATATTTTATTAATTTATAGTGATATTAATTTATGTAAAAATTAATAAATATTAATTTATAGTATAAAATAATAAATATTAATTTATAGTATAAAATAATATTTATTAATTTATAAAAATTTTTATTAAAAATTTAAAATAAATAAATTAAAAAAAAGTTTGATCTAAATAAAATTAATGGATTGGATGTTATAAATTTTAATAGTTTTGAATTTGAAAGTTTAAAATTTAAAAGAAAATTAAATTATTTTGATAATAAATAACAAAGATTATAGATAAGTTCACTTCTATAAATAATTAAAATAAATTAAATTTGTTATTAGTAACATCAACTGTTGTATTTAAACAGCTTATACGACTATTGAAATAAAAATTATGCATATTTAAAATTTAAAAACTTATACAAAAGTTTACTTTATTTTATGACAAATTTATTTACACTATAACAATAAAATAATTTAAAATACAACATAATATTTTTTTATATAAGAAAAGTTATTTATGAGTTTTAACAGAAATTCATAAATACAAAATTATATTATCTTTATAAATATATATATATGCAGATTTATATAATTATTAATTTATGTTATTAACGGGATCATATATTTATATATAAATTTTAAAAAATCATTATCTTATTATCTTATCGAATTTTGTTCATTTTTACACCGATTCGATTTGGGACCAACAAATTTTATTAATTTATAGTATTTATTAATTTATCGAGTATTAATTTATAGAGTATTAATTTATAGTGTTTATTAATTTATTGAGTATTAATTTATAGAGGTTCTATTGTAATAAAATACACTTAAATTTAACATACATTATCAAAAAAACACATACATCGTCATTATGATTCTCATTCACAAAAAGTCACCAACGAATAAACAAATAATTTGTTTCTACCCTCGAAACACGAAAGTTATTATAACAAAATAACCGGAGAAAGACACGAATATCCATAACCGTTTGAAATAACATTTTTATCCTCGCCACTCGTTGCATTGCGTTGTTGGTCTGGTTTTTTGCGAACCGGCCTTAACCGGACATGACGTCTGTACCGGCAGCACCATGCAGTTGTATTGCAGACACAGCGAGCTACTCACCGGAATATTCGCCGCTGGGCTAATTTGTATTCCCGTCAAGAAGTTATGTTGGAGGTATAGTGTTTGTATACCCGCTGTCAATAACCGATTCACGAAGCTAACCGGGACTTGACCAGTGAACCGGTTATTGTTTAGATATAAATTCTGGACGTTGGAGAGAAGCGGAGAAATCTCGCCGGAGAATCGGTTGTAGCTCAAATCGACGGTTGGAATTGTTACCTGATTCGCCGGTTGAATCACGCCGTAGAAGAAATTGCGTTGTAATTGAAGGTTTGTGATCGGGAAGGTGAAGATCTCACCGGGGATTGCGCCGGTGAACCGGTTTAGGCTGAGATCGAGGTAGCTGAGCTGGTTTAGCCTGAGTAAAACCCGGTTTACTTGTCCGGTTAGCTGGTTCCATGCGAGTGAGAGGTATTGTAGAGACGGCGGAAGAGACGTCGGAGAAATTATACCGGTGAGGTTGTTACGTTTCAGGTCGATTCGTGTTAAAGTCTGAGAGAGGAATTGAGGAAGTGATCCATTCAAGTGATTGTGACATAGAATCAAATTGGATAGCTCCGGTAAGGATCCGATTGACGGAGGAATAGACCCGGTTAGCTGATTATAGCTCAGATCGAGTGTTTTGAGTCCCCGAAGCTCGCCGAGACTCGCCGGAATATTACCGGAGAGGAAATTCCTAGTGATAGCAAGAAATCGGAGATTCTTTGACTGGGAGATTGTGTGCGGTAACGAACCCATGATCCGACCCGGAACGATTGAGAGCTCGGTTAAAGCAGAGAGTTTTCCGATAGCCGGATCGATCCGACCAGATAAACCGGGTGAACCGGCTCTTGGATCACCGAGATTAAGTGCGATGACTTTATCACCTTCACAGTAAACTCCGGCGAAGCTGCAAGGGTCAGAGGTAAAATCCCAAGAATCGAAGAAATTGGAACCTGGCAAATCATCGAGCGATTTACGAATCGCTTGCAGAGCCAAGAAATCAACTGGGACGATAATGGCGTCTACGAATAACCCGAATCGAAGAAGAAGCAGTAAAACCCAAAACAGAGTAGCAAATCTCATAGTAGCCGTTACAGCTTCAGTAAAAAAAAAACAGAGACTTTATATACACAAAGTCGACAAGCTTTAAAGTTGAAAAATGGGTTAGGATAAGATGATGCTGTGATTTGAAATTGTGAGTTCTTGAGGGAGCTTATTTGAGTGTTTTAATGGCGAACTTTGACACTACTGATGGCAAATGACTAAAAAAAGGAGGGAAATTAAAGGAATATAAAAAAAATTCTTCGAAGAGAAGTGAGAGAGACAAAAAGAGTAATCAAAATGGCTTAAGAAGGAAGCGAAGCGAAATGAAGAGCTGAATATAGTATCTTCTTCTTCTTTCTCTTGCTTTTCTTCTGCTTTTTTTGATCAGAGGTTTGTGAAGAAAGGAGTAGTAAATGCTACAAGTGAGAAACAGGGGAAAATAACGTATTTTTACATTTGTGATAGTTTTGTGTCAGAGAAAAAATAAAAATAACGTATTTTTATGTCGGGAACATGAAACAGGTAAAACGGCTGTCCGAACCTTAGGTTAGGGTGACACGTCAGCAGCTTCGGAGGAAAGAAGAGCCTCTTGGTGGTAGGGGTCATAACACGTGACATGTGTGCGCTTTATGTCAGTGCCACGTCAGCTACTTGTATTTTATTTTAACTTTTGGCCGTAATTAATTTACCACAGTCTTAAGATGTGCTAATAATGACTGATCGACGATAATCCTCTTTCATAGCAGAGTAGAGTTTTGGTATCCATAAATTTTTGGATTTTTATGTGTTTCTTCTTAGACTTAGCATAATATATTTATATATATTTTTGTCTTAAATCAATTGAGCTATCAATATATTGGTTTAAAATTAATATCATATGCTATAATATTGCATGGGATTAGATTATATAAGTGGATCTCTAATTCTGTAAGGAAGCTAGAAGAGAAAATTCCAAGTGATCAAAACCAAAGAAGTTGTTATTAAGTTTCCAAAATTATGGTCCCACAGATAGAGAATTTGCACACCTGTTGGAATGTGTGTTTGTATCCTCTCAGTCGTCATGATCACATTGCACCGATGTGCTCACCAAAGTTGTAAGAAATCAAAATTTATAAACAAAAACTAATAGATCTTTGATGATGATGATGTTGATGTTGTTGACGATGATGATAGAGAGAGCTAATGAGATAAATGTTAGTGGTGCTCTATGACTAGTCATTTTCACTCCATCTACTGTTTTTTTTTTCTTTCTAAATGCTTCAAACTTACACCTAACGACAAAACTACGGCTTATATAATGTTTATCTTTACAGTGAGTGCAAATTCGATCACTTATTATGATCACAAAGATCTAGTTAACTAAGAATTGATATTCGTTTAGTTAAAAATAAAGCATGTAAACGGTTCATGAAAGAGTTTTAGAAATTAGGTAAAAATTTTAGGTCCATGTGGATGGACCGAATTGAACCATTTGGATAGAGATGATTCAGTCCAACATAGCAAATGCCAAATATATCTCTAACTACAAATATTTGTTTTGTTGGTTTAATTTTTTAAAAAAATATCTACATCAACAATAATTTATAATATTTGAATGCTAAATTTATCATAAATAAAATTATATTTATTTTTTGAATTATATTTATAAATATTGATATAATTCTTTTCATAATTATTGATATAATTATTTATTAAACTTGTAATTATGTTTATAAATATTAATATACTATTCTTATAAATTTTATAAATGTATTACACATTACATTTGTTGATATAATTTTTTTTTCCAAAATTGTAATTTCATGATTTTGGCGAAAAATACAATCATACAATTTCGCTGTATTTAGTAGAAAACGTCATTTCACGATTTTTTCGCAAAAAAAAAACAATTTCACAATTTTGACAAAAAATATAATTTCGAGATTTTTTTTATGTTTTGGCAGGAAAATGTCATTTTACGATTTTTTACCAAAATTGTAATTTTCACTGTTTTTGAAGAAAATGTAATTCCAAAATTTTACGGTTTTGGCGGGAAAACACCATTTGCGATTTTATTACCAAAATTGTGATTTTACGGTTTTGGCGGAAAAACGTCATTTTGCGATTTTTTACCAATATTGTGATTTCATGGTTTTGGCGGAAAAATATAATTCTGAGATTTTGCTGTTTTGAAAAAAATGCCATTTTACGATTTTATTACCAAAATTGTGATTTTATAGTTTTGACGGAAAATGTAATTTTGAAATTTTGCGGTTTTGGCAGAAAAATGCCATTTTGCGATTTTTTACCAAGATTTTGATTTCACGTTTTGACGAAAAAATGCCATTTCGCGATTTTTACCAAAATTATAATTTCACATTTTGGTGAAAATATAATTCTGAGATATTACGGTATTGGTGAAAAATGTCATTTTGCGATTTTATTATCAAAATTATGATTTCATGGTTTTGACGGAAAAAAATAATTCCGAGATTTTTGTGGTTTTGGCGAGAAAATATCGTTTTGTAATTTTCATCAACTTAAAATTTTACGGTTTGGCGAAAAAATTTAATTCCAAAATTTTACAGTTTTGGCGGAAAAATACAATTTTGTGATTTTTTGGATTTTAAGTTATTATCTTATGTAACCAAAATCAATCTATAAATCTTAAAATTAATTTGGTTAAGATTAGAAATATAATTAGATTAAAGCATATGCATTTTAGTCATTTTTTTAATAAAAACATTTAGATAGAAATGTAAATTTACAAAATTTTGAAAAACAACCAAAAGTTCATTGAGATAGATCATTTAGATGAACAACTCAAAATTGAAACGAACATTAAGATGGAAATGTTAGATGAGCAAACCAATGAGCCTTCGAACAATCTTTTAACTGCACATTTGGACGCATCAACCCCTATATATCTAATTCAATGACTAGTTACAAAGACGAACTATATCTATATATGTATATCCCCATTATCAAATTGTCAACAATTATGTCGTAGAAACTAAGATATTGGACTTGCTAATCATATGCCTAGGAGACTAATGAATTATGCTTCCACCATTTGTGTATTTTATTGAAGGAAAATTATTAATTAAAAGGTTGATTCACTCACACGTAGTGATGATAAAAAGCGTCACATATGGTTGTGTTTTCATAATTACTTACAAAAATGGCTAAACGCACAACGAGTACTACTCTAAAATGATGTAGAGAAGTCATTGACATTGAAAAATCGTTAACCATATCATATCTAAAAGCATCATATGGATCAATGGTCATATTAATTTTTAATAACTTATGTGTAATGTGTTGCCAAGAGGCAAGAACTAACCAACTCTGCGCCTCTGGTACTTCTCGTGGCTTTAATCTGAGACCACGTTCGAAAGTTAAAAGTCAAACTCTGCTGGAAACGATAAAATCAAAAGTCAAACTAAAAAGACTAAGAAAAATAAGTCAGTTTTCTTTGTTTTTGTTTTGTAAGTGATTTAACATCAGATATAAAACAAATCACCAAGGAAAAAGTAAACTCTTACAGAACTAAAATTAAGCAAATTCAAAGCCACAGATAATAGTATATATTGATTCAAGTAAGTCATATTCAAACACAAAGAAGAAGAAACTATAGTGAACAGACACAAAAACCCAAACAATCAAGTAGAGGCAAGTCAGATTTAGGACTTCCAGCCAACTAGCAAAATAATGCAAATCTTACAAAGGCAAAAGTAAATTCTTCAGAAAGTAAAATGAACCAGATTCAAAGAACATCATAATACGCATAGGTTGTTTAAAGATTATTTTCAAAGAACCTCAGAGAGTATTCCATTTATTATTTGAGTTAGAAATGGAGATGGAGAAAGTGGACAGAGTTTCTTCCATTTATTATTTGAGGGATATATAGAAATGAGCAATTGTGAAGTCACTCTTTACAAATGTGTATATTTTAGACGTAACTAGAGCAGTCTAAAGAGAGAAAGACAAAAAAAAACAAAGCAAAACCTTCATTGCCATATTGATTCAAAATCCGAGCTGAGAAAAAGCTTTACCCGCGAGTGAAACGAGCCTGAATCCTCCTCTGGATTTTGGCCCGACAAGACGGACAATCTTCCATGGCTTCCTTCTCATGAAGCTGGTTGCATTTAGAGCAAAGAACCTGATGGGCACAAGGCAAGAAAATCACACTCATCTCTTCAGACAAACACATCACACATTCCCTCTCCCTCTTGATTTTCGACTCTGCCCCGTGATTATTCTCCCACACGTTGGCCGCTTCCCTTGGGTTTGCCTTTGTGGTGGTGCTATGAGTCATTCCGCCATTGTTACCGTCATTGCTTCCGTCAATGCCTTTCTTCAATGCAGCTATCTTCAAGCAGTCTGATTTGAGCTTCAGCTTTGAGATTTCGCTCTCAAGTCTTTTGATGTTCTCGATGTAGTATTGCACATCATTCTCTGCTTTTGTTTTGATCCGCTCTTCTTCTGCTTTTCCAAGTTTTTCCAGTTTCCCTCTTTCTTTCTTTAGCGCAGCCGCTTGAGCAGTGAGTTTTCCCTTAGCTGCCTTTTCTTGTTTCCAAGTAGCCTGCAACTGAGTTTCATTAGTTATCTTGATCATAACTTCTGCACTTAGACTACAATCTTTCTCATACCGACTACATTGTTAATCAGAAACATCATTTCCAATCAACAACTTTGGTTAATTCTTGATGCAAAGAACACGGCACAACAAATATATAGAATAAACTCTCGATGTAAACATATTTTCCCTCCAATTGCTCTCTAACCCCTTTGAGACAATGTAAAGTACTGGGCAAAAAGCAAAATGTGAATATTGCAGCCAAAAGAATAAAATGATTACCTGAAAAAAAGAATTGTAGAGGAAAGGATATGATCAGTTACCATACAATAAAATACAGCTCCGAAGACGAGAAGACCTAAAACGTGCAAAGGCTTTTTGTCTACAAAAGGAGCTAACCTCAATTTGGTTTTGGCGATTTTTTGCCTTGGCAACTTCTTGCTGCAGCTCTGCAACCTTTTCCCTTTGACTCTTGAGCTCTTCCTGCAACAAAACCTTTTGTCCTTCCCACGACTGGGTATTCTTCAACGATCTTTGCACTCTCTCCTTTGCTTCTCTACAGCTCTCGGCAGACTCCACAGCTCTTATATTAGCAGCTTCTCTTTCTTTCTTTAACAGAGATTGTTCCATCTCGCGCCTGCGAACTGTGTTGTTAGCTTTTTCGAGCTGGTTGGTCGCATTATTCAAGGCAAACTCCATTTCAGACCTCCTTTTCATAGTGTTTTCTTCCAATAACTGCTTCTCTTTCCTGAACTCTTCTGCCTCTTCTTTCTCTTTCCTTAGTGCCTTAAGCTCAGATTGGTCCTTAAGAAGTCTACTAGTAGCCTGCTTTACTTTCTGGTTAGCCCAGTCAGTCCAATTTTGCAATTCATTCTGCAGATCTTTCATTCGGGGAACTAACTTTAGAATCAATTCATCTCTCTTATTCCGAGGAACATATATTCCCAGAGATGCATCATACGGAATCACAGCATAGTAATCTGGTGCTGGCTTTGTAGATACAGAAGCCTTTTCTTCATGCTCAGAACCGGACTTCTTTTCTGAAACTACTGGTGCTGGAGCATTAATAGCAGGTAATGCAGCCACACATTCCTTCACATCTGACGCAGGTGAATCTGACTTAGTAGTGTTACTAGTTGAGAGAGTGCTGCTACTCTCGGCTAAAGGAACTTTCACAACCTCTGTTGTAATTTTCGATGAAGAATTTCTTGCCTGAACGGACATTAAATCAGAAGGTGGTTTCCCTCTTTTCTCCACAAGGAAACCACCGACTGAGGCAAACTTTGCTGTCTTATATTCACCGCCTTTGCTATAAGTTCTAATCTTCTCCATGCATGATTTCTGCCGGAGCATGGGCATTTCTTTTTTGGTACGGCCTTTTCGATAAGATACCAATTTTTCATCAGAAACAGAAGTCAGGGATGCACTTTTAGTGCCTTCACCAGAAGCAGTGGTAACGGAAAATACCTCTCTTCCTGGTGTTGCTCCATTAGCATGAGGATTTTTGGAGTTGCTTAAATTTGGGAAGTTCCCAAATTTGACCGGGTCACTCTGATTGCTTTGACTATTGGACATTAGGGCCTTGGGGTTATCTGAGTCACTAGTTTTTGGAGGATTGCACTCAGCAGTTGGAGTTTCCAATGATTTATTCGGATTGAAACCCGAAGAGCCCTCCAATCCATCTCCTTCCACTTCAAAGGCTTGCAAAACATTCAAGTCACACATTAATAGCCTCCACATTGCTTCAATTGTTGAAAGCGATGGCCTAACCTCCATAACAAGACTTATCTTCTCTACCAACGTATACGCAACAAGCTGTTGTAAATCCTCAAAGACATAGTCCCTCGAACCAGTAACTTTTTTCCCACTCTTCAAAAAACTCAAAGTATCATTGACAATGTTTGACACGAGATCATTTCCCCCACAGTAAAGCCTACTGCCTGAAATAGCTTTGAGAACAACATCCTCACTATACCCACAATCCACAATCTGATTCATAGCACTACGGAAGAGGGCGAGCAAATTTGATGACAATAGTTCTTCGAGTTGACAAGCAAACGGATCATCCCATCCTACGAAATCAGACTCTTCCACTTTCAGCTGCCCGTTCGAGTCATTTTCACAAAAAGGGCTTTGAGATTTCAGTGAATGTAACTCATATCGAGGGAATTCAGTTAAAGAAGCAGCGTTTTGTTGAGAAGGATCAGCTAACTTTCTCTTGTTCTTCCTTCCTTTCTCTTGCGGTGGGGACACTGAAGATGTTCCCACTTTGCCACCATTGAAAGCACCACACTCATTCATTTCTTCTTGCTTCTGAACCATTGAGGAAGCAATAATTTTCCTGAGATTATGAACGTTTCAAGTTATAAAAGACAAACAAAAAAAACGATTAGTGTTCATACACCATATCCCTTGTGACAGATTCAATAAAACAACAAAGAAGATAGAAAGCTTTGAGATAATGCAAACGCACAGAGACGATTCCAATTCCAGTAGAAAACACCAATACAATTGGGATAAAACTAATTAAATCCCAGAACAAATCAATACGCAATTCCCCAAAAACGTAATTTCAGCTCAATCGGAATGCAATTTATAAACTACATCGAATCAGGACAAAACGAAATCTTCTGATCACGAAGCGTAAACTGACCGGAAACGGCGGGAAGAAAACGATCGGAAGAGAATCGGATGAGAGAGAGGGATCGATAAATATATATATATAAAGAGTGTTGCAGAGAGAGCGAGAGAGCAGTGTGAGGAAGAAGAGAAGTGCGTGGCTAGAAGATGGAGGAGCCGAACAAAATTTGATCGTGAGCTTTTCTTTGGTGACAGAGGGTTGGTGCTGGAAAAACATTCAATATTACTGATTTGCCCCTGAGGGTATTTTAGTCATTACAACCCTTGTCTCGTATTTTGTTATCATCAACGCTTTGGATAAAGAATCGAATACAAAGGATAAGAGATGATCTGATCAACAAAGAATCTGTTCCAAAATTCAATGTAATAAATTCTCCCTTTGACCAATTCAAGAGACACAAACTTTTACTCTGCATTTGGACCTTCATTCGAACTCCAGTTTTACGCAAACTCCTCGTCTTCATCATCATCTTCTTCCTCGTACTCGGAATCAGATTCTACTTCTCTTTCAGGTTGCATCAATGTACTCATGTCAAAAGATGATGGATCAGATTCTACCTCTTCTATATCTATTGTGTCATAGCTCATTCTCTGTTCGAATTTCTCATCTGAACAGTTAAGCATCCAAGCTAATGAGCATTTGATTCCCTTCTTGATTATCTTCTTGTGCCTCGGCTTTACCGTGGACTCAAGTCCATAGGTAAAGAACGCGGGGAAATCCACCAGATCTTGAAGTGGTCTTCTCATTTCCTTTTGGAAGTATTCAAAGCTTTGTTTCATTATTCCAATGTTCAAAGCCAGAACTTGAGGACACCCAATTATCATTTCCCTCGTTTGATCGATCGAGAATCCGCAAACCTTAAGGAAATCAATGTGCTTTAACATGGGAGACTCACTGAGGCTAACAAACTGCGGCATTCTCTCGACTAAAGAGCCGAGATCTTCTGGATTTAGATCAATGGATGAACAAAGTAGCTTCTTTTGCGTCTCAAGCTTAGGTTTAAGATCGATCCGTATGATTTCAGGATACTGTGCAATTATAGAAGGAAGAGCTGTTTCTCTGACATTGAAATCTCGCAGGATTTGCACATTTTGTTTGACTGTATCATCCAATTCGAACCCGAGAATGTGAGGCCGTTTCTCAATCAACCTAGCTACAGCTAGTTTCGGAATACCAAGACTCTCGAGATACTCCACAAGAGGCTTAATTATCCGAGCTACCCGCATTCCCAAAATCTCAGGGTACCGAGTTAAAACACCACCAATCTCCCTCCTAGCTAAACCTATCCCTACCATATAAGCAACTGATGTGCTCATAGTCCCTTCGAGCTTAAACCCTAAAACTTCTGGATACCTCTCAAGCACCCGAGGTACATCGCTCGGTTTAATATCCAGTCCTTGAAGATACTTGACCACTGGTGCAAGATCTATAACAACACTAGAGTGAAGAACCTGCGGGTATCTTCTAAGAAACTCAGTGAATGTCGATTTTCTCACGCCTAATTTCCCGAGATAATCTAGAACCGGAACCATGTTCTTCTTCACACTACAACCAAGAACAAGAGGGTAATTATTGATATCTTCAATGGTAAGCCCTAACTTCTGAAGAAAATCAACACGCTCTTTCATCACATCAGCTGTTACAGGAAGTTCAAGCCCATCAAGCTCATCAAGAACAATCCCAATCCCACGCAAGAACTCATAAACCCTAGCACGATTAGCAGCTTTCTCCTTATTCATTTCTAACAAACTTGGACGACTATACAAAGACTGAGACTCTTTTCCCTTATCCTTATCCCTTCCCGAAGAAGAAGAACGAGACCTTTCCCTTTTCGGTGAAGAAAATCTCCGATTAGCAATAGCGCATTGGATTGCTAAACCAATTCCAGGTCTCTTCTTGTGGTTACATAAGTTTCCATAAGTGAAATCGGAGAGTGACCGAGTTCTAACGGAGAAAAACGATGGTGGTTCAAAGTGAACTAGCAAAAACCCAGGTTTTGTGAAGCCGCTACAGAACCTAATCTTCATTATCTCCTGCAAAAACGGAAGCACAAAATTGATGATTATAAACGAGAAAAACATAGAAATTCGGACTAACCCAGAAACTTACACTGGATAATAGCTCAGAAACACTAAAATCCAAACAATTCCTCCAAAAAAATCAACATTCATTTTCAGTGGTAGAACGAACCAAAGATATATAACCTAATTAAAAGCAAACTACAGAAACTAAGGAAAGGGAAAGGAAGAAGAAGAATTGGATCAACGTGCGAGTGAAATTGACAGTGAAATCTCACCGGTGACGAGGAAAGATATCGGAGAAGGTGAGGGTTTTAGAGGAGCGGGTAAGGTTTTTTTTTCGCAGGGGGAATAAAGTATCCTCATCACAACATTGAAATGATTTATCCGAATTATTGACGCTCTAGTCCTTATTTTCTAGTATTTTCCCTTTTTGTCCAATATATTATCTGGAATGTTCCCATTAACCCGTACGGCCACGATTACTTTTATACTGTTAGTGAGTGACTAATGAACAAGAAAATATCATCAAAATGGGCCAAAATGTGCTGAACTTACGATTTATTTAGTCTTAGATCAGATCAAAGAGCCTCATTTCTCAATACCAAATTTTCTTTCAATTTCTTGTGGTCGAATTTGTGGAAGTGTTTTCGAACGTTTTCTAGTGAACTTTGGTTGCTGAGATATGGTACTGATCGATTTGTTGCAATTTTATCGATATGTAGCTCAGATACTTAGAGATTCTGATGTTCATGAATGTTGAATGGTGAATTGATAATTTGAGTTTCAATCAAACTAACTTGAACTTCTTACAGCTTTAGTCATGTTCCATCAAAAGGAGAAATCGAACTTTACCAATCATATGGCCTTTCACTTGCTATTTGGCTTTGGAAACCTCAAATATGCTTGATCTCACATGACCATCCTGATGAGAACCTATGAAACCCCTAAACTTGTTTTTGTTCATACTTACATTACACACAATAAAAGTTGCAAAGTGTTTTTAAGCAATTAATGTGATATTTGGTTTCAGTTTGAATAAAACAAGAAACTTCACTGTCTTTTGCCCTTTTCTTTGTCAAAACAGATTCAAAATTTGTTCTTTAAACTTGTTCAGATCATTGAGGACTTTAAAAAATATCAATTTAGACCATCCCATCGGAAAAATTTCTGGAGAATGCAGAGAGCTTAAAGTGAAACGTAAGAGGCAAGTAATTCAACAACAACATAGTTTCTCTTCTTTCAGTTCATAGTGGTAATTACTTTTTGTCTTAGGAATAGTTGAACAAAGCAAGAAAGCTTGAAGAAAGACTGAAAGCTATAAGGAAAGAGGAGACTGTATAGAGTTTAAACCTTCAAATAGGATAAAATCCACAAAACTTGTTTCACTGCATAATGTATCATAGCTTTTGTTCTATATGTATGGAATTAAAATTTGCTATCCATGGTGTAAATTGTTAAATGTAGAGGAAGGATCTCAATTGTATCGTTGTGATCAACACCGGCATCCCAGAATGACATATTTTCGTTCAATAGTCTATTTTTGTGCGTAAGAAGATAGCCTTCTTGAGGCAGATTTAACTCACCCCTCTCTTGAATCTTTACCGACTCGTTCCTCAGTTCTTTCTTTTTTTTTTTTTTTTTTTTATGAACGTAAAATTATATTCATCAAAAAACCTATGTTACATAGAATGCATCTTTAGTTTAAAATATACTGAAACCAAAAATTAACTTGAACATCAAAAGAGTTTAAGTGAACCAAATAGGACATCAACTTTTAGTAACAAACCAAATTTGTAGACTTTCACTTAGTCGAGGTTGGAGTGAGGACAGACAGTTCCTCAGTTCTTTCACGTTACCTTTCGTCTTCACATTCACAGCCACTTGATTCCCCGTCGGAGCTCTAATCTCACCGGAATATAACCAAACGTGTACGACCATCCTCTTCTTCCGGGTCAACTCCTTGGGCTTTATAGACGAATCTTGAATGTTAGTGATCTCTTTGACTGAGTTTGACGATGGAGATGGCTCTTTTTGAAGCACTTGAAACGTCACAGTCGAATCTTAGTGACCTTCGATGATCTGTTCTGTTGTGTTTGACGATGGAGATGGCTATGTTTGAAGCACGTGAGCCGTCAGAGGCGAATCTTGATGAGCTTCGATGATCTGTTCTGTTGTGTTTGACGGTGGATTAGGGTTATGGTCAGGAGAGACGAAGAGTTGGAGACGAGATTCGTGGACGATCTGGGATTGTTCGAGATCGAGATCGTCTCGAATAACCACGCCGTCGAAGAAAAGAGTTTGTTTCGAAACAGGGATACGTTGAGAATTCTCGATCTTCTGTTTAACCTCTAAGACCGTATCCAAGTGATCCACTTGAATCTCGAACGACGAGCCACTTTGAATCTCGACGAACACTTTCATAATTGTATCAATGGTGTTTCAAGACCAATGGAGACTGATGAAGAGAAAGAGAAATTGTGTGACTTGTAAAGAAAGTTTCCTCACAAATCGTTTTTTTATATCATTTACCATAAGAAAGTGATGACGTGGCTCATCGAAGAATCTTAACCGTCGATAACTAAAATGATCCAACGGTAAGTTTAACGTTCTTCTGTATAAAACTTGAAAATGGGTTGAAACGCAGCGTTTTTCTAAAAAAACTAGGTCCGGCCATTAACCGGAAATGTTGACCCGTCTCTGTTTTCCCCAGTTTCAATTTCGCGTATCGATTCTAAAGTCTTTTAGCTTGATTCACCTTTCTCAGATAAATTACAAACAATATTAGTTGTAGAGTATTTTTAAGAAATTATTGTGATTTTTGGTTTTAGGTTGAATAAAGCAAAATACTTTACTGTCTTTTGCCCTTTTTTATTAACAAAGATTCAACATTTGATCTTTGTATATACTTGTTACTGTAATGTTCAGATCATTGAGGAATGTCAATTAGACCAACCGATTGAAAAGTTTTGTGAAGAATGCACAGAGCTTATATAGGTAACTACATGTCTTATAGCATATTTGCATAAAGCTGTAAACTTTGAACAGAGTTTAAGGAAAGACTAAAAGCTATAAGCAAAGAGGTGACTGCACAGAGTTTAAGCTTCCATTAATGACCAAAACTTGGAACTCTTGTGGTTGTAGAGTCGTCGTCACTGGTAAAATATTCTCCAAAAATCTCAATCGTATCACCTTGAGTAAGACCGTTCTTCTCGAATGACTCAGTTTCGTTCAATATTTTAATTTTGTGCATAAGAAAAAAACCTTCTTGAGGCAGATTTAACTCACCCCTCTCTTGCATCTTAACCAGTTCTTTCCTCAGTTCTTTAACCTTATCACCTGCGTTAACCTCCACTAGAATCCTTCTGCTCTCCTCAGATGGCTTCACCATCACTGTCAGCTTCATCGGGCTGGTTTTGATCTTCTTCTTTGCAGGCGAATCTGGAATGTTAATAATCTCTTTGAAAAAGTCTGACGCTTCTGGAGATTTCACTGTTGTGGTTGTAGAGTCGTCACTGGTCAAAAATTCGGCGAAAATCTCAATCGTATCACCTTGTGTAACATCGTTCCTCCAGAATGACTCATTTTCGTTCAATATTCTATTTTCAAGGATAAGAAAAAACCCTTCTTGAGGCAGATTTAACTCACCCCTCACTTGCATCTTAACCAGTTCTTTCCTCAGTTCTTTAACGTTATCACCTGCATTAACCTCCACTAGAATCCTTGTGCTCTCCTCAGATGGCTTTACCATCACTGTCAGCTTCATCGGGCTGGTCTTGATCCTCTTCTTCGCAGGCGAATCTGGAATGTTAATGAACTCTTTGAAAAAGTCTGACGGTTCTGGAGATTGCACTTTTTGAAACACTTGATTCGTATTGCTGCTGCTGCTCCCAACCGTCACAGAGGGAAAATAATCTTGAATGCCATGTAACACTTCATTTTCACTTAACGAACTTGATTCATTGTTGTTTCTCCTCACCATCACCGGAAAATCTTGACTGTTAATGATCTCATTGGTTCTCGTAGTAGGCCACAAACTTTGAACCCTTCTGATCTCTTCGGTTGTCCAAAGCTGTTCTGGAGAATCTTGAACGTGACTGATCTTTTGGGTTATTTCTGGCCAAAAACTTGGCATATTCATCACAGATGAGAAATCTGGAATGTTATCGAACTCTGTGAACAAGTCTGACGCTTCTGGAGATTGCACTGTTTGAAACACTTGATTCGTGTTGCTGCTGCTGCTGCTCACAACCGTCACAGAGGGAAAATAATCTTGAATGCCAAGTGACTCTTCAATTTCACTTAACGACCGTGATTCATTGTTGTTTCTCCTCACCATCACCGACGAATCTTGACTGTTAATGATCTCATTGGTTCTCTCAGGACAAAAATTTTGAACCCTTCTGATCTCTTTGGTTGGCCAAGGCTGTTCTTGATTGTTTTTTCTCCTTACCATCACCGGAGAATCTTGAACGTGA
Organism: Cardamine occulta; assembly: GCA_028015245.1. Classification (NCBI taxonomy): domain Eukaryota; kingdom Viridiplantae; phylum Streptophyta; class Magnoliopsida; order Brassicales; family Brassicaceae; genus Cardamine; species Cardamine occulta. The sequence continues at coordinate 1,739,532 of CM051393.1, read as the reverse complement.
CTGATCTTTTGGGTTGGCTCTGGCCTAAAACTTGGCATCTTCATCATAGATGACAAATGTTGACGGTTAATGATCTCTTCGGTTGTCAAATGCTGTTCTTGATTGGTCCTTACCATCACCGGAGAATCTTGAACGTGACTGGTCTTTTGGGTTGTCTCTGGCCTTAAACTTGGCATAGATGACAAATCTTGGCCAATTGAATTTGATGGTAGTACTGGAGATTGCTCGGTTTGAAGCACTTGAGTGTTGTTGCTCCCCATCCTCACCGGGCAATGTTGATGACCATGAATGATCTGTTGGGTTGAGTTTGACGGTGCTGGAGAATGCTTAGTTTGATGAAGTTTGTGAATAGGGTGATTACGGTTAGGAGGGACGTAGAGCTCGAGATGAGAATTGGTGCCGATATTCAAATTTGCGGCATTAACATGGTTTTTAAGAAGAAGCTTGTTGTTGAAGTAAAGAAATTGATTGGAAACAGGGACACGTAGACATCTCTTGATCTTCTCTTTGATAGCTAACAACGTATCGGATTCAATAAGGCACATATTTTTTCCAGTACGAGTATCGACGAACACCTTCATAATTGTATCAATGGTGTTTCAAGATTAATGGAGACTGGTGATAAGAGAATCAGAGATAGTGATAATTTGTACCGAAACTTCTCCTCACATTTTGGAAATTTGGTTTAAGTATCATCTGATTCACGTTTCAAATGGGTCAGGTTTAAATGGGTCGGGTTTGGGCCTGGCTTGTCGACGCATCTTGACCGTTGATAGCTCATCTACTAAAATGATCCAACCGTTGATAGTCAGTGTGTACGAAACAACTTGAAATGGTTGAAACGCAGCGGTTATAAGAAAAAAATATAGATCCGACCCATTAACCCGTCTCTCTGTTCTTACAATTCCAGTGATCCCAATATCAAATCGCGTTCGTTTAGGGTTTTATTTCTCTGGATGTGAATTAATATGGCAACTTGTTATTGAAGTTTCCAATCTTATTTAAATTAATCATCTTGAGTCTTGACTAAATAAAAGAATTTAGAAAAATATTTTTTATTTAATTATAAAAATTAAACAACCAAAACATATTATTTCCGTTTTTTGAATTTTAAGTTATTAACTAAGAAAAAATATAATTTATTGAAATATACCTTATATTTCAAATTTTTAAAAATATAGGGTAGATTTCAAAAAATTTCAAATCTTAATGACTTTTGATTATCTGTTATGTTGGGTTTGACGGTAGAGATTGCTCGGTTGTATCCGTCAGAGTCGAATTTTGCCGATTGTCGATGATGATCAATGGTATTAATGGAGACTGATGAAGAATAAAGAAAAATTGTGATGACTTGTCAAGAAAGTTGAGAAATTCCTTAAAATAGCACTAAATAAAGTTTTTGTGCCACATTTAGTACACATTTTCATTTAGGTCACAAATAGCATTTTATAGAAGTTATAATTTTTTTTTTGCGTTAATTATTTTAGAATTTAGAGTATAGTTTTTAGGAGGTAGGGAGTATGGTTTAGAGTCTAAACCTTAAAAATATGAGATTAGAGAATTTGTGCTATATAAGAGAATTGCCTTTTAATAAAAATGATATATGTAACCTAAATAAAAATGTGTGTTAAATGTGGCAAAAAAACTTTATTTGTGCTATTTAAGAGAATTAGCTATTATCAAAATCATCATTAGATAAAATTTATTGACCAATTTTCAAATTTACATTGACAAGATCTAACTTTTTCTTTTTTCTTTATAAACAAGATTTTCTAACTTGATAAGAGTTTTTAATACTCTAAATATAAATGTGACTAGATTTTTATTTTTAATATTTAATAATTTATCTCTTAGAGTACTAGCTACAATTTGTTTCAATAAGAAATTATATTTTTGATCTAAAATAAATAAATATATTATAATTAAATGTAATGGCTTGTTTGGTTACATATATAGTAGGATAAGATTAGATATAGTCAAAATAAAATCCAAATCGAACCAAAACCAATTTGTGTCAAACCAAACCGAATTACAAATAATTTTATATGGTTTTAGGTTTTATAAAACTGAAAAATCAAATTGTAAATCGGATACGATTGTACATCCCTACAGAAAACTTTAAGGTGTGATAAATCGTTTTATGAAATTAAAGATTAATTAACTAATATGTTGGCAAAATGACAAATTACCCTTTCTTGTTACTCTACTTACATGTATTTGCATTTGCATAAACCCTACATACTGACGACAAAAAAAAAAAAAAAACGCTACATACAAGTTTTTCTCTCTCCATTGAAATGATTTATCCGAATTATTTACGTTTTACTCCTTATTTTCTTAGATGTTTCCTTATTTTCCCATATTAACTGAATGTTACTACGATTACTTTGATGGTGAGTGATTTGTGATTAAAAAATTAATAATAAAATATCATTCCTCTTGTTTATTCTCTTGATTATTTGAATTTTAAATTAAGTAATTTTGATATTGGGTTATCGAATATGAACAAGAGTAATTTCTGATTAATTTAATAGTACTGGGGGACTTGTAAAGAAAAATACAAAAGATAGTGGGCTATTTCGAAGTATCTCAAGTCATTTTAACAGTTCTGAGAAATCTAACGACGGAGCATCGAGAAAATGATCGTACTTCCGGTTGGTTACGCTTCGCCATCTCCGATCGCCAGCGTCTTCTCCGTCGCGCTTCTTCTGTTCTACTTCTCCGAAATTACTATAGGAGCTCCCTGTCCGAGCAATGGTGAGTCTCTCGTTTTTTCTCCCTCTACTCGTCATAAGATTGCTTCAAGGAGATAATGCTCTGAATATAGATTTCCTCTTGTTTATATTTGTTTAGAATGATTGAATCTAAGGTCTCCCTTGCTGATGGGTCAACTTACGAATGATTTAACCTAAATTAGGATCTAAAAACCAAATTTTGTTTCAATCTTTTGTGTTCTAATCTGTAGAAATGTTTCTGAAAACTAACTTTGTAGTGAACTTTTTTTGCTGATTTGCTTCAGATTCTCTGCAATTTCATTGATCTATAGCTTAGAGACTTAGAAATTGTGACTGTTGAATGGTGAATCCAGGTTTGCCAATAGTGAGGAATATTAGTGACTTTCCTCAGGATAACTATGGAAGACCAGGTCTTTCCCATATGACTGTCGCTGGGTCTGTATTGCATGGAATGAAAGAGGTAATGTTCAAAGCCATTGCGGTTTTTAAAGATGTTTCCTTTTAAGTTGTTTTTTTCATGGTTGGATTTGTCTTGGAGATTTTGCTCACACTTGATAACAGTTAACACTGATTCGTTTTGGCTTTTCAGGTTGAGATATGGCTTCAAACATTTGCTCCAGGTTCAGAGACGCCAATTCACAGACACTCCTGTGAAGAGGTTTTCGTTGTGCTTAAGGGCAGTGGTACTCTGTATCTCGCTGAAACACATGGAAATTTCCCTGGGAAGCCTATTGAATTTCCTATCTTTGCTAACAGTACACTTCATATACCGATCAATGATGCTCATCAGGTATGTCTTTTGCCTCTCACATAGTTTCAGATGATTTCGCTCTTGCCTTGAGTCTTAATACTTTGAAAGTAATATTGAGCAGATAAGAGCAACTTCTAGTATTAGATGTGCTGCATGTCTTATGTCACATTTAGAGACAATTATCAGAAAACCGACCTTTTTTGCAAATGTTGTATATCCATATAAATTAGACGAAGGTAGCTTTTTCTTCTGCTAAAATCTCTTTTGGGTTCTAACAGGTAAAGAACACCGGTCATGAGGACCTGCAGGTGTTGGTTATCATATCTCGGCCGCCTATTAAAGTGTATGTAGCATTGTTCTCCAAGAATTTGCTTATAGATATTATATGGGACTGTGTCCTTTCCTTTAACTAATCACATGAAGTATCGTTTTTTCTAACAGCTTCACCTACGATGACTGGTTTATGCCACACACTGCTGCGAGGTTGAAGTTCCCTTACTATTGGGATGAGCAATGCGTCCAAGAATCGCAAAAAGACGAGCTTTAAAGCAAAGTCCAAGAAACTTTAAATAGTAAAATCAATCATAGCTAAGTTTTTGTAACAGTAGAGTATGTAGATGCAGGTATATTGGTAAATGGATATATGAACTTTCAATCTTTACCACTCAGTCCAACTGATTGCATTTACGGTTAAAATAAATATATACATTGTAACCACACAAAAGCTTAATGTATCTTGGTGATGAGAACTTATGAAACACATAACTTTAAAGATTTTGGTTTAAACCTCCATACACACAGCATTAGTTAGCCTGAAGTTATAATCAATTAATGTGATATTTGGATTTAGTTTGAAGAAAGCAAGAAACTGAAAGCTTGCAAGGAAAGATGAGTTTGTATATTAGGCTATTGTTGTATGCATGAGAAGACAATTGTAGCTACAAGAAAGACTTAAAGCTGTAAGGAAAGAGGAGTTTAAGCTTCCATTAATGACCAAAACTTCAGTAATGTGCTCGGAAAATCTCAATTGTATCGCCGTCACCAACTTGGTACCACCGGAATGACTGATCTTCCTGATCCAATGCTCTCTGTTTGTGTATAAAGATATACCCTTCTTGAGGCAGATTTATTAGACCCCTCTCTTGCATCTTAGCCAGCTCGTTCCTCAGTTCTTCAACTTTATCACGCTCGTTCACCTCCACCGGAATCCTCCTGTTCTCCTGAAATGGCATCACCATTACTGTCATCTTCATCCTACCAATCTTGATCTTCTTCTTCACAGGCGAATCTGGAATATTAGTGATCTCTTGCACTGAGTCTGACGCTAATGGCCTCGTCACAGGCGGAAAATGATCTTGAATTTCAGTGTAGTTGCTCCTCACCATCACCGACGAATCTTCACCGTAAATGGTCTCTCCAAATGAGTCTGACGCTACTGGAGGTTGCTCGGTTACAATCACCGATGAATCTTGACCGTAAATGGCCTCTCCAAATGAGTCTGACGCTACTGGAGGTTGCTCGGTTACGATCACCGAAGAATCTAGAATGTCAAGAAACTCTTCAATCGTGTCTTCCGATACTTGAGTTTTCTCGGTTAGAAGCACTTGATCGTTGTTGTTCCCCTCCATCAAAGGCCAACCTTCACTATTAAAGAACTCGTCAAGTTGATCTTTTGCTACTGGAGGTTGATTGGTTTGAAGCACTTAAGTGTTGTTGCTCCTCCTATTCTCTTCCCATTGAATGATCTGTTGGGTTGAGTTTGACGGTGCTGGAGATTGCTTGGTTTGAAGCACTTGAGTGTTGTTGCTCCTCCTCTTCTCTGGCCATTGAATAATCTGTTGGGTTGAGTTTGACGGTGCTGGAGATTGCTTGGTTTGAAGCACCTGAGTCTTGATGCTCCTCCTCTTCTCCGGCCATTGAATCTGTTGTGTTGATTTTGAAGGTGCTGGAGATTGCTTGGTTTGATTGGTGCTCCTCTTCTTCTCCGGCCATTGAATGATCTGTTGGGTTTGATGATTGTAGTTGTGATTTGGGATATCGTCATGAGAGATGAAGAGATGGAGACAAGAGTTTGGGAGGATGTGGCATTGTATGGTACAAAGATGATCTTGAAGAATCTTGCTTTGGAAGAAAAGGGTTTGTTTGAAAACAGGGACACCTTGAGACATCTCGATCTTCTGTTTAATCGTTAACACTGTATCCCAAATACCCACTTCAATGGGGAACGATGAGACCAGTCTGGATGAGACTATAATATCCACGAACACCAAGAACACGTCGTCCATAATTGTATCAATGGTGTTTCAACATCAATGGACTGATGAAGAAGAGAGAGAGAGAGAGACAAAGTGATGATTTATGACGATAGACCAAACACGAAAGTGTTTATTCCTAGTTTGGTTTAAATAAGCCCTATTCGAAGAATCTTAACCGTCAATAGCTCTCCTTACAGATATGATCCAACGGTTTGAATTTAATTAAGCATTCTTTTCTTTTGTGTACGATTCAACTAGAAAATTGAAACACAGCGTTTAAAATAAACAAGTGATAAAAACATTATAAGCCATGGTTATTAGTGAAGAGATGAATATTATGATTTACAATATTGCCGTTGATGTTGCACCGTTAAGCTAAATAGACACCCAATGTGTTTGGAACTGTCTTCTCTTGCTATGAACAAGCATTTGCATATATATATATATATATATATATATATATATATATGTATATTTTTTAATAAAGATTTGTCATCGGACTGAAAACATTTGATCTTATGATGCTTCTTCGTCCCCTAGATAATATTAAGGGTTTAGCTTCTTGGAGATTGGTCTTGAACAAGTTTGTTTAATTGGTTTGAACAATGTTTATCATAGTTTTTGTTCTACCTTTCTATGTATGGGAATATAACTAGTTAAAGAACTTTTGTGAACCTTAAAAAATAATAATAGCTAATGATGATGATTATCAGATTTTGGTGGAGATGAAGTCCATTACGAAAATCTAGGTGATAAAAAAGATTATGAATACGATTAATTAGATTATTTTTAATAGTGATTACGTGGATAGGATATATATTTTTTGGATTTTTAATTCAAATTTTTAAAGTTTATTAGTTTAAAAAGCTAAATATATTTATTATTTTATTTAAAACGGATGCATCTCGTGTCGTAAAAGCAATGCACCATAGGTCAAAGTCTCGTTCAAAGACACTTGGTCCCATGGTGCACTTTTCGCCATGTAAATCCAAGATTTTGGTAATAAGAGAGAACAGTTCAGCAGCATCGTATTGAATGAAAATCTTATATTGAAACCATAATGAAGTTTTTGATTTTAATCCATTATTGTGATCTTTGGATTTAGTTTGAATAAAGCAAGAAACTTCAAGTAAAATAAAATAAAATAAATAAATGTTATAAGGAAAGAAGAGATTAGAGAGAGCTGAGCATGATTCAAATATCAGTTTGTTTATTAGGTTTAAACAATGTATGAAAAGCAACTGTAGTACAGATAGATACAAGAAAGACTAAAAGCAATAAGGAAAGAGGCGATTACATAAGAGTTTAATCTTCCATTAATGACCAAAACTTGAAACTCTTGTGGTTGTAGAGTCTCAATTAATAAATCCGAGGATAACCTCAATTGTATCGCCGTCAGCAACTTTGTTGCGTTGGAATGATTGATCCTCGATCAATCCAGCCTGATTGTGGAAAAAGAAGTCCCTTTCTTGAGGCAGATCTATTTGACCACTCTCTTGCATCTTAACAAGTTCCTTCCTCAGTTCTTCAACTTTATCATCTGCGTTAGCCTCCACCGGAATGCTCCAGTTCTCCTTCAATGGCTTCACCATTACTATCATCTTCATCGAGTTTGTCTTGATCTTCTTCTTCACAGGAGAATCTGGAATCTCAATGACCTCTTTGCCTTTGTCTGACGCTAATGGCTGATTCGTGTTGCTGCTGCTCCCAACCGTCACAGGCGGCAAATTGTCTTCAAGGTCAAGTAACTTTTCAATTTCTTTAAACGATCGTGATTCAACGTAGTTGCTCCTCACCATCACCGACGAATCTTGACCATAAATGGTCGTTCCAACTGAGTTTGACGGGACTAGAGATTGCTTGGTTTGATGAAGCAGTTGATATTCGTTTTTACCCTCCACCATCACCGGAGATTCTTGAATGCCAAGGAACTCGTTACTTGAGTTTCCTCGGATTGAAGCACTTGATCGCTGTTTCTCCTAACCATCAAAGGCCAACTTTGAGTAGCGTTAGCAAACTCTTCAGTTGGATTTGATGATGCTGATGAAGAAGGTTGCTCGGTTTGAGGCACTTGATCGTTGTTCTGATTAGGTTATCGTCAGGAGAGAAAAAGAGTTTGAGACGAGAGTTTTGGATGATGTCGCATTGTTTGATATCAAATAATCTTGAAGAACCTTGCCCTTGAAGAACCTTGCCTTTGAAGAAAAGGACTTTTTTGGAAACAAGGAAACCTTGAGACTTCTCAATCTTCTGTTTAATCGTTAACACTGTATCCCACAAACCCACTTCAATGGAGAACGATGGTGAGTCTAAAGAATCCACGAACACGTCCATAATTGAACCAATGGTGTTTCAAGATCAATGGAGGCTTGTGAAGAGAGAAAGTGATGATTTGTGACGGAATGTTGTTATTCGTAGTTTGGTTTTAATAACACTCAAGCCCTAGTCTAAGAATCTTAACCGTCAACAGTTATATATCCTACGGTTTCTTTTGTGAACGATGATACAACTTGAAATGGGTTGATACGCACCGTTTCAAATATAAAAGATAGATCCGACCCATTGACCCGATAATATGTCACTATTGGTAATTACACGTCATAGATCTTCTTAAGTATGAAACGACATAGTTTCGACAAAGACTGATAGATTCATGATCAGTTAAAGAGATGATGGTATGAACATCAAGGATTTAGCTTCTTGAACAAATTTGTTTATTAGGTTTGAACATTGTTTATCATAGTTTTTGTTTGGGAATACAAGTACCTAAAAAATACATTTTATGAATCCAACAATATTGAGGATATTAAGAGCCACCGGAAACACTTCAATTGAAAATCTCAATTGTATCACCGTGATCAACACGGTGCCACCGGAATGACCAGTCATCATCCATTACATTCTGTTTGTATATAAAGAAATAGCCTTCTTGTGGCAGATTTACCTGAAACCTCTGTTGAATCTTAGCCAACTCTTTCCTCAATTCTCCAACGTTATCTCCTGCGTTCACTTCCACCGGAATCTTCCTAGTCCCGCATTTCGGCAGCACCATTACTCTCAGCTTCTTGGGGTTGTTGTTTTTGTTGTTGCTCATTGCCATCATAGTCGAATCTTGAAGGTTGTTAATGGTTTGTTCTGTTGAGTTTGACGGTGGAGATTGCTCGGTTTTGACCACTTGATTGTTGCAGTTAAGATTTCGGTTTTGGTCGTTGTTACCGGGAGAAGAGATGAAGAGTTGGAGACGAGAATTGTGGAGGATCTGACATTGTTCGATATCGAGGTGATCTTGAAGAACATTGCCTTGGAAGAAAAGGGATTGTTTGGAAACAGGGATATGTTGATACTTCTCGATCTTCTCTTTGATAGCTAATACTGTATCCCAGTAGCCCACTTCAATGGAGAATGGTGAGCCTCTCTGAGTCTCAAATAACACATCCTTATGTGTTTTAATGGAGACTGATGAAGAGTGAAGCAAGAAGAAGATGTTAACTTGGGATTTTTTGTAACAAAATTTTCCTCATAATGTGTTAACTAATGACCTGTTTCCATGGAATCTTGATATTTATTACATTGCTCTCTTTTTCTTTTCTTTCTTCTCAATTTGCTATTTTTGGAAGAGATTTATCTATTCTTCTTTGTCAACATACGAAAAAAATATTATATTATTCAATCTTGAAAAGAAAAATAACCAAAAATACAAAACTTATGTTCTGGTTTTGGATCATTGAAACTCAATTCAAGTGAGCCTTATGGGTCTTGAAGTGATGATATTTTGCTTTACCTCCTTTTGTTTAAAAATGGCAATGGAAGGTAACATTTTGAGAATATACTGATAATAAAATCGTACACAAAATAGAAAACACATGCCTCTGGGAAATTTAAACAACTTAGTTCTATCTATAAACCCTGAGTTAACCTAAACTGAATTTGTAGAAAAAAGAACAGGAACAGAAGTGAAGAAACAGAGCATGGCTTGGATATGGACCAGTTCAAAGCATGTTTTGCTGAAGAACTCAAGGGCTTGGCTTAGGCTTATGATCAACCTACACTGATCACAGGCTCAGAGGTGGATTCTCCAGCTGGAGAAGAAGCAGCAGCAGGAGGAAGCGGAAGTAATCGCTTCTTTTGTGCGCGTGGAGGCAAATGCTTCACATGTTTTCTTGAGCTAACTGAGGCCCATGGTAAGAAAACGCCGGTACCACCACCGGTTCCCATCACATTGGGACTTGGTAATACCATTGGTTGAACCTGTGATGGTGCCATCATATGACCATTGGAGGACGAGGACTCCAAGTTTTGGCATCATGTCAATAGAATGATCATAGCCGTTGAGGAATGGAGTTGGTGTCATTGGGTAGGGTTACCACATTTTCATCACACCGTCGTTGTGAGGACTGTTGGGTTGTGAATGGTTATGATATTTTTCAGTTCGAACACGAAAGAATGTGATGCTTACTCTTTTGGTTTGTGATGGGCATATTACATGTCTTGCCATGTCTGCACTGTTCCCTCTCATCACCAAGAGAGATCTACAAGGATCAGGTCGAGAAATGTTAATGGAGAAAGATCGACGTTTATCTTAGAGTTAAAGGAAGAGGGTTTTGATGTTTTTTACCCTTGTTTGAGAGAAAGAGTTAAAGGTCCTCTGAAGTTGCCTTCATTGTCACTTGAGAGAATGCGTCCAAAGGCCATTGTTGATTCAGAGAGGACAAGAGTCGAGATGGGTTGTTCTAAGTGAGGTGATTTGAGGAAAGGCTGTGAGTATTCACCCTGCAACAAGAGAGGCAATCCCGAAGGTTAAAGAAAAGCGGAAACATAAGGAATGGTGATCTATGGTGATGTATATACCTCTTCAAAGAAGTTGATGACACAGCCGTTTGGTCTTTTGTATTCTGGGATGAGTCTCCATGTGACAAAGTGATCAATGACACTCTCAAGAAGTGGTGGAATTGGCTCGATGTTAACTGCAAACCAACAAAGTCTCATCGGTCAAGGCAACCACTTGCATCAAACCATTTAGACCGATTCCTGCGGATCAGAGCGATTCCTTACCAGAGTTGCTGATGTCATTAGAGTTTTCGTCCGCCTTAACATGACCAAAAGATGGGGACACCAAGTTGAATCAGTTCTCTCTTGTTCCCTTTAATCTGTTTGTTGAACAGAATAAAGCTCTCACCTGCATTCATCATGTGTAAGCACCCGAAAAACTCTTAAAATCTTTAAGGTGTTCCGCAAAAAAGTTACCTGTAAGCTTCCCGTTTTGGCCGGCTTCTCGGAGCTCTGCCACAAAGTCTATCAATTTACATAACTCATCTTCTTTAAGTAATTCTTCATACAGCTTTAGTCCTTTCACAACATTCACCTATCATCACAACATTAATTTGATCAATAATCATATGCATATGCGTCCCTCAAATCAAACTTGAGTACTCACAGTGTGGCCTTTGACTTGCTCTTTGGCTTGGAAACCTTTGATAGGCTTGATCTCACATGAGCGTGCATCGCAATCTTCATGACTCTGGCATATAATCTGTGGACTATCCGCAGCAGCAGTTTGGTGAACATCTTGATGAGAACCTATGAAAAAAAAAAGCATAAAAACTAAAGTTTTTGTTTCATACTTGATTACACACAATATTAATTGCAAAGTGTATTTAATAAATTGATTAATGTGATATTAAATTCTTTGGCTTTTAGTGTGAAAACAATCGACTAAGAGTAATGACAATTTATTTCTACTCCAATGCATGAATGATCTCATGGACCATTCTAAGAACTTATAGTTTCCTTGTAAAATGTATCAGAGAAAGTCAGAGATTTTCAATGTTAGAAGACAAGACTACAAAGTCTATTATGTCTTCGTCCACGTGTCTCTACCTAAACTTGGACTTTTAACACGAGTGAATAAATACATACACACATACACATCACGAAAAAAATTCTCAAGAACATACTCCTTTTTATTGAAGTTATAAAAGTGCATACCAATACATTAAATCTACAACTATGCTAATTTAATTAACTATTCTTAAGTTCCAGTTAATGCCTATAGGCTAATATAGTTGATATATTTTGTATCAAACTGTTATATATAAAAAAATTGTATATTATTTTTTCAATATTTCAATATCTAATATGTCAAATCAAATAGAATACTAAATTGATTGTCCCCGCACATAACGTGGGTTATCGTCTTAGATTTCAAAAAATTTTAGTCAAGAAACAAAAATTGTTCGAAGACTAGTAACTCCGATATCAAACTATACAAAAATATATCATCCGGAATAAAGCAAATATAATATTTTTTATACCGGCCAAGAGTTCATCACGTGGGCCTTTTGATAGCGGTTTTTCCACCGAAAATAGCTATGAAAACCAAAGTTGACTATTTTTGCAAGTGGTTTGCTTTAATCAAAAAAATATATAAGATTTTTCGAAAACACCATATATACAATATCTTCGTTGTGTATTTATTGATTCATTCATGATTCAACCATAATAATTATTTTTATTGTTAATGAAAGACCACCAAAAGTCTGATATATCTAAATGTATCTATTAATTTTATAAGAGGCGAGCCACGTTGAGAGTTGAGATTAACAAGAAGACCTGAGAGAGAGAAAGAAACGTGAAAGGAGCATAGCTTTGACTTTGAGAATTCAGATCCAAACAAATTTCTTCTTCTTCTTCCTAATCCTGTAATATACGATCATGGAATCTGAGGGAGTTTCACTGCCGTTGATCCACGAGCATCTTATGATGCCTTTGAATGATCTGATTCCGAGGAGAAGAGGTGATTGCTGTGGACGCTTCATCAAAGATATCAATGATGGCTACTATTGCAAAACCTGCGATTTTGTTGTCCACAAGGAATGTGGCGATTCCTCTAAATCCATCGAGCATCCAATATATCACTCCAGTCACACTCTTCGGCTTCGAAGAAAAGTAGGTTTTTTTCCTTGTCATTTATGTGGAAGCTTCACCAAGGATCTATTGTATCATTGTGAGATCTGTGAGTTAGTCGTGGATCTATACTGTGCAAAGTACCCACCACCAAATGTTATTGACATCTCCGAGGCGCATCACCACAAGCTCACCCTTCGCAAGCACCTAACCTGGTTCAAATGTGATGCTAAATGTGGGAAGACTGGTTTTGCGTTTTCTTACAAATGTCATGAATGTGATTTATCCTTCCATGTGGATTGCGTATGGGACCCACCGCCAGAGGTAAACCACCCATCAGAGGTAAACCTCCCGACAGAGGTAAACCACTCTTACCACTCACACCCTCTTAAGCTCCTCACCGGTCCAAAAAGCTATTCTGATGGAAAATGTCGTCTTTGCGCAAAAAGGGTTGATGATAAATTGTTTTATCATTGTTCTTCTTGTAATTTCACCTTGGATCTGCCTTGCGTTAAAAATCCACCACCACAATCTCTTATGAATTTGAAAGCTCATGGTCACCAACTCACCCTTCTCCCAAGACTCATTTCTTTTACATGTAATGCTTGCGGGCTCAAGGGAGATCGAAGCCCTTACTTATGTGTTCCATGTGATTTTATGATCCATCAACACTGTCTTTCCCTTCCACGCGTCATCAACATCAACCGACATGATCACCGTGTTTCTCGGACTTCCCTTCTTGGTGTTGTGAATTCTGTGTGTGGAGTTTGCCGCCAGAAGGTGGATTGGACTTGTGGAGGTTTTTCTTGTCAGAGGTGTCCTAGCTATGTCTTTCATTCTAAATGTGCTACTAGAGAAGATGTGTGGAATGGGAAAGAACTCGAAGGAGTACCTGAAGAAATAGAGGATATAGAGCCATATGTGAAAATAGATGACAACACAATACAACATTTCAGCCACAAAGAACATTACCTGAGACTCCACGACAATGGTGTTCTATGTGAGGAGAACAAGTGGTGCAGCGCATGCAACCATCCAATCTCTCTCCAATCCTTATATGCCTGCATCGGTTGTGATTTCTTTCTCCACAAATGCTGCGCTGAATTTCCAAGAAAGAAACGCCATGTGCTACACAATGAACGGCTTACTTTAGTTACAACCGACGCTGGTTGGTTCGATTGTACAGCTTGTCTTAGATATTCCAATGGTTTCAGGTACCAGCATGGAAATAAGAGAATCGATCTCCAGTGCAGTTCAATTTCTGAGCCATTTATCCATCCAAGTCATCCCCATCCTTTATATTACCTTTCACCAGATGAAGAAGCTAAGAGCTGCAATGGCTGCAACAAGTGTATTAATCGTGTGCTCGGATGCATTGAAAAAGATTGTGGATTTGTATTGGGATTCGAATGCGCCAGTTTACCACAAGTGGTAAAGCATAGAGTTGACGATCATCCTCTCTCACTATGCTATGGAGAAGAGACAAGCGGTAAATACTGGTGTTATATTTGTGAAAAAGAAACCAAGCCAAATACATGGTTCTACACGTGTAAAGATAACCAAGCTAGTTTGCACACACAGTGTGTGCTCGGAGACTTTTCAAATATCATGCCAGGGAGCACACTAGGGGGGCGTTTAGAGGTGCTGCTCAATAATAGCGTGTCTCGCCCATTTTGCGGCATTTGTAGGTCCCGTTGCATTTGCCCTATCATCTTGCGTGCAACTTATCCGTTATATGGAACCTCTGATCCCTACATTTGTTCATTTGGCTGCTTCAATAGCCAAAGAAAGCTGTTCAAGATGTAAAGATATATTATTAAAGCCCAAAAGTGAAATAAGGATGTCAAAGCCAGGATTTTCTTTCAGATTTATTTTATCATTTGCTTTACAAGTTCAATTCCTTTATCCTTAATGTATAACTATCTAGGAATCTTGCAATCTTAATTTGATATATCTAGCTGTTCCTAAAGTTATCATTCTTTAGTTTTCTTGAAGAACACAGCACTATCAGTCTTATCTGTTCAAAATTTTTAAGACCAAAAAGAAGAAAAATGCGATGACTACTTTTATGAACTTTTGACCTATTCAAAAAAGCGAATGGTAAATCATATCATTTCGATAAAGCTTTAACATGCGTTACAACTCGTACTTAGAGTAAACATCAACAAACATACAAAGAATTGTCACAACCATTAGAAGGAAATATTTTGAAACCATGCCTCGCGACTAAAACTTTGTATACTGATTAGACTACACAGAAAAAAAAGAGAAAAACAAAACTTCTCTAAATTTAAAACGCTTGGGGAAATGAGAATTCAACAAATGGTCCATGTTTGTTATGACAAAAGACACGCAGTTTTTATTGATTTGTTGGTATATAACTAAAACAACAGATTCTTAAGGACTAAAAGAATAATCATTATGAAACAAAGTATAAGAAGTATCGTAGCACATTTCACCATTGCTTCTCTCGTTATGTTCTCTCCGCCTATTCAAAAATTGAAACCTTTTGTAGTTGTTTATAGCCTTCCTCGACAGATGTAGAAACATTTTGGATATTGTAGTCTATCCGATCAACAATAGTGCCCTGATTGATACAAGAGCATAAGAGAACCAAGTGTTGAGAAACCAACAAAATCTCTTCATCCATTTATGTAACTCATATGCCTTTCAATGAGTCAGTGAGAAACCTGGTCAATGACAAGAGCAGATAAGTCCTTCATTATCTGTGCAAGCTCATTCATGGATCCCAAAACCTAAACAGTAATCCAAAGTTAATCACCATCGAAATATGAACCAAACAGCTTCGTAAATAACATGTTGGAGTAACAGATTCCAAGTTACCTGCTGTATCTCTCTTTCCCTTTCCGCTGAGACATGTTGCCCTTTCTTCAACTTGATTGTCTGGTGTTCATCCAAACCGTGAAATTTTTGGAAGACTGGTGATTCTCATTATGGTATTGGCAGTGTAAAGAAGGCAATGATATCAACAAAAAGTGTTTTTTTTTTTTAAATGCCAATGATATATTTGACACAGCAATCAAGCACTTACCATCCCACCAAGTTCATCGTCTTCATCCAGTCTCGACATCTTTCCATTCAGATTAAACTCCAAATCTACACCATCCTGACCCTATGATTGAGAAGTCAACTATAAATAAGTAAATCTATCTTTTGTTTATTTCTTGAAAATGAAGGAAACATACCTCTTTCTGCTGCTGAAGACGTTTCAAAAAAGTAGATTGTTTTCTGCGGAGCTCCATGCAGAGGTTCTGAAGATCTGTTGCAAGAGAACGCTGTCAAAAACAGTATGTCAAAGAGTAGGTCAAGTCTATTGGAGAACACACAGATGACGAAAAATATTCTCAAGACTGGTAAAAAGATATTTTCAAAAAAATTAAAATCTTTTTAGACTTGTGACTTTTTTTTTATAGCCGTGAACAAAAAAAAAAAAAAAAAGCTCGTGAGCCGTGAGGGATTCGAACATTCGGGACGCGAAGAGGAAAAAATAAAGGGCGGCACGGAAAATCGTGGGGACCACGATTAATCCTACGGCTGCTAAGAGCCCACCATTCGAATAAAAATGCAATAAAATCATCACACGCGAATCAATGTGAAGATTGATACCTTTGCGTTTAACAGTTACATCAACTAAAGCACAAGACAACAAAAATGTTGCTACTATACTACTACTACATTGAGAAATGGAATCCTAATCTCAACAACGAAACGTTTCAAAAACGACGTCGTCGTTGCGTTATGTCTCTTGTAGAGTCAGAGAGACTTTTTCAGATTATGCTTTTTCAACATAATCACAACGGATTTGTACTTTTGTACGATTTTCATGAAAGTTTGTGTTTATTTTTTTAAGTAATAATAAGGTCTCGATTCGAGCCTCGAATTATTTATGTATACTTGCATTACTAAAGTAATACAGTTACCAACTTACGATATAATAAGGAAACAAAAAAACTTACGATATAATTTTGGGTTTTCGGCAAAAAAACCATCTAACTTTATTTTTTTTGCAAGATAAACCCTTACCTCAAAGTTGTGCAAGTCAACTCACTCACCTACGAAGTCATCCGCAAAACAGCCATTGGGTGTATTGTCGACGTAGCTCTGTTTGGTTCTGTTAAAAAATTAATAGAATAGTTAAAACGACGTAGTTTTAAGAAATAAAAACCCAGTTTTTTTTAATAAATTGGGACAAAAGGGTTTAATTTTGGTATTACACGGATATATGAATAATTTTGTGATTTTCTTTTGATGAATTAGGCAGATGGTAAGATTTGGAGATGAAATTTCTTTTTAAAAAGAAATTTCATCTATAGTTTTTTATAAAATGAAATGAGTTACACCTCTGTAAAAAGTGTGAATTATTTGTTACGTAGATGAAATTAAATTATAAAAGTGAAATTTTAAACCCTAAATTTGTAAATGAATTAGTTTCTAATAATTTAATGTAAAAAATCAATAGTTTGAAATGAAAAATAAATTATTAAAAGAGACAAAAAATCATTATTAACAAATAATGAGAGAGATATAGAAACGGATGAAATATGTTTTAAATTTGTTTCAAAGTGATAGCGGTGTAATTAAGCGTTGCTTAAAAGATTTTACTATATTCACTTCTTTTGAAAGAGTAATATTTTAAGTTCTTTCAAAAGTTGTGACATTGTCTACTTTTTTTACTTTTTGATGTTCGCGTACAACAGTTTATTGATAAAATAAAAGAAAGACAAAGAACAACAAAAGGACGGCGAAGAACAAAAAAGTGATCTTGCCGTATTACATAAAATGACCTCCAGTTATGTATCTATCGTTTCTTTTTAATATAAGTTATCAAAGGATTCCAAGAAAGATGAATTCAGTCTAATCCTTGGCATCTAAAATTAAAATTGCAGTGAGATGATTCGAATTTTGGAACATATAGTCAATTCATTGTTGATATAAGTTTTTCAAAACATTAGATGCCTATCAACTGGTTGATACTACTATTTATAGATAGTTTACTTTTTTAGTTTGTCAAGGAAATTATTTTTTTATACGTAAATAAATTACGATGGATTTTATTTTCTAAGTAAACCGTAAGGGTTCTATGTTTTTAACCGTTCTGAGTTATAAGAGCACCCTCATTAGTGATACTCTAATGAGGGTCTTTAGAGTTAATTAATAATAAATTTAATAATATTTTTACTTTATGACTCTCCACTAACTATCATTAGTTTTCATTCTCCATTAGTGATACTCTAAAAAGGTGTCTTAAGAATTAAAAGATAAATATTTATTAAAAATGTGTTTTTTTTAGTTTAAATTTAAAATATAAAAATATTGGGTTAAACTTATGAAAATTTTAAAAAATAAAACTATAAGAGAAGACTTGAAGCGTTGCAGAGCAAAAGTTGAATTCACCATTAAAGATGGATGGAACAGTGCCGTTGTTGTGAAGGGTAGCATCAGGGGGCAGTAGATAGCCAAAGTTGGAGCAAATTTGAGGCTGTAGTTGAGTACTTGGAGGCTGAAGAAAGCACAGCCTGTATATGCTATTGTAGCAGGTGTCTGAGAACAGAAACAAACAAGAATTTTAGTTAATTTTGAGAGCTTATAGAGGAGATTTAATGGGTCTGATGAGTAAACAACTTACTTTTATAGAATTCAGATATAAAATTGTTGCCAGATTGACTAAACTTCCTGCAGCAACAGCCTGTTGGGAGACACATTGGAGGTAAAGAAACCAACTTTTAACTCATAAAAACACAACACATCACATGCTTTCAAAGAAAGACAAGAGAAGGGAAAGCTCTACTTACACTTCCTACTGTTTCTTGAACAGCTGTAACGCGTTGAAATGCCCTTTCTCCAGCTTCTACTCCAGCTTCCCGAAACCGTAGCAAGTTACAAACGTATCATCATGCACCACTTGTTACGAAAAATGGGTAGAGAAATAGTTCGTAGACAATCTTCTCATGAGCCTGGGAAACGTCAATTCCTTATTGATGCTCAGGAGATCTATGATGTTCTTGCTGATGAAACTGTAAGTCCATATATGCTTTTATATATCATCGTATTCCTACGGCTTTCTGAATATTATTCAGGAATGTCAAACTCTATAATTCATTTCCTGACATATTTTTTCAGGGTACAGGAAGTGTTTTGGGCATATCGTTCAACATGTCTGAAATCAGCGAATTGTTCTTAGGTGAGAGAGCCTTCAGTGGGATGCATAATCTCCATTTTCTAAGATTCTATAAAAACGTCTGGATCAATAAGGACAGACTGCATTTACACGAAGGTTTGGATAGTTTACCTCTACCTCGTAAACTTAAGTTACTTCATTGGGAAGGATGTCCTATGAAACAGATGTCGGTTCGGTTTCGTCCGGAATGTCTCGTTGAGATCAACATGACAAGGAGCAAACTGAAGAAGCTCTGGGACAGAGTCTCAGTAAGTTCCTTGACAAATTTCACATGCATAATTAATTTGTTTCAAAGAATAACAGTTCTGACATTTTGCTCCGTGGATTTGCTTTCAGATGCCTAGCAGTCTCAAAAAGATGGATTTGAGTTATTCCATTAGCTTAGAAGAACTTCCTGACCTTTCAGAGGCATAAATTTGGAGCATTTAAATTTGCAGTATTGCAGCAGTTTGCTCAAGCTTCCTGCTTCTAAATGGAAACTCCGTATGTTGAATTTCTTAGACCTTCAATCCTGCGAGAAGTTAGAGCCATTTCCAGCAAACTACGCATTGGACTCTCTAAGTTTCCTTGACATTGGCGGCTGCTTAAAGTTTGTAAGTTTTCCAGAGATTTCTAGTACAATTGAGGATCTCAATGTATCCTCTAACCCTATACTAGCAGTGCCTCCATCAATTATGGACTGGAATTGTCTTTACACATTGGAAATGAGTGGTTGTCGAAACGTTACAGAATTTCCACGCATTCCTCGTACTCTCTCTCTGTTAATTCTGGTAGATACAGGAATAAAAGAAATTCCTCCATGGATCTCGGATCTCTCTGAGCTCGAATACTTGAGTATGGCATTTTGCACGGAGCTGCGAGAGATCTCGCCACACATTTGTGAGTTAGAACAACTCCGAAGACTTGATTTTAAAGGCTGCTACAATGTCAGGGAATCCCCTGCAGAAATCTTCCAGAGCTTCTGTACGTGCGATGACTTGGAGTTGATATTGATTGCCATTGGCGAGAACAGTTTGCCAATGTATACACCAGAGAAGACCAAGGATTTCACATTAATCTTGTTTATGTCTGAAAATGACTTTGTCAGTATTCCAGATTCCATCGTACAGCAGGTACAATCCCTTAACCTTAAAGACTGCAGAGAACTTTTGTCGTTGCCAGAGCTTCCTGGCTCACTGTCAAAACTGAACGCAGTTAATTGTGTTTCTCTTGAAAGATTATCTCAGTCTTCTCGGTCATGTCACGATTCAAAGCTCATTCTTGAGCTCGTTAACTGCTCAAAATTGAATAAAGAAGCGCGTGAACTAGTCATCGAGCAATGGGCTTGCGGGTATGCGATCCTACCTGGTAGTGAAGTGCCCGACTACTTTACTCACCAATCTAGAGGAAGTTCTCTAACCATCCATTTAAACCAGAGGAATTATATGGATCCTTGAAATTCAAGGCTTGTGTTGTTCTCCCCATGGGAGATAATTTGCCTACTCAATTCCAAATATCTTGTCACGTGAGAGGCAGACATTCCACCACTGTGTATAAATGGCCAGAGATCGATTTGTATGAATTAGATCAGTTTCTGGAGAACCATCTGTTTATTCTCAACTCATATTTCACGCTTGAGGAAGAAAGCATCCCCGAAAGCGAGATGCTTTTTGATTTCAGATGCTTGGGGATTAAAGGATATCTGGACACCATATCCTCCAGTATATTGGGATGTGGTATACAACTCTTGGAGCCTTGTTCCTGTGAATACGACTCGGAAGCTCACCCTAAGTTATCGACTATTCCGCTCGAGGAGGAAGATAAAGGCAACAACAACAACATTGCAGAGGCAAGGAGAAGCAATAAACGAGAGCGGTCAAGTGTTACAGAGGGACTAGAGAGAACAAGCAAGAATCTGAGAATTAGCAACTAAGAAAGATAGGCGAAGATCTGAAGAGACCAACATCGATGCTTCGTGTGTGTTTATATTTTAATATGGATGTTATGTGTGACGCTAATTTGGTTCATTAATAGCTTGAAGAAGTAAGTACTAGATGTGCTGATGGTGATGGTTGTTAAATGTGGTTGTGAGGGAAAGTGACAAAACTTGTTATCGGAGGAACGAACTGTTTTCCCCCTAATTGGTTAAAAAATGTTTTGAGAGGCGAACTTTGTCAACTTCATAAGCTGGTTTTGGAAACCAATTATGAAATTTTGTGATGTTGCCAGACCATTTCTGCATTGTTGAGTTTAAAGTGTCCCTAAATGCCCTCCTTGGTTTGACTCCTATTGGTCCTTCTGATTGAGATATCTGGTCCCCTCGGGCCAAGAATTACAAGAATTACCATTGATCCTGTTCTTAGGATCTTCCCTCGCACTTCTCGTCTGACAGTAACAACCTTTCCTGAGATCTTGACGTTAAAAGTATGTTTTGAGCTTTCTCACACTTGGAAACTCTCTGCATCCTGCTTAAATTTGTGCTTACATCTAATTGCATAAGTGTATGTGCTTTTTATTTGACGTTTGTGTTTGTTTCTGGCTTTTGTACATGTGAACGTTTTCATTTGTGTTGTGTTTAGTCCATGTTCTTATTTGCATTTATGTTGCGTTTTGTTAGATTCACATTCGTGTGTGCGTTTATTTGTTTTCATACCCTTATGGTTTTTTTTCAAAGTTAGTATTCGTGTCAGCACTAAAGGTGTGTTGGCTTAATTGTTTTTTTTTTTTTTTTTTGGGTCAAAGATTGAGGTTATAATTTATATGTCCAAGTTATGCTACCTACTAAAAAATTCAAATGCAACCAATAATTACTCAAATTTAAAGTCAAAAGAGAAGGGCATACTTGAGATAGAAATCAGAGCTTTGCCTGAAGACAGAACCCGAGCCACCGCAAAAGCCATCTTGAACAGTCTACGACATATCACATGCCTTTGTTGCGTTCTCACAGCAAAACTAAGAAACCATTAAAAAGACTGACTCAAATGTTCTATGAACTCATGCTACTACTGCAAAATTTAAACAACAAATAGTATTGAAAATCAGAGAAGCAATAAAAAGAGAAAGACATACATACCTGAGAAACCAGAGTTTTCTTTTCTGTATACAAAAACTGCTCAGATGGAGAAGGATATATACAATAGTGTTGGAGGCAACACCAAGCTCGTTCAGGTAATCCTGTTGTGAACCAGAAGTAACCACAAAAACTTGGAATTATTTTATAAATAATCAGACACTCTCCTACACTCCATCTACAACAACAATTCAAACTCCATCAAAGGACACTTGTGAAAAACATAACTTGGTTTAAAAGGGGAAGAAACGTTTACCTGATCAAAAGCAAATGGATTTCTGCAACACCTCGATTTTACCTGTTAAGAATCAGTCACCAAAACATGCGGACATTAATCTATTTTTCAATAACCTAACATTTGTACGATATGTAAATGAAATAAAAATTAACTTACCATTGTTGCTAGACCAAATCCAACATCGCGCTTGTTTGATTCAAGATAAATTAATAAGCAACTACACATAAGAGTAAAATCTAGGTAGAGATACATACCTTACTTTTAGTACTCTCTATACATTTTCCAGACTGAGGATTGACTACTTTATTCATGAAGTCACAACACGGATAATTGCAGAGATCCTTTTTCTCCATTGCAGAATATTGAATAATATATTAAACTGTCTCAACTCAACAAGATATAGAGTGTATGCAGACACTTGAGTTTCCCAATCATGCGACATAAATTCAACAAGCCTTTTCCAAGGTTTATGCAGAGTATTGACTCATATATATCATTATGTTGTCACAGCTCAACCAGATATAGTTAGTGCAGAAACTTGATTTTTCCAATCTTGGTAATAATTCGACTAGACGGGTTTAAGCAGAAGATATTGTGCTGTCCCAGCCCAGCAACATATAATGTTTATGCAGACGGTTGAATTTCCTAATCTTTAGATGTAAGTTGACAAGCTTTTTCAAAGGCAGATCTAAGCAGAAGATTGAATATCATATATCCCATCACAACAAGATATAGTCTAAGCAGAATATTAAATTTTCTCCCAATCTTGGGACATTATTTGAGCAGTCTTGTTAAAAAGGCATATTCTTCATTAGAGTCAAATGCAGGATTAATCTCTCATTCTTGTCACATAATTCAACAAGCCTAATTAAAGGCATATATCTATTTCCCAATCAAAATTTGCAAAATGTTGAATCTTATTGTTCATATGCTGTCCCAGCTCAGCAAGATATAAAGCAGAATACTGAACTTCTCATTCTTGGAACATAAGTTGACAAGCCACATCAAAGAGGGATTTTGATTTTCCCCATTAATTTGCAGAAGATTGATTGTTGTTCATGTTGTCCTAATCCCATCAAGATATTACTACGGTGAGACATAATTTCACAAGGCTCACTAAAGGCATATTGATTCTCTCCAAAATATGCAGAAGATTGAATACTGTACCAAACCCATAAAGCTATATATAGTTTATGGCCTTATGCTATCGTGTTGTCCCTTTCAAGCAAACCTTATTCATGGCAATTAAAATTATACCATCATGTCTCATTCTTGTTTTATGCAGAAAAATGAATTGTTCATCCTTGGAACATCATCTGATAAGCCTGCTTAAATGCACATCTATTTTCCCATCAAGATGCCTAAGATTGAGTATTATTTATCATGTTGTACCAGTTCAACAAGGTATAATTTATGCAGAACTTTGAATTTTAGAGATTATGGGACATCATTGCATATTGTTAAAACTCTGTTCTAGCCAAGTAAGAACTATAGCTTATGCAGAAACTTTCAATTTCACTCTTTGGACACCATTTATGTAGCCGTATATATCTATTTCCATCAATATGTAGAATAGTGAATGGTTTATCATCTTGTCTCAGCCCAAACAAGATCTATAGTTTATACAGACACTTGAATTTCAAAAACCTTGTAACATCGTTGAAATGTTGTATCATCTTATCATCCCAACAAGCTCTACAGCTTTATGTAGAAAGCTGAAAGTTCCAATCTTGAGTCATCAGTGAATGTTCTATCATGCAGTCCCAGCCCAATAAGATCTTTAGTTTGTGCAGACACTTGAATTTTTGAGACACTTGAATTTTTGAGAGTGTGGGACATCAATGAATAGTTTATCACTCTGTTCCAGCCAAGTAAGAACTTGACTTTTCAATCTTTAGACACCATTTATAGTCGTATCTATTCCCATCAATTTGCAGAATATTGAATGGTTCATCATGCTTTCTCCTCCCCAACAATACATCTCGTTTAAGCAGAAACTTGAACTTCCGAATTATTTAGACATCGATATATGTTTTATCAAGTTTTCATCCCAATGAAATCTATACCAACTTGAAAATTTCAGTTTTCCTATCTCCAGTTACCAATGAACCAGCCTTATCAAAGGACATTAATTTCCCATCAATATTTTAGAGTAATGAATTTTATATCATCCTGTTTCAGATCAGCCAAATATTGACTTTAAGCAGAGAAAGAATTGATTCTACACAGAAACTGAAGTTATTATGCTGTCCCAGCTCAGCATATAAAACTTATCACCGATCTACTATAACTTCTTTGATCAACAAGACATAGAGTTTATGTCAATCAGCTAAGCTAATCTTGAGATATCATCTAATAATCCTTATTAAAGGTATTCTCTCATCAATGCAGACGATTGAATTTATACATCATGCTGTTTTGGACCAGCAATAGAGTTTAAGCAATCTTCAGATATATTTAGTTCAAGCCTTGACATCTTTTTCCCCCATTGTAGAATATTGAATAGTATATTATATTGTCTCAACTCAACAAGATATAGAGTGTATGCAGACGTTTGAGTTTCCCAATCTTGGGACATAAATTCGACAAGCCTTCTCAAAGGTTTATGCAGAGTATTATATTATTATGCTTTTTCAAAGCCTCACTGAAGGCATATTGGTTTTCTCCAAAGTATGCAGAAGATTGAATATTGTACCCATCCCAGCAAGCTATATAGCTTATGTTATTGTGTTGTTTCCATTCCATCAAACCTTATTCATGGCAATTAAAAATTATATCATCCTGTCTCATTCTATCAAAGTATAGAGTTTTTACGCAGAGATATGAAATATTCACCCTTGAAATATCATCTGACAAGCCTGCTTAAATGTGCATAAAGATGCATAAGACTTGGAAATGTTTATCACGTTGTTCCAGTCACACGATATAGTGTTTATGCAGAAACTTGAAATTTAGAGATTTTGGGACATCAATGTCGTATCATGTTGTCTCTCATTCCATCAAACCCTTAGTTTATGTAGAAACTTGAACTTTTCAATTATGGGACACTTATGGCTCTATTCCCATCGATTTGCATAAGATTTAATGGTTTATCATCTTATCCCAGCTCAGGCAAATATATATAATTCATCACAGAGATTAAATTTTGGGACATACTTACTTATGTACGTTTTTCTCAACTTCAAGCATATATTGCTGGTCTCAGGTAACATTAGCTGATACAGGAAAATTTTCCCAACTTAGAAACCAGATTATAGTTTATGCATAAACTTTTTTGAATATGCTGCAACAGCCCAACAAATAGAGTTTTAGCATATAATTGTGTTTTTTTCCAATCACGGAACCAACATTAGACAAGCCTTGATTAAAATACATTCCTCCTCTATCAATATGCAGATTATATTGAGTTTTGTCATAATGTTGTCCCAGTCCAGCAAAATGTCTTTAAGCAGATACTTGAGTTTTTATATCTCTAGTCACAAATGAAGCAGCCTTATCAAAGGATATCTACTCCCCAAATTTTATATCATGATGTTTCAGCTCAGCCAAATATAGAGTTTAAGCAGAGAATTGAGTGTCCGAATCTTTGGACATCACTATAAAAGCCTTGTTAAAGGTCAGTGTACGCAGATATTTAAGTTTATTCCCCATCAATATGTATTATGCTGCCAGCTCAGCGCAATATATAGTTTCAGCAGAGTTTTGAATTCTGCAATCTTGAGAACATAGTTTGACAATCTTAGCAGATTCATCATGCTTCCTCAGCTCAATAAGATAAGAGCTTTTAGCAGACGGTTGAACTTTTTCCAATATTTTTCCTCCATCAATATACAGATTATTGAATATCCCAACAAGATAAAGAGATGAATACTATTATGCTGCTCCAACCCAGCATTTAAGCAGACAATTGAATTTTCCAGTTTTCAAACACTAGTAAGCAAGTCTTATGCAAAGACGTTTATTTCCCATCAATATTGAATAATGCTATCCCAGCTCAGCACAATTCAGGGTTTTAAGCAGAGGATTGAACTTTCCAATATTTGGACATCACTAAACACAACCCTTGTTAAGAGCAGATCTTGCAGATTTTGAAGTTTATATATCATGCTGTCCCAGCTCAGCTAGATATAAGACTACGCAGATAATTGAATTTTCTAGTTTTGGTACATTAAGAGACAATCCTTAAAGGTCCCTTTATGCAGAAATTGAAGTTTAAAATCGTGTTGTCCCAGCTCAGCATATAGAATTCATCATATAGACTGAATTCTCTTTAATTTTCGGACAAATTTTGACATTAAGACACAATCCTTAAAGATCGTTCTAAGCCAGAAACTGAAGTTTTAAACCATGTTGTCCCACCTCAGCAAAAAGAATTCATCACAGAGATTGAATTTTCGGACATAATTAGAGATTAAGAGACAATCCTTAAAAGTTGCTCAATGCAGAAACTGAAGTCTTAAACCATGCTGTCCCAGCTCAGCATAAAGAATTCATCACAGAGATTGAATTTTCGGACATAGTTAGAGATTAAGAGACAATCCTTAAAAGTTGCTCAATGCAGAAACTGAAGTTTTAAATCATGCTGTCCCAACTCAGCATATAGAATTCATCACAGAGATTGAATTTTCGAACATAGTTAGAGATTACGAGACAATCCTTAAAGGTTGCTCAATGCAGAAACTGAAGTTTTAAACCATGCTGTCCCAGCTCAGCATAAAGAATTCATCGCAAAGATTGGGTTTTCCGACATAATTAGAGATAAAGAGACAATCCTTAAAGGTCGCTCAATGCAAAAACTCAAGTTCATATATATTATGTTCTCCCAGCTCAACATATAGAATTCATCACAAAGATTGAATTTTCGGATATAATTAGAGATTTAAGAGACAATCTTTAAAAGATCGCTCAATGCAGAAACTGAAGTTCATATATATTATGCTGTCCTAGCTCAGCATTTAGAATTCATTGAATTCTCTAATTTTCGGACAAAATCAGACAAGTAAAGACGATGCTTTATCTCCGCTTAAAGCATGTATTGCTTTGTGTTAGGCAACATCGGACCGATACGGGACAATTTTCCCAAGTTAGAAACCGGACATACAACAATCATATGATGTGTCGTCCCTTTCTTTTGGGTTTTCATAAAAACAAAAACAAAAACTTTTTAAATTGAAGTTTTGATTTTAAAGAATCGAAAGAAAACATAAAATCCGAAAGAGACTTTTGATTCATAAAACACAAGATGAACCAAAAACCTCAATTTGAACGAAAAACGTAAAAACTTTTTGAAATTAAAACCCTAGATTGAAAAAATTTAACGACGAAATAGGGCTTTTGATTTGTAAAATCCCAAATTGAACAAAAATCCTAATTTGAAACGGAAAACGTAAAAACTTTTTCAAATTCAAAACCCTAAGATGTAAAACACAACGACGAAAGAGGGCTTTTTCGATTTGTAAAACTTGAAAATCAATCGGAAACTTTAAATTTTCAAATTTGATTTCTAATTTAAGAAATGAACGTAAAAACCGAAGAAAACACAAATCCAGAAAAGGGTTTTTGACTTGCGAAAACAAAATACGATCATGAAATTAAAACTCTCTCAAACTGATACGATTAAAACATAGCTCCAAAAGAGGGTTTTTGATTTGAAAAATCTAATAAGTTTAAAAGAAACAAAATTAAAAAAAAAAACGAAACCTTGCGGCGATGCCATTAGATAAACTCTAGATCGCCGCAAAGAAGAAGAAGATGGGAGCGAGAAAAGAAAACCAAAAAAAAAAAAAATTTATGAGAAATCGTTTCTGGCCACAACAAATATATAGTAGCTCTTAGAAAGAATATTTAGCGACCGTAATTAAAAAAAATGGAAAGCGCAGAACAAAATAAATAAATAAAATGGAAAGTTGGCAAAAACACATTTAGTGACCGTCATAAAAAAGGAAAAACATACTTAATGACCGTTATAAAATTAAACAAAGATATATTTATGTGTTCTATGTCAAAAGTAGCGGCACCAGCGAGAAGGTTTAGGCCCAACAACAACTTGGCGGGCTTAGTTTGTTTTTCCTTTTTTATAATTTTTAAAATTCAACAAAAACCCTAATTTTCTGCAATTTCCTTTTCGTCGAACCTAAGAAAATCACTCCTTTCAGGATTTGTTTTCTACTTCCTTTAATCACAGCCAACGAGATCGAAGACGAACAAAGATTCGAAAGAGCTACTGCTCCATCTTTCTCTTTGGAATTTAAGCTAGGTGTGATTCTCTATGTGGTTTTGTTGATTTCTTCTTTGCTTCATTCTACATTGGTCTGCTGATCATTATTTGGATTTCTAAGTGATGTATCCAATTAATAATTTTGTGCAATTATACATTCTGGCTTTTACGTTTTCGTCTTATTTGCTTGTTTGGTTGTATTGCTACGAATCCTTAAGCTTTAAGTGGCACTTCTATGTTTTAGCTGAAAGCTAAAGTTCTGATTAAAAATAAGGATATAAATAACATAGTGTGTGTAGACTCACGGTTTTGCAATCTCCGTTATATCAAATCGCGTGTCAAGACCTTGGCCGATGCCATCCAATATTGCAGAGAGAGTAAGTAAGCATTAACATACTTGTTGAGTTTGAACACAAAACCTGAAAAGAATGGTCGAAACAAATTCAAATGACATTACCAACCTGAAAAGGCTCTAACAACAAATGTGAATGTTGTAGGGAACCGAAAAGGTTGATCAGCTGCAATGGATAATAAGTCTTTTCCGATTGCAGCCAACCGTTGCTTCTTTTTCTCTTGCTTTTCTTCCTTGCGTAGTGGCTTCTTAAAGCCAAGCTCTTCTGCTGCCGCTAATTCTTTCTTCTCCTTTCTTTCTGCATCAAGCCGCTCTTCGAAACTGTAACACAATCAGCTAACTGATATTATCAGAACAATACTACTGGCATCTAGTATGTACGCACACCACTCTCACACAGACTTTAGAGAAACTAAACAAGAAACAAGCATTCAATAGCAAGCTAGATCAACACGGAATAA
Source organism: Cardamine occulta (assembly GCA_028015245.1). Lineage (NCBI taxonomy): Eukaryota > Viridiplantae > Streptophyta > Magnoliopsida > Brassicales > Brassicaceae > Cardamine > Cardamine occulta. The sequence goes on along the minus strand of CM051393.1, from coordinate 1,710,372 downwards.
GGGTATAAGGATCAATGAATTTACCTGTTGAGAAAAAACAGTGATGTTCTTCTGACTGCTGTCAAATCTCCAGTTGGCACAAGCACACTCATTTGAACCATAGCTTCAATGACCTGCCACAACAACGTTTATTGTTATTTCTATGAGCTCAGATCCTACAAAGCGGCATTTCTGTAGAAGATTGAAAGTGAGAACACCGTAGAAAGTAAACCTTATCTGGGTCCTTCTCATAGACGCCGTAGAATGCCTCCAAAAAAAGAGAGAAAATAAAAAGATGTTCAACAAATATATTACCTTTTGATTCGAGCATCGTGTAAGAGAATGTATATCATATTGGAGTGCCTATCTCCAAAATAGACAATGAAAAGAGCAGATGCAATCCAAAGCACATTCTCCAAAATCTCAACCCATGTTTTACTTCTACGACTGTCAAGAGCAAAAGGCTGAGACCTAGAGCAAGCATCGTCCTCAAGATCATCACCACCTGATGCATAACCTTGGCTATGTCTTTGCCTAATGTACCCACCACCACCAACTGGAGTTCCACCAGACATGTTCCTCGAAGCTAAACAAACACTCTGATACACAAATAATCCCACCTCCTTTAGCAACACGAGAACCCTAAAACAACCCTAGACCATCTCTATAACAAAGTCGATCGAATTAGGTAAGTAAAAGATACCAAACTTTGAAAATCGTCTCATTACACAAGCGATCCCCAAAGTCTGATGCTTGCGTCACCAACGAGACTGCAACGAAAATTTCATAAGTGCAAAATGAATTTAATTCGAGAGGTCGAAAGCGGGAATTCAGAAATCCCCAGCAGAGAAAATCACAAACCTAATAGATTACGGAAAATTCGATCACAAGGAGAAATCAATAACCTCAATTTGAGAGCTCGTCGCGAACGCTTGGTGAAAATCCTAAGAAACAATCCTAGTTCTCTTAAGAAATCGCCGCAAAGCCGCCGCAAAGCCACCGCTAATCCACCGAAATTCCACATGCAAGTCGGAGAAGATAAAGATAAATTTTCGAAAGAGAGATTCATCGGTTAATCAGATAGATTTTTTCACTCGATTTATCGATTAATCAGAGAGATTTTTCGAATCGATTTTCAGAGAGCGAGAGGTTTGCCGAAATTTTCGGAAATAAAGAAAATAGCAAATACAAATATTACACCTACCAATTAAGCTTGACACATATCACATTTTTGGGTGTCTACCGTGTATATGCAGAGACACGGTTCTTCACTTGGTCATGTTTTATTATTTTTAAAGCTAAAAACACTCTAAGCGTTGGAGACACTATAAAAGCATCTATGGTAAAATCCCTCATAAAATTCTTACCAATATTATAATTCTAAATATTAAAACTTTATGCTAAGAAACCTTAAATAGTTTTTAAATAAGAAGTTTTAAATCTCTTCTTTTCTAATTTTAAGAACTCTTCTAATATTTATCATTATAAAATTTTAAAAACTTTCTTCTAAAAACCTCTATTAGAAATGATCTAAGTATTTTTAATATTTAAGACCACTCGTTAATAATACTATGTATAAAAGGTAAATCATATTTAATTTTCAAGTGGAAAATTGCGATATTTACCATATATGAAAATTTTAATACACATTTATGAATAATATACTTTTTTCAAATTACTATTTAATAGAAAGAAACTTTATAATATATAACAATTTTATCTGATATTATCTGTCAAAATTTTATGTGAAAGAACATGATAAGATCATATTTTCGTTTACCATTTTGTTCTTCCTTTCTATATAAATATTGCTATTAAGAAAAATAACTTATATACACCATCTCATTTTGTATTTTTTTTTTCCTTTTTGTAGGTATATGCTATTATTCTCGTCATTCATAGTAAGTGCAGCTAACATTTGTTATTCACTATTTAAGTAAATAATATACATAGAAATGTACTTCCTCCATTTCATAATATAATATATTTTAAAAGTTTTTTGTGTTTGAAAGTATAAAATGTTATGACATTTCTATATAATTATATATTTTATTGAATATTATGTGACTAATAGTAATGTACAGTTATTTTTATGATTGGCCAAATTAATTTTTTTATATATTAAATAATATTTTTAGAATAAAAATAAGTTTTTAATATATGTATTTATATTCGATACATAAAACGGAGGGAGTAATAAACTAATCGTTTCGTGTGATGTGTTTTTTAACTTTACACCAAACCAAACTCATGAGTCATGATGTCAATGTCCATATCCATGAGGCCCGTGGAAGATGATCTAAGAGGTGACGTATAAAATAATATTCAAATTGATTTGTATCACAAATATATTAGTTTTTTTGGGTTAAAAAATAGTATAAAATATATTAGTTACTTAGTTAGTCTTAGACCTTATACTATTGTCGCTGTTCTCATTTGACTTCGCCCTTTGTTTACAAGTCAATCGACTAATAGTTATAAAGTTCCCTTCTACGTGATTAATTAGAATATTAAATACGACAGTTACAAAATATAAAAAGTTAAAAGATACTCATCCGTGGCTTCTAGTGTAAACATTATTAGATTTGGATCCAAGTACTTTATGATTATCATCCATGGTTGTTCTGCAGGAAATTTATTGCTAAGGAGTTACGATAAAACTTGAATATTTAGTGTTAAATATAAAAAAAACATTAATCTATCTATACATGTGAATTTTGTTTCAATTTAGCGTTGAAAAAAAAGTTGAATTTGATGGTGTTGACCAATTTTCTTTTTGAATTTTATGGTGTGACTAATTATAACAAGGACCCATAAAAGAGCAAAAGGTTATGTAAGCTTTGTCAAAAAAGGTTAGAAACAATGAACTTTGTATTTTATAGACAAAACACACTATAATCCGATCTTATAATTAAGGGTCATACAAGATTATATAAATGATTGAACTAATAATATGCAAGAATTTCTAATAGTTAACTTCATATCTTATACATGATAAATCATCATTTATAAACTTTTATGATTGATCTACAACTAATATGCGGAACTCATTTAATTACCATATACATAGCTTAACGGGTAGTACTGGATAATCATCCAAAACTAAGCTTTTAGTCTCTAAGCTAAGATATAACAGAAGTTAATCAAAAAAGACTAGCAATATATAATAAAACGTAACAATTAAAGTTGAAAACTTATATTCTTTTTAACCTTTGCCGTTAAAAAGAATATAAGATAGTTGGAAAATATGCTCTTCTCTTCTGAGCCTCAAAGCCTTGAGAAGATTCTTACATATCCTACATGTCAAAGTAAAGAGATAGTTGGAAAATGTTCATAATTTCATAATTCTGTAAATTCAGTAATAATACATTATGTGAGTTTTAAGTGAATTCACATCTTTTCACGAGTATGCATTTCTGATGCATTATCAAACCAAACCTCTGGTTCCAGAATTTAGTTTCCAAATTAAAACTTCAATTCTTGAGACGTAAAAGCTCTCATGCTTTGTTGATGATATAGTGGTGGAGATTCGTGATCTTCAAAACTTTCATGTAAGAAGGCTTCATCATCGTAAATGGCATCTTGGGTTTACTCTTGGCTGAACATCAAAAAATAAAAAAATATTTGTTTAATGTCAAGAAATAATAGGATTGATATAGACTAGCTATAGATATTAAGAAATAAAGTAAGACGGTCCACGGCAACGCATGTGATTATACGAGCTACTATCATGCAACGACGTGGATCAGTGGAACCGTTGCTTTCGAAAGCATAATTAAGAGAAACATCAATTATACAAAGAAATTTTGTAAACACATTAATACATCTTCGACATTTAAGATGGTTTTGACAAAGATATACAACTTCTCCTGACATAAATGTCTATTCAGGAAACGTAAGTTAATTATTTGTGGAGCCCTTTCATCTATGGACTGTAGTTGTAGACAACTTGTACACTCTATATTACTTTAAAAAGAAAACTATATTTGGGAGTTCTAGACTTTTGGATATAAACATTTTTTTAGACTGGGATCATAATACGTTTTTAATAGATGAGTTATTTCTTCATATAGAGTTGTATCTTCAGTTACCTCACATAAATATAAGGCTTGATGCCACATTGCAACTTAACTCAAGTCAAACCTTTCGCAAATACTTAGCTCGAACTCATCCCAAAGCGAGTTTTCTTTGCAACTTCTTTAATCTGAACGCCAGTTTCATAATTTTGAAATCTCAACTTTGGAACTGGGAGGCTATCAATTGGTGTCGGATCTCACAATTTCATTTTCACGATCGAGGTCCAAAAGATTTCACATGCTTATCTCGTGAATGAATCAAACAGTTAATGGTTAACAAGTCAAATGATAAATTATCAAAATTAATTGATAGATAAATGTCATGTTTTGATAGGCACATTTTTCTTGGGAAAGAACTAGAAACTCTTTCATTTCAATACCATATTGTATACTTGTAAAATCATCAATAGAAGCAAACACTTTATATAAAATTTTCACTTGTTTTTTTTGGTCTAAATTCAATTACACAAGAGAGTTTAGACCGGAAGTCTAAAACCGTATAGCAATAACAATCCAAGAAACATATACACTTGGGAAATTATAAGTAATCCTCGAACCAATGAAGAAAACAAAAAGTTTTGGCCAAGGAAATAATTTGATTTGTTAAACAAGAAACCAAGGCCCAATAATAGTAAAAAAAGGAATACTTAAATGGGCTTATCCGGGTCGGGTCGGGTCGGGTCGGGTGAGGATTAGGATCGAGATTTCAAGAGAAACCCTTACTCAGGCGACTAAAACCCCATCTCTCTCACTCTGTGGCTTCAGCCTAGTCCAAAGTCAAAATGGCGTCCGTTGTTCTTCGAAACCCTAACTCTAAGCGTCTTCTTCCATTCTCTTCCCAGATCTACTCGCGTTGCGGTGATGTCCTTCCTTCTTCTTACTCGATCTCTCATTCAATCGGAGCAGTTGATCTCTCTTCCTCTAGCTTCGGAGCCTCGTTCTGGAGATCGATGGCTACTTTTACTCGAACGTGAGTGTTCTTTCCATTTGTTTCCCTTGAATTTTTGAGTGAATTGGTATTGGAGATGAGTTTATAAAAATGTTAAATTGGTGTTGTTTGCAGAAAACCTCATGTAAATGTTGGAACAATTGGGCATGTTGATCATGGCAAGACCACTCTTACTGCTGCTATCACTAAGGTGCCTTTTTTATATATATATTCTTGTATTTTGGTTACCAAAGTATTGTCAAAGCATTGATGAGCGATCCTACTTCTGTTTAGGTTCTTGCTGAGGAGGGTAAAGCTAAAGCCGTTGCCTTTGATGAAATTGATAAAGCTCCTGAAGAGAAGAAGAGAGGAATTACTATTGCCACGGTCTGTCTTATCTTCTTCTCTCATTATCCCATCTCTTAATTAGGTTTTATATTTTTTGCTAGTTTTTTACTTGATGTTACTTGGTTCTGTAGGCTCATGTGGAGTATGAGACTGCGAAGCGTCACTATGCTCATGTGGATTGCCCTGGCCATGCAGATTATGTTAAAGTAAGATGCCATTACTCTCTTTACTTCATATGGGTGTTGTCAATAATCAGATTCTAGAAAATAGTAACTAGTATGGTGTCTCCTTGGTATATTTCATTTTAAGATTACATGTTATGCATTTTCAAAGCTCTGACTTCAATTTAATGGTCAGTGAATACGGTTTTGAACTATGATTACTACTAGAAGGGATTATTCTCTAGGAATGAATTATAATATAGTATATGCGAGTTGTTTAGTGGAGCAACATGCATCAGTATATGAATTTCCATGGAAATACTTTGATAAACACTTGAGCCTTAATGCTTCAGTTGTTAACTTTCAGAATATGATTACTGGAGCTGCACAAATGGATGGTGGAATTCTTGTTGTTTCAGGTCCAGATGGACCCATGCCGCAGACAAAGGAACATATTCTACTTGCACGCCAGGTTCGCATCATTACAATATGAAACACTTGAAAGCTAACTCAATTGAGTTAGGTTATTTGCTAAAATTTTAATTATCCAATGTCCCACAGGTTGGCGTTCCATCACTTGTGTGCTTCTTGAACAAAGTTGATGTGGTGGATGATCCTGAGCTGTTGGAGCTTGTCGAGATGGAACTACGTGGTTTGTAGATTTTTTATGTCACAGAATCTATTTCTTTCAGCTTATGAAGTAATTACAAGCTTTCTGACATCAACTCTTGTCTCCATCCAGAACTTCTTAGCTTCTACAAGTTTCCTGGGGATGATATTCCCATCATCCGGGGATCTGCTCTGTCTGCATTACAGGGTACAAACGATGAAATTGGAAGGCAAGCTATATTAAAGCTAATGGATGCTGTTGATGAATACATACCTGACCCAGTTCGTGTGCTCGACAAGGCTTTCTTGATGCCAATTGAAGATGTTTTCTCAATTCAAGTATTCTAATCTCCATCCTTATTGTTTCTTGCTTTAGTCAATTTTTTTTTCTCTGAAAAATAAGTTTTAATACTTTTCTATTTCTTCAAGGGACGTGGAACTGTTGCAACCGGCCGTATTGAACAGGGGATCATTAAAGTGGGCGAAGAAGTTGAGATATTGGGTTTACGTGATGTGAGTGTGCATGAATATTGGGTTCATTCTGCTAAAAATATTAGGATTTTCGATAACATAACTGCGAGATTTGATTTTCAGGGGCTTCCACTGAAATCGACTGTAACTGGGGTTGAGATGTTCAAGAAGATTTTGGATAATGGACAGGTAAAGCCAATATCAAGAGATTACAAAGATAAGATCTGGGCATGTAAGATGCTGATTAGCTTCTATTATGCAGGCTGGTGATAATGTAGGACTTCTATTGCGTGGGCTAAAGAGAGAAGACATTCAGCGTGGAATGGTAAGCTTAGGCATCCTTATGACTACTGGATGATCGAATAAGAAAGGCCAACATAGTAAAACCAACTTTACTAAGTTTTTTTTCTCTGCGGTTGCTTATTAGGTAATTGCTAAGCCTGGTTCATGCAAGACATACAAGAAGTTTGAAGCAGAGATTTACGTGCTCACAAAGGACGAAGGAGGACGTCACACTGCTTTTTTCTCTAACTACAGGCCTCAGTTTTACTTGAGGACTGCAGATATCACTGGAAAAGTAGAATTACCCGAAAACGTGAAGATGGTTATGCCTGGTGACAATGTCACTGCAGTTTTCGAGCTAATCATGCCTGTCCCACTCGAAACAGGTAAAACAATCTTACATACACTCTTTTGATACTCCAACTAGATCGATTTCCGATTTTTTTGTTCCTCACTTATCTCTTGTGAAACAGGTCAAAGATTTGCCTTAAGGGAGGGAGGTAGAACAGTTGGTGCTGGTGTTGTATCAAAAGTGATGAGCTAGAGAGTGTACTCAAAAGCACATTCTTCTCCTTTGTTCAAGCTTTTTCTCTAGGAATCCATCAATTATGATATTTTTATTTTGCTGCTTTGAGATTTCGGATAGATGAAATAACAGAGAGAAACCTAAATATTTAAGTTTCCAACGAGAAAGATTAGGGCAGAGGGCACGAAACGTCTATTTTTTTTTTTGGTTGACTTTGTGAAACTTAAAAAAATGCCACTTCCACTTCTTTCTCACATCTCTGGTTTGTTCTGTATTGATTTTGAATTCTTCAGTCAAAATATTCAGAGAATATCATCAATAAATGAGACTTGTTGTTCTTTGAAATCCAATAAATTCTTGAAAAAGTTGTTAGTCAATATAAAGAGTATTATTGTTCAGTTATGAATTTTAAAATTAGTAAAATTTGTCAACTAAAAGAGAACTATTAAAATCATGTGTCATTTGTGTATATGACAGTATGACACATACTTAATGTATACGAGATTTTTCTCGTTTATATAATAAAAGAGATTCTTGCAAAACATTTATTTTCTCTTCAAAATTCTTGACCTCTTAATCTTAGGTTCGACAACACAACATCATCTTCACATTTACAGCTCAGTACTAAACAGGTTTTAGTCATTTACAAACGACCTTTTAAGCTTTCCATGGAGTGGTAATCAAGATTTTAACCTCTCACAGCGAGTTTTCAACATGCAAACCTAAGTGCAAACACTGCAAGCACCGTGGCAGCTCTTAAGTAAACCTCCTTGATGCTTCTCTCCACACTGTTTATGATTTCTTCATCCTTCAAACTTGAACATGGCTTGTTTGCTTTCCTATTGACATGAACAATCACTTCCCTGAGTCTATTCACAGCCCATGACAGTATTACCAAACTGAAACCAAGCCCAGTGTCGAAGAACTTGTTTGCGCAAAAGGGTACACGCCTTGAAGCAAGGCTACAGGCAACAGAGAAGAGCACAGCGATTCCAGTTCCAGCAACACTGATAGAAAACTGAGTCAGAAGCTCTGAGAGCTCTCCGCATGATCTCTGTAAAGCGAGTACTGTTCTGTGTTTGTGTTGATGATCACTGCCTATCATTAAAGACAGAAGGCTCTCATAAGCGTGGAGATGGTTTCTTTTGTAGAAGTCCTGCTCTTTAGCTTTTCGCTTTGTGTTGTGTTTCCTTTGTGAAGGCTTGAGCCTGGTTTTCTTAGGACTTAATAAAATAAAATAAAAGAATACAAACATGAGAACACTAACAGCGCAAAAATAGAAAGTTATCAAAGCAATAAAAATGAGATTAGGTTACCCCTTCAAAGGTGCTAGTACTGTAACTGCTTTCAGCTTAGCTGGTGTTATTACTTCACTGTCAAATCTGCTTAAACGAGATAGCAAAAAAAACTTTTACACCAAAAAATGAAACACACAAAGGAACATAAAGTTAGTGTGAGGAACTTTTACCTCTCGAAATGTGGGATAAGCGGTGAGAGCTGTCTCCATTTTGTTGAACTCCTTGACAAATTGAACTCCGAAGCAATAGAAAATATATCATTCAACTCAGGACTACTATTTGAGGAGAATAGAACGTGACCACTTGATCGCGTAGAGAACTCTGGATTATCCAACATATCCCTAACAAGATCCAAAACCGGTTTCCCTAATTCTTGATTCAAGTAAAGAACAGAGGAAGCATCATATGATAGTAGCTGAGAACTGGATTTCATAGCCTCTAGCTCCATCAATTCATTAAGCAGCAACATATCGAATCCTTTTCCCTTGAACTCTTCTGACCGCGACAGAAGAAACTCCATAACCTTTTCTTGTCTCGCATACTTTTCAGCGATTCCAAAGCTCAACACCAGAGATTCTGGTGCCTTCTCTGTATCAACCAAAAACCAAGTTCATGTAAATTAGGGAGCTAATTACAGAAAATCCATTTACCAATTCGATAAAATCGGAAGCAATTAATCTTACCATGAACATCCATGAGCATAGGCTTCATCATGGCTGAGTCAATCTCCACGAATTGGCTAAACGAAGAAACCGGTTTCCATGGTTCCAAAGGTTCTGGATTCAGATTAAAAGAGCTTGCAGGTATAATTTCTTGTCTTGCTCCTGGGTTCACCAGATAAGAGCGGCTATTCTGCTTCATTCAATTGAACAATAACGGAATCAAACAAGATGCAGAATGAAAAGGCGAATCAAAGATGTCAAATTTACATGAACCAGATAAATTGAAGCACTCAAACATTCAAATCCAACAAGATATAAACGAAAGACATAAACTTTACACGAACCCAGATAAATTGAATCATTCAAAGTCATCAAATCCAGCATATAATTCAATCAAACGCCAGAGGATAGATATAATTTGATATCTTCGATTTCAAAATGAATGACTCTGAAGAATCGATTAGTTACCTTGATGATTTCGCTGTTACAGAGCTCTTGAGGAAGACCAAGGCCAGGGATTGAATAGCCATGAGAAGTCATGTAACAAAGCTTGATCATTTTTTTTGTTGTTGAAGAGGAAGAAACCAAATTTCAATCTGTTAGAAGAAAACTGGGTTCCTCTCTTCTATTGTTCTTTCAAAAATCCATTGGGGTAAAGAAGACACAAAGCTTATCGCTAAGACTTCACCTAAGCCGCAGAAACGAGATTTAAGAATCTTCTCGATTTTGGCTGTTTGAGAAGAAGACAGTTCAATGCTAAGATTTTTTTGCGGCCTATATTTTATTGGCAATTAACAAAGCTAATATTCCTGACTCTATGTCGACCCCAAATATCAAAAACTTTAAACCCCTAATGTCGATTAATAAAACAAAATTTGTATATCCCGATTATTTCGTATTTATACACACACATTAATAAATCTATACAGATTTTTTATTAAATCATTAAAAAAAATTAAATCACTTTTTAAAGAATTTATTTGAAGATAATTTCAAATATTATTCATTTTTGAAAAACATTTACTGTATCATTGAAAAATGAAAAAAAAAAACAATTGTTACACGAAAATATATTATTTCAAAAATTTTAACATATAAAAATCACTTTTTTGCAAACACACGCTAACAACACGTACTTTGGTTGAGTTTTTAGGATCCTTTTCATTTCTTAATCAAAGTGTTTTTTTTCTTCCTTTGGTTTCAACGTTAGATTATTAGACCCAAAAGAAAAAGAAAAAAAATATTAGACCAAACGACGCCGCATTGAGTAATTTTACTTGTCGACGAAGTTATTATAGATTCTTTGAGTTGACAAAGCTGAACCAACAATGAGTCAATCACAAGTCTTGAGAGTTTAATCAAATAATAAAACAAAAATTACATATCCAAAATTTCCCTCAACATCTACAACAAATGAAGCTTCTATCTTTTTCTAACATCATGAAACAAAATATCTGAACCATTACAACAGCAATAAGAAACGAAACAGAGCGAGCCTACATTAACCTAGGAGAGCCATTGTTCATGTTGACAACAGGAGTGGCTGTAGCAGAGCTACTAGCTTCTGAGTTATATCGGCTTGTACCTAAAGAAGTCCTCTTAGTCGGTACAAGAGGATTGCTTTCTTCCTCATCAACCACTCGTGGTCGGTCAAAATCCTTACCTTTAAAAACCGGATGCACATAAGCATCTTTTAGATATTCCTTAAGGTTTAGATTCGGTTCAGTCGCTTTTTCTAGTGTATCCTTCACCATTGCTTCCTGTTAATAAAGAATCAGTAATATAAAAGTCTTTGAAGACAGATTTTGCTGCAAGAGCTTTGACTCATCATCATCACCTGTAAGGGAAATTTTGAGAAGGCTGATTCAAACCGTCCTGCGCAGTATCGGTTAAACCAAAGGGTTAAGATAGGTTGAGGAAGAAGCAGAGCTGTGACTTTTGCAAATTTCTTTGTGCTGAGTAAACCCATCATTAGAAGCTGTGATATTATTAGACATATGATCAAACGTCTATGCACATCTGGCCAGTATCTAGCACCACTTTCATATTTCTGGTCGTACACATTTATAACCTTGCAACAGTAGATAAAAACATAATAACGTAAAAATGCATATATGTACTTTAGAAGATTACTATGATATGTTAGCTTTTTAAGGTACCTGATGCCTGAAAACAACGTAGGAGAAAGCAAAGAAGACGATAATGAATGGAAGAAGAATGGGAGCAACAGCAGCGTATACAAGACCTAGCAAGAAATAGAACTGAATCCGTGGTTCGGTTGTTGAAAAGTCTAGATGACCTGGATCCATTGCTTGCTGCCTGTCTTGTTCTGTCTTAACCAAAAACGTGTTTTTCAGATGAAAAACGACCAATGGAACCACTCTGAGTATCTCAGCTGCAATTCCAGCCCAACCATCGACCATAATATAAGTGATGAAAAATGTGGCTTTCATTGGGATTGACACACCAACTGTTTTAGGGATCCTAATTAAAAAAAGAGAAAGAATCGTTTATATATGTGTTATCATAATGGTAACATCTTCAAGTACTTACTCGATTGGTGGTTGCTCAAGGAAAGATTTAAGCTGTTGAAATGCTGTCCCGGTAATGATGCTTCCAAGAAAGGCATTGACAATAATGAACCAGAAATACTTTTCAGCTGATCTTCTATCTAAATAGGACAACGATGTGTATCCTTCGATTTGTGACATTGTCATTAGAATAGTTGGAAGTATAATGAGAAAAATCTTTAACGCTATTCCTGGAAGAAATCCTTGGATTACAGATTTTACAGTCTTCCTGCATTAAGCAGAGGATAAGTGAGTGGCATGAACAGATCAAGTTTCAAAAAAAACAATCGAGAGGCTTACATTTCTATAAGGGCTTCAAGAAAGGGAGAACTTTTTGGATGCCTTCAAGGTTAGCAAGAGACTGAACAAAAGCTATAGGAACCATGAAGCAGAAAATAAGAAAAAACAATGCAATAGTTGTGAGCAATCTTCTTATAGAGAGCTCAACATATGGAATAGCAAGATTATCCCAGAAAACATCGCGTGGTTCGGGAGCCCATTCCGTTAACCATTTAGTGGGATTGTGGCATTGCTGAGTTTGAGCACAAACCGCTGTTCCCCAACGTGATTTGAAGGAAACAAATGCTGCTGGAATGATAGCTGTAGGATCGTTCATGATCTTTTCTCTTTCTACAGCTTCCTGTGGTTGTATACGAATGCAACTGCTTAACTTAGGATAGAAGATGAAAATGTTTAGAAGACTAGTTTTGAAAGGTGAGTGTGTATACATACTTGCTCAGCAAGATTCTCGATCTTGGAAGTATAGAAGTCAATTGCATCAACTGTAGTTCCCCAAAAACCTCCATAACCTGTCTATATAATAAATTAAATAACTACCCAAGAGATGTTGAAATCAAAGAGTCATTTTGCTGAAACATTGAAGGTTAAGTACCTTTGTTGTTGGTCTATGTGATGGCTTCCTCTCGTATTTCTTCTCGTAGTAAGTCAACCAATTTTGCATAGTTTTTCTTTGTGCCACTAAATTTGCAAGCTCAGTTGCATTGTACACTACCTGGGATGGGAAGAGCAACATCATATAAGAAAAATGCACCGAGCAATAATTCTAAGTCTCACTCTATTCCTGGTTTTGAGGAACATTCAAGATATATACCTGATGACAAAGATAATGATCTGGATGATTTACACAAAAGAAGTGCTCTACATGCTCGTTTACTGATTCATCAGGATCTGGAGGAACATTTCTCACGAGTACCTGTCAAAAGCATAAATGGCATTACTTCAAAGAACAAACAAGAGTAGAAAAGCAAGTCACCAATTCAAATTCCAAAACTACAAAATAAGTAGAATAAGTGATACTTACGTGAGCACTGAGAAACATTTTCCTTAAAACATCATTCAACAATGTATTGAGTAACAGTGAAGTTGGCAAGGAAAAACTGAACTGAGTAAAAAGATAGAATAACTCACAGTGAGTTGATCAGGACGACGACTTTCAGATGCAAGATGTCTCAATCTCATAGTAGCTACAGTCTTGTATTCCACATATAATATGTAACAAGTCCAGATTGAGAACACGTATGTCATAGTTATATGAGCCCAAAACCTGGAACCAAGAAACTTCCAGCCGTCTTAGTTGATTGATAAAATACAAAGCTGCACATAACCATCACACACTTTCATAAAAAAAAAAGAAACCACTATTGAATTATGCGTTAACATGTCTCTAAGTACCTCGGTGATCCTGGTGGAACATTTGATATTGACAACTTATCAACATTACTGAATGTCAAATCATCGATATTTTCAAGCGTTTCTCCTATCCAATTAACAGGAACCAAAACTCCAAAAGCAAGTAATGTTATAGGGATGAACATTTTCAATCTGCACACATGAGCTCAGGTTCAAAACATGCGAGTGCTTCACTAGAAAGATGAATGGGATTCAAAAGAAGTAACGTACCCAAGAAGGTAAATGCGGATATAGACAGCAGAATCAAGACCTGCATGTTCAATGAGTTCAGGTTCAGGCATTTGAAGAGCTGCGGGCATCCAATTCAAGAACTTGACGTAAGTTGTCCAATCTAAATTAACGAATCTGTTCATGATTCCTCTGGAACGTGTAGGACTTCCTCGTATCCCTTTGAGATACCATTTTGGGAAGTAAACTCTATCGTTAACAGGTTGAAGTCTCAGCATTGCAAATGCAAACAAGAAAGCAAATGCAGACATTAGATTTATTGCTGCTGAAAGACCTATGTCTTGTACAGAAGCCATCTTCTTCTCATTTACGTAATTTCAACCAAATGTTCTCTAATGCTGGTGGCGACTAGCTAGGGCTTTTTTTTTCCCCCGAGAAAGGAGAGTTCGTGTTTTGGGGGGAAAGATTGTCAGAAACTGAAATTCCGGGGAAAGAGGAGAAAGACGAGAGAAAATGGCGCCTTAAAAATCTTAACTTTGAAGATTTCTGTGAACGAAGAGGATACAAGAAAACAATTAATTGTTCTGCTTCTCCTAACGACATTTCTTCATCTATTCTCCGAATTTTCTGTTTCTCTCCAATTTTTTGAGCTCTTTCATCGATATTTATTATTTTCTGTAACTAAAATGTTGATTTTTCCCCCCCAAAAAAACAGATGTTGATTTCGAATTTATCACCTAAGCTCGAGGGAAATCAACTTATCATAAGCAGTGCAAAATCTTAGTAACATTTTCTTGTATTAATGTAAAAAGTTTATAAATTCTCCAACTTTTCTCCAAACTCTCAAAATTCCATTCCAAACCCTCTAGTTTTATTACAAACTAGCAAAACTTTTTTGGCTCGTCTATCTCAATTCCATAGAGTTAAGAAAAAAATAAAGAAAACTATACACAGAGAAATATAAAAAAACAAAGCTCAAGGTAGATTAACTCAAAGATATAAATGCTGAACCCAAAAAGCCCTTCATATCTCCTTTATTCTTGCACCAATTCTGCTTCTGCAAGGAGATGGAATGAAACTTACAGTTCTGTCTCTTTGTCAAAGATGTCCCAACCATCTTCCAGAAGCTCCTTATGTTTGTCTTTTCCCTCGTTAACCAAAGCTTTTGGGCTCTTGTTGTTGTCCGAGGCTTCAGGTGCTTCAAAAGATGCCTCAAAAGGCTTCTCCAGCAGTAAGCTCCTCATGGATGATCCAGAAGAAGCCAGTTTACAGCTAGTCTGGCTTGATGAGATTGATTGGCTCAATGGCACTCGGTTGTCGAATTTCTCTTTCAAGTGTCGGATGTCTTGAAAGATCACAGATATTTCTCCTCTGTTCAAGGAAGAGTAACAAGAAAGCACAGACAAGTTAATATCACTTAGCAGATAAGATTCACCACAAGACTTTAAGCATTTAAAACAGCCAATATATCAACAGATTCCATATGCTGTGCCTTATCTTTAACTGTGAAGAAAATTGTCAAGTTGATTCATGGTCTGATAATTTATTTATAATTGACAGCTTTTCACCCCAATGCTTCACAAGGAGATTATTTAAATTGCTAGAGACGAGGAAGGACTTACTGTAAGGAATCAACAATCCGACCGTGATCCATAAGGAACTCCCGCAGCTGTAGAAAGAGATCAAGATATGTTAATTACGACTACAGATTCAGAACCGTTCATTCATGGCAATCTCAAAGCAGTGATGTTACCTTGGAATTTTCCTCTGCCTCTTGCTGTAGAAGCTTTGATTCTTCGACAACTTTCTCCATGATCGCTTCTTGTTCAGCAAAGGCCTTACGTGCAGAACCTTCCTTTTCCTGCTTTTCTTGCTCTGCAGCATTTATTATCTCCAGCGCTGCCGCTAGTCTTGTTTCAAGACTTCCACGCATCTAAAAGTAAAACAGAGACACAATCAGCAAAATCTTACAGTGTAAAACAGAAGAAGTCAATAGTGTATTGTTAAGCGAGGATTAATGGACTCTGCAAGTGAACAAAACAGAATTATTGAGTAAACCAAGTTGAATCTAAATCGTGTGACCTGCACTGACCTCATCAAGAACAGAAAGAGACTTGTCTCGTTCTTCTGATAAGTTGAGCAAGCGATTTTCAAGCTCATTTACTTCAGTGGTCAAAATTGACCTCTCCCCATAAACTTCTCCAGCGTCCTGTGACATAGTGATGATTAGTTCCCTATTGAAAATCTGAGCACATTAACAAACACGTATCAGTACAATATCAGTAACAAAAATTTACCATGTCATTTGCCTCCTTGGCATGTTCCAGCATCTTCTTCAGCTCCTCGACCTTGTCAAGTGTATCAAAGCCTCCTCTAGCAGCATCTTCCTTCGCCTTTTCTGCATTCTTCTCTTGAAGTTCAACTTCTCTCATCAGATTCATAATTGACTCCATCACCGTGAACAAGGTTCTCTACATCATTACAAAATAAAAAGAAAAAATGATGTTGAGATATCATTAAAGAAACACTCCTATTGAATACATATCCCCAAAATTAAGTATTTTCTGGAAATTAAATAATGTTCATAATATACACTAGCATACCTTGTTACTTTTGGCATCTTCAATGATCTGTTCAAGGTGAACAATGCTGCATCCCTGGGTTGATCTGCCAACAACAGAGCTAAAAGCACCACCCAGCTCTGGATCACCATTTTCATCGGCCAAGGAGCCCTTTGATGTCTCGTCTACGAGATTTGAATTACTCAACTCTGCACTGCTATTTTCAACAGCCAATGAACCACTTGACTTCTCGTTCACATCATCTGAACACCCAATTCCAAATTGAAAACGAGATGATTTCTGTGTAATTGCCGAATCATCTTCTGAAACTATGCTTGTGCTTGATTCTGCTTGATTACCAGTATTGTGAAAATCAACACCTTGCCATCCATCGCTAGTCAATTTGGCTCTTGCCTGAATGAAGGCAGGGAGCTCTGAGGAAACCATTCCAGACTCAACCGATCCGCTCAATCCAAACTTTGTCTTGCTCTGAATATCAAGATCGCCATTTGGCATCACATTTTTCAACTGGTTCCTATTAGAAGGCAGTTCAGTAATTGGGGCCCTTGTTTCATGGTCACAATCACCAGCCAGAGGGATAGTTCCTGAGGAAGAAGCACCTGTCTCAGAACCAGTCAATGCACCATTTTGCATATCACATTCTACTGCATTACCAACAGCCATTTCATTAGCATATCTCCTCAAACTCGTATGTACAAAACTCCCGAGTAACAGAACATAAATATTTAATATTATCAAAGGAAAAAACAAGTACCTCCGTGCGGCACATTTACAGGTGTCTTGTTCCCAGGTTGTGTAGAATTATCAGCCAAATTAGGGTAAAACTTAGGAACAATCTCTGAAACAACTACAGCTGCAGCTTCATTAGCATCCTTTGGGTGCTCAATAGCAACAGCTTTTAAAATCCTTGTATCAATCTGTATCAAATTGTATTGTATAATGTGGTCATAATCAGATCATAAGTTGTTTCCAAAACACCAACCAAAAGATGATCCAGAATCCATAAGTTAGTTAACATCTGAGATGTGAGATTACTTGATCAATCATCCCATAGTATATAGGGAAATGTATACTAAGGCTCAACAACATATATCGACACACAAGCATCTCGTAAAACCTACCATTACCTAGTGTCTTAAGTTTATGAAAAACCCTTTGTTTTGTGAAGACATCATAACCACAATCATGATCAAGATTCAAACTGAGTGAAAAGAAGATAAAGATAAGAGCTTACCTGCGGAAATAATTCGGTGAGAGATCGATAAACCGTTTTGTAACCCATCAGTGACGAACTAAGTAAATCTGCAAAGCAAAGCAAAGCAAACCATTATTTTTAATACGAAAAGACAATAACTTCTCTGCTAAGTATCATATAACCAGTAAAATCACAAATAAGAATTTACATCATACGCCCCTTATGCAAAACCCTAAAAACTGCTTGGAGGAAACTACTTACGAAAACAGAATATGGCTGCATCAAAAATTCAAATTCGCGTAGGTAGATTTAGAACGAACACTAAAACCCTAATTTCGATCCACAAAGAAGAGAGAGATACACGAATGTACCAAAAGTTGCGGTTTTTCTGAGTAATTCAATAAGAAAATCACGACAAATTCATCAGAATAAATAAAATCTCTTCTTTAGAATCGAGATAATTATGTGAAATTAAATTATTCGGGAATTGAATAATATCAACATGAACACAGAAATAAAAAGATCAGGATTTTGAACAAGAGGATCAATTAATGTTTCGCGAATTTCTCAAAATTCGAAAGAAG
>CM051393.1:1642123-1692123 GCA_028015245.1 Cardamine occulta | reverse complement strand
CAACAATAAGATCGCACACGGACCTTCCCAGAGGAGATGATTGACAGAGCAAAGGGAGCTGAAAAGGCGTTAATTCGGATTGAGAGATTTTGAGAATTGTTTAAGAGTTTAATTGTTTGTTTTCTTATTCCTAGGAGGATAAAGGCTGAGACATAAAAAGAAAAACTCAATTCACATGTTAAGTCGGAGAAGAGAAAACTTACGCGGCTAAGAAATAAAGGGCTAATTTCGGTAATTTCGTTGAATGAAACAAAGGCATTTTGGTCAAGTAATTGACCCAGCGAATCTTCAAGGGCAAAAGTAGGGTTTATGGTAGAGAGAAGATAATCCTGGCCCAATACAACAGTAGAAATATTTCTAATTTGGGCCCAGAATAATGCTGGCCCACATATGTCTGCTAACTAGGATTTCTCCTATACAGTCTCGCCGTAGTTTATGAGTTAGCTTTCTCAGCCCATTTTCTACACCCGTCTATTAATTATCACTGTTTAGTTTTAATTAATTAACTTGTAACCGACGACGAAAACAAAAAAAATAGTTTTCTAATAACTTAGAACATTTTTGGTGGTAGTCTCTCACCAAGTTTTTTTGCATAATATAAAAAGAAATAATATATTCCTAAATTGAAAAAATAAATAATATATCATACAAGTTAGACATGAGCATAATATCCGAAACCAAAATAAAATCTATCTGAAAAATGTACCAATCCGAACCAGAATTGATAAAATATCCAAACAGATTCTAGATTTTTATGTTTGAAAAACTAAAACCAAATCTGAAACTAACCAAAAAAATTGAATGGGAATCCGAAAATCATATAACCTGCATCATATATGTGAAAAGAACTAATACATCTAAAACAGTTGTGGAGGCAGACATTCCCAAGCTGAAATGGGTTGAAGATGTGCTCGGTAAAGCTCCTCCAATACATCGAGCTTTTAGTCTACTGAGTCTTCCATTTCAGAGGAAGATGCTGAGCCGAATCCTCTATTTGAGGTTTATCTTTCTATTGGATGAAAATTGCCTGAAAAACTGAATGGGTATCCAAAATATAATTATATTTTCAAATAATATTAATTAAATTTATATTTAGTATAAGCTAATTACCAAAATTACAACTATAAACCTAAAAATAAATTATTTTATAATTATAAACCCAAAAATTAAATTATTTTAAAATTATAAACCCAAAAATTAAATTATTTTAGACCAAAATATTCAAAATATCTAAAATAACTAAAATAACCAAAATATCGTAAAATCTCTAGTTGTATGATGAAAATTTAACCAAATTTCATTCAAATATAACTATTCTTTTGTTTTTTTTTAATATTTCGGATATATGAATTTGGATGAAACCGAATCAAATCCGAACCAAAGTTCTAAAATACCTGAATAGATTTTAAATTTCTAAACCCAAACCAAAAATAGAACGAATCTAATACAAGGTATATATGTTTTCTCCATACTTTGGAAAAGTTATATGTTCTTTTTGGAAAGAAAAAAAAAGAAAAAAGAAAAAAACATATCTTCCTTTAGACCCCCAAGTTTCCAGTAATTTCCTTTTCGTTGCTACTTTCTTTTTAGAATTTGTCTTGTGGGGCCATCCGGTATGTTACTGCTATGGAGTCAAAAGACGACGGGAGAAAAAACATCACTTTGCTGAAAAGATCGAATAATGGGGAAGAAGAAGCCTGAACCTGTGAAATACTTCGTTGTAATATATTAATCTCTCCTCTTTTCTTAAGAAATTGTTATTAAAATTATTCATTCACTGATATATAGAATGAAAATGGTGTTCAAAGGTCGATGCTTTCACTGATTCGGCTTTCAAAGGTAACCCAGCTGCCGTTTGTTTTCTCAACGACAACAACGAGAGAGATGACACGTGGCTTCAGAAACTTGTTTTCTTATTCCTATCTCTGGTTTCGAAGCTCGCTTCAGTCTCCGTTGGTTTACCCCTTTAGCCGAGGTTCGTCAATTTTGTTTCTTTTGAGCTTTTTTTTTTTTTTTAAACTTCATTGTTAGAGAAAAAATTGATCGTTTATTTAGAGCTTCTCCATTGATTTTGTAGGTGGATCTCTGTGGTCATGCAACTTTGGCGTCTGCTCATTGTCTCTTTTCGTTTGGTTTGGTTGATTCAGACCAGGTTGAGTTTGTTACACGATCAGGGATTCTTACAGCCAAACGGGTTTCAGATACTTCAGAACTCAATGATGGTGAAGTGAAAGGAGGAACCTTCTTGATCGAGTTGAATTTCCCTGTGGTTCTAACTTGTGATATCAATCTCAATGATGATGACTCTTTCTCCATGATCACCAAGGCCTTGAATGGAGCTACCATTGTTGATACAAAAGCTACTGCGACAAACAACATCATCGTAATTTCGATTTTTTTTTTGGTTTTCTATTCAAAATCTTTACTTGTTATATCTATGATTTCTAAAGTTTTGGATTTTCAAGATACTTAATTTCATGTGTGCTCATATTGAGAATAGATTAACCTGATATTCTGGAATTGCTTTAGTATTTAGTAGCATTCTAATCTTTGTATGACTTTTGATTTACTCTCTTATGCGCTTGCTTTTCAGGTTGAGCTTCCGTCTTCGGAATCTGTCAGTGAAGTGCAACCAAGAATGGATGATATATTGAAATGCCCTTACGCTGGCATTATTGTCACAGCTGCTGGTTCTGCAGGATCGGTTTATGATTTTTACAGTCGGTACTTCGCTCCTAAATTCGGAGTTGATGAGGTAAAACCATAGCTGCATCTTACTATATGGTCTAAATATCATTATAGTCTTTTCTCTTAGAAGTGAACAAAACACCTATTAAAGAACTGTGTCACATTTTATTCAGGACCCTGTTTGTGGAAGTGCGCATTGTGCATTGGCTCATTACTGGAGCATCAAGATGAACAAATGTGATATCTTAGCCTACCAAGTAATCTCTCTTTTAAATCTCTTTAATTTTTTGAGTAATTTGTAGTGTTTCCTGGAGAATGATTTTGAATTTTTTTTGGAAATCTGCTTAGGCTTCACGTAGGAGTGGAACCATTAGGATTCACTATGACAAGGAGAAGCAGAGGGTTCTCCTCAGAGGCATAGCCGTAACTGTAATGGAAGGCCATGTCTTGGTCTGATCTGAGATGATGTATTGTTGGCTTCTTCTACAAAAAATGAAATAAATTGCTCTTACAAATAATGTATTCTCCAAAATATTTTAGTGTCAGCTGGTGACTAATCCCACCTCACATAAGGTGGGCTAGAATATGCCTATGTTTAGTAACCATATGTGTTCATTTTGCATGGATTTCTAGTGTCGTTATTGTAGTTATTACAATAAATATTTATTGTTTTCCCGTTTTGGGTAACCTATTAGATCTTGTTTGATTTAATTGAAGAAAACACTTTATTTAGGTGTCAATAAATTGTTCATCCAGATCTCTGTATGTGGAAATGCACATTGTGTATTAGCACATTACAGAGTCTCAAGATGAACAATTTTTCTGTTTATGTGGTGAGCTGTTTCTCCCTCTCTCTGTATATTACTAAACCTAATAAGCTAAAGAGCAAACACACATGTTACAGAATCAGCAACAGATACATTGCACCCAAGCACTACTTCTCTACTGCCTGTGATTTGGGTTTAGGCTTAGCATAGGAGTGGAAAACTGAAAGTTCACTTTCTTAAAGAGAAGAAGAGGGTCATGGACATCTGGTCAGTGACAACGCTGTTAGTGTGTGACTGTGATGAACAAAGGGAAAGTTCATTACATAGAGGAAGGGTGTCTCTTGGTTCCTGTTGGATTGATGAACTTATATGTAATGTTCATCAGTCAACAATCCTAGTCAGTTGCATTTTCTTTAGTTTTGAGAAAATGTTACTTTTCCTTTGATTTGGTTTGGCAATGCTATGATCCATTTGTAATTCTGTGAAATATATTCAACTTTGGAGTAAACAGGTTATTAGTGGTTACTTGAAGATTGTCCATTGATTTCTGGATACTTCCATATACATATTTTTTTAGTATTAGTTGTGCATCATAACACGAATGTTGTAACTCTTCCAGCTGTATTAAAATCTTGTGAATGTTCGACCATTCACACTTCTTTTTTGTCGGTGGTCTCTGTGGTCATGCAACATTGTGCATTGGCACAACACTGGAGCATAAATTAGGAGTTGATGGAGACAAAACCATATGATCCAACAGCTCTCTTTCGCCACGCCTTTGTCTTGGATACCTCTCACAAAGAAGATATCTACTGTTGATGGATAGCAGACAGAGGAGAGAGGTATGGCTAAAATGAGAAGACAAAGTGATTTAAGGCTACCTACCAAAGTTTCCATATTTATTATCAACCTACTTGTTTGTTTATTAGATAGAACGTGGAAAATGTTTATAGAATTGTATGTTTGCTGAATATATAAGTATACGTTGAGAATTGTAGACTTCAAAAGAGGAAGAAGTGGGAGATATGGCCATGACCATGAAGAAGCATGTCAAGTACTTTATGGTAATTGTATCTTTCTTCTTTGCTCAAGAGTAGTTCTTTTAGAAAAATTTCAACTTCTCAAGCTTGAAACTTTTTTGGTAATCAGGTTAATGCGTTCTCTGAGTCAGCCTTCAAGGGGAATCCAGCAGTAGTGTGCTTACTTGATGGGAAGACAAAGAGAGACGACTCATGGCTTCAGTCTATTGCCACTGAATTCAACATTCCCTTGACCTGTTTTGTTATTCCTATTACTGCCTCCAATCCTCTCGATCCCCCACATTTCTTTCTCCGGTGGTTCACCCCCATCACCGAGGTTTTGTATTGCTTTTTCTCCATTCTCTTGTTTTATGAACCATTCCATGATGGTCATTTTCAGGACTTGTGTGCATATTTAAGATGAAAACAGCTTGAATCTTTCTCGCAGGTTGATCTATGTGCTCATGCAACCTTAGCATGTGCTCATGCAACCTTAGCATGTGCTCATGATTTCTGTAGTCGGGTCTTTGCCCCCAAATTAGGAGTCAATGAGGTTACTACATTTTCATTTTCCTGGGCATAAACCCTTGTCTTACTTCTGAATCTTTACCAGTAGACACAAACAAAACACCAAAAGTCCTTACCGTTAGCTCTTTTTCTTGGTTCTTTGTTTCGTCAGGACGCTGTCTGTGGAAGTGCACATTGTGCACTAGCACATTACTGGAGCCTCAAGATGAACAAGCACCACTTTGTCGCTTACGCGGTGACTCCTCTCTCCCTCAGAATCTATATAACTTACAAACATTTTTGAAGCTAAGTGTTGCAGCAGCGAGTAACAAAAACACCAAGTAACTAGAATCACAAAAGATTAAAGAACTTGGGACGAATCAATCTCGTGTTCTTCCGGGAATACGAGCTGAAGTCGATTTCAGGAAGAGAATACTCTCTATATTTTTATTAATCAAAAGCTACGTAAATAAAGAACAATGATAAGATACTTATACTAAAAGGAAAACCCTACCCTTGGAGAACAAGAAACCCCCTAACCGACTCAAATCCAAAACAAAACAAAAGCCCAACATAAAAATAGAAATAAAAGCTGTAATGAATAAAGATGCAAAGATGTCGCTACATCAGTAAGGAACAAAACAAATTTAGAAATTGGTTAAACTTGCCTTACTGATTGTGATTGAGTTTTGGGAATTGGATTTCAGGTTTCGCGTAGGAGTGGAGCAGTGAAGGTTCATTATGATAAGAAGAAGCAGAGAGTCTTGCTCACTGGGAAAGCAGTGACTGTCATGAAAGGCTCCATCTTAGTATAATCTTACCAGATGAAAGCTCAAGATTTTGATTTCTCGAGCCAAAAGTTTGATTATATTCTTGATAAAACAATTCCTATGTTCTTTAAACTAAAAGGAGTGATTGTTGCAGAGTACTGCTTCTATATAAGTCTAGCAATAATGTTGAACTTCTGCTACAAAACAAGCTCTTATTATAGGTGTCAAAATGGGTGGGCCGCCCATGGTCTGTCTATGTCCAACAAATTATGGACCGTCCTTGGATAGCCCATTTTCGAAATGGGCTAAAATGGTCTACGCCCAATTTGGTCCATGGACAAAATTGGACAGTCACCGTTGGACAATGGACGGCCCATGGACTACAAAAATTTAGGGCAAAATCGATTTTCCCGCCAAAAATATGAAAACACAATTTCCGCCAAAAATGTTAAAACACATTTTCCCGTCAAAAACACGAAAACACAATTATTCGCTTTAAAACACAAAAACACAATTTCCCGCCAAAAATTATTGGTCCATGGACAGCCCATTTTATATGGACGTTAATGGGTTTGGACGTTTATGGTTTTGGGCGTTTATGGACACGAACAAGATTTGTCCATAATAGAATTATGGACGGGCCGTTATGGACATGGACGGTCCATTTTGTCATCTATAACTCTTATAAAAAAAAATATGAAAACAATGTATATAGTCTATGCCAATGTGTTTGTGGAAGTGCACATAACTGGTCCTAGAGCATCAAAATGAGAGAATTTACTATTTTTCAAATATTTGTTGGTGTCAGCTAAGCCCACTCTTCACCCCACTAGGATCAACGATATCTCTATGTTTTCTGATAATATATGTTTATTTTTCATGGATTTCTTTCCTTTTTTTATTTGGATACGGTGACAGGTTGTTTTTTTTATTTATCAAAAAAAAAGACAACATATAATCTCATTCTGTCACAATCTTTGGGATTCTAATTTTTTTTTATTTTGTTAATAATTACATCATCTTGTTTGATTTGATAAAAAAAATACACGTTATCTAGGTCTCAATTGTTTGTCTATGTTTGCATCTGCATTTACGTTTACATTTAATGTGTATATATATTGGGATAAGTTCGTATATATTTACATAATATCGAATTAATATAACGATAAGGATTGGCACATATTCCTAGTCATGATTATATTGATTCACAAACAATTGTATTTATACACAAAGCTCATAGCTCTTAGACCGAGTTGAATCCTCTACTAGGAATATATGTGCTAATCTTTATCGTTATATTAATTCGATATTATCTAAATATATACGAACTTATCCCAATAATATATGTGTGTCAAAGTTAAAATAAGCAGAGAGATATCAAAATATGGCCTTGATCATGAAGAAGCCTGTCAAGTATTTTGTGGTAAATCTATCTTTCTGACAAATCTATCTTTGGTTTAAACTTCTCTTTAAGTTTTCTTTCTTTTTTTTGTTTTGGTAGAGAAATGTTTCAGAATCTCAAGATCAATGAATGTTAATAAACAGGTTGATGCATTCACTGATTCAGCCTTTAATGGGAACCCAGCAGTAGTGTGCTTTCTTGATGATGAGAGTAAGAGAGACGACCCTTGGCTTCAGTCTCTCGCTGCTGAGTTTAACCTTCCCATGACTTGTTTTCTTATTAAGATCACCAGCTCCAATCCTCTCGATCCCCCGCGCTTTATACTTCGATGGTTCACACGCTTCGTCGAGGTCTTGCATCATTTCACTTTGATTTGCATTCATTTAGATTACCACTCACAAATTCTTGTTTTTACCGCAGATGGATATTTGTGGTCATGCAACCTTAGCATCTGCTCACATTCTCTTCTCAAACGGTTTGGTTGGTTCTTCTGAGACGGTTGAGTTTTCGACCCAGTCAGGGATTCTAACTGCTAAAAAGGTTCCATCGAATGACGGTGAAGCTAAAGAAGAGTCCTTCTTGATCGAATTGAATTTACCTTTGATTCCAACATGTGAGTACAACTCCAATGATGTGTCAATGTTCTCCAAAGCCTTAAGTGGAGCTACCATTGTTGATGTCAGAGGAACGACAACAGCTATCACCGTCTCAAAAGCCTTGAATGGAGTTGCCAAGGCAGCTTCAACCGATAAAATCATCGTATATACACTTCAAGAAACTTCGAAAACTATTTACTTTTTGTTAGAAAATTCTTATGCTTCTTCATGTGTGCTCATATTGAAAACAGATTGACCTGAAAATGCTCCAAATGTTTTCCTCATTCATTTATATGACTTCGAATCCGAGCAATGATGTGTTCCTAAGAAATGTTTGTTATCTATATGAATACAGGTTGTGCTTCCGTCTTGGGAATCTGTCATAGAATTGCAACCAAGAATGGATGATATCTCGAAATGTCCCGGTAAAATGTTAATTGTTACCGCTGCTGCTCCTCAAGGATCTGCCTATGATTTCATTAGCCGTGTCTTCGGCCCCAAAATAGGAGTCGATGAGGTTACCAAACTAGTCTGCATTTTCATTTTAGTGAATAGAAGACATGAACTTCATCTTACATCTATTGCTTGTTTTTTTTTTGTTAATTCAGAGCCCTGTCTGTGGAAGTGCACATTGTGCATTAGCACATTACTGGAGTCTCAAGATGAACAAATGTGACTTTTTCGCTTACGCGGTAATCTCTCTCAATATCTCTCTACCAAAATTTATAAGGTAAAGACCATACTGACTATGATTTGGATTTTGGGAAATGGTTTAAGGCATCACCTAGGAGTGGAAAAGTGAAAGTTCATTTTGATAAGGAGAAGGAGAGAGTCATGCTCAGTGGAAAATCTGTGACTGTGATGGAAGGCTCTGTCTTAGTTTGATCTTGACTTCGACAGTCAATGAAATGATATGATACAACTTTATGATAATCTTCTTTATAGTAAACAAAGACCTTCACATGGAATGTACTCTTGAGTTCCTATTGGATTGATGAAATTATCTGTAATGTTTATTAGTCAACAATCCTAATAGTTGCACTTTCTTAAGTTTCGAGAAAATCTTACTTTTCCTTTAATTTGGTTTCTCCATGCTATGAGCCATTCTTAATTCTGTGATATATACTCAACTCTAGAGTAAGCATGGCACTAGACATTATTTGAAACTTGCGCATTGGTTTCTGGATACTTATATATATATATATATTTGTAGTTGTAGTTGGGCTTTAATCACACCAATGTTTGTAACTCTGTAACCTGTACTAAGAGTTTGTAAATATGTTGACCATTCTCGCTCTCTTTTCTAAGTGGATCTCTATGGTCATGCAACATTTTGCATTGGCACATCACTAGAGCCTTATGTACCCAATTTAAAAAGATTTTAAGGCTACCTACCAAATTTTACCATATTTATAGTCAATCAATAATCATTGTTCGGGTGTTTCTTTTTGGCTAACCAAATCTTTTTTGATTAGCTATGCATCTGATAGCATGACATGGTTAGCATAAGAATAATGGAACAAACCGTCAACATGCCATCAACTGTAGTCACTTCCTTAGATCTTTGTTTTGCTCAATATAAAACTGAAGTTTTGAAGAAGCTGTAGATTTCATTATATAACTGAGTCCAGATGTAAAATAAATTAAAAAACAAAAGTTAAAGCTCAGATTTGTTTCAATAATATATGTCTTTTTAAAACGTTGAATAATTTTGGCTTTTCCACTATTGTGTTTTCTATAAAATGGTATAACAAATATAGCTTTAGTCAAACAAAAGCATCAATGGCAATGATTTTGGCTGTGAAGTATTTCGTGGTAATGTATCTTCTTCTTCTTTCAGTTTTATCTATGAATTTTTGCTTAAAACAGGCTGATGCATTCACTGAGTCAGCCTTCAAGGGGAACCAAGCAGCAGTGTGTTTTCTCAAACGGTTTGGTTGGTTCTTGTGACATGGTCGAGTTCTCCACCAACTGGGGGATTCTAACTGCTAAAGATTATCGGATTGTGACGTGAAAAAATCTTTCTTGATCAAAGTGAACTTCCCTGTGATTAGAACTTGTGAGTACAGCTCCAATGATATTCTCCATCTTCTCTAACCCTTGAAAGGAGCTTCAAAAACAACTTCAACGGATCAAATCATCGTATGCATTTCAGATTCTTAAAACAAAACTTAGTAAAAACTTTCTATTTGTTCCTGTTCTTATCTCATTTGATTACAGGTTGTGCTTTCATCTTGGGAATCTGTCATTAAGTTGCAGCCAAGAATGGATGATATCATTAAATGCCCTGGAAAATTGATGATCGTTACCGCTGCTGCTCCTCCAGGAACTGATTATGACTTCTGCAGTCGACTCTTGGCTCCTAAATTAGGACTCAATGAGGTTAAAAAACTAACCTGCATTTTCATGGGATCAACTCTCCTTTTCTTACTTCTCGCAGGCGCAAACAAAACATCAAATTTCTGGACTCTGTATGTGGAAGTGCACATTGTTCATTAGCACATTACTGGAGCCTCAAGATGAACAAATTTGATTTCGTTGCTTACGCGGTGATTCCTCTTTTCTCTTCATTATGATAAGAGAAACAAAGAGTCTTGCTCGCTGGCAAATATGTGAGACTCCATTTTAGTTTAATCTTTGACTTGTGCCTAATTCTTGGAGAAAAGGTCTCTACATTTTGATACCTCGAACCCTCTTAAGTTTTATCAGATTGATTATGTAATTGGTTGATAAAAATCAATAATAATAAAATGGCATTGGGTGCTGTAAGTTTGACAATAACGTATCAAATCTCAAATTATGAAAACTGAAAGATAACAAGAATTTGTCTTCATGACATCAAATCTCACAACAAGATAGATCTTTTACAATCCTGCTGTTACAAAAAAAGAGGACCAAACTTTTGGATGCACTGCAAAATGCTTAACGACCACGGCCACGTCCACGGCCTCTTCCACGTCCCCGTCCCCGACCTGGTGGAATCTTCCCTGATACCAATAAGAAGAATCAAAAAGATTAAGAGTAGGCAATAAATCCAAAGGCATAGTTTAGAGGAAGAAATGTTATGTTACCTGCAGTTGGCTTTTTGGGTTTGATTCTTGGAGTGTCTTCGACCAGCAAAGTCTCGAGATTCAAACTGTCTGGAAGAATATAATAGCGAATGTTGTTTCCCCTGACACTTAAGTGGTCTAATGTAACTGGATTCTTCCCTTTCAAAGTGAGTTTCACAGCTTTTAAATGAGTGTTCATACTAACATCTACACCTGCATTAAGTCATCCCAAGCAGATAGCACGGGTCAGTGAGTTGATTGATGATTTCATTCTACAAAAGATGATGGCAGAAATGAAACCAAACATTAACTGTAGCGACCACTTGCATTGGACTACAAGAGAAGCTGAAACAGGCTATGGTAACTGTTCTGTAAAAACTAAGACATCTTCTTAACAAAGAAAGACAAAGAAGATGGACTTCTTTCGAGAGCTAAACTCATTCCTATGGGATTCGATATGTCTTTGGTTTACTAATTGATCATGTTTCTTCTGGTATAGTGCTGCTTATGGGTGACCCACAGTTTCAAGAAGAACTAAGCAATCTCATAAACCTCAAATTTAAAGCAAAATCTAATATACCATTTGCATCTGACTCGACCAGTACCATTCAGTTCTTGCAAACAAGAGAGTCCACTCCCACAATGCATTTCTAGGCCAAAAGATCAAGACTTGACTAAACTAAAATTCGTTAGGCATTATCACTAATAACAGAACTAAACCTCAGAATTTGAAAATAAGATAGCTCCAGTGATTATAACCATCAAAGAATCAACTAAACTATCTCATGGGTGATCAAAGTTTAAAGAAGAACTAGACTATCACACTAACCTCGATTCTAAAGCAAGATCTTGTATATCATCTACCTCTGACTCGACAAAGCCTTTCTAGGGCAAAGACTCTAGCTAAACTCAAAATACATCTTAGAATTTGTGAAATACGAGAGCGTCCGTTGTTTATAACCATTAAAAGAGGAACTAAGAGTAACACAGGTCCATGTTACAAGAAGCATCACAGATTTTTAAAGCAAAACCCTAAATACCGACTAGAGCTGGGAATAAAGAGATGCGTACCTGTAATGGTTCCATGAACAATTGTTCCGTTCTTAAGTTCAATTGAAACTGTTTCATTGTTCAATTTCATCAAAAACCTGCGAAAAAAATCCCGATACTATATCAAACAGCGAAGAGCAGGAAAATGAAAACTCAAAATTTCGAACTAAAGTCCATTAATAGAAGAAATAGAGAATCTGAGTAAGAGGGAAACAAAGGAATCATACCTGACGAGCTTCATGGCGAGAGAGGAGAGATGAAGAGGAAAAAAACTTAGGGCTTTGAAGAGAGCTCGAAACAGCAATGGCGAGAAGCTAGAGCGGGAGGAGGAAAATATTTGGCCTTTATGTTTCTTTTAACAAATTAAAGACTCTGCTTAACTTAACACCGACGGTCTCTAACTTCTTCGAATGTTTATTTATACCCCAATTTGTTTTGAGATTACATAAAACACCCACCTCAACTTTTCTATTCAACAAAAACAACCCAATATGGAAAAAAACAATTCAACTCATGTAAGCTTCTGGTCCAAAGTGTTTTGCTTGTTTATTGTATTGTTGAATCCCTCATGTAAGCTTCTGGTTCTGGATATAGTTGTTCTTGATAAAAATGTATTATTTCATTATGTAAGCTGTAAAGTAAAAACATCCCACATTTTCATTAATCCCAATTTTATATGTTCCGGTATATTGCAATTAACATCTTAATGAATTTTCTTTTGACATTATGCGGTTCTATAATGAAACTAAATTACTAATTTTCTGCTCAAGATAATGTTATTCCAAAACATAAATGGTGTTTTATGAAGAAAAAAAAGGTTTACTATTCTTGATTCGGCCTTTTAGGCCAATGGCCCAATAGTAATGTTGGTGTTCGCATCGAGTCATCTTGGATTTGATTCAATTCCCCTAAAATCCATTAGAAATTGTGACAACTAAATTATGCAAATTAAAAAAGGAAAATTGAAAATAGGGATATCACACAATATGAATATAGAGAGTCACAAACGGGGTGATTTTATTTGGATATTATTACTAATCCAATGGTAACGAAGCATACAACACACAAGAATCGACAGAGAATCCTTCATTTTATTTTATTTTATTCTACTTTTCCATATTAATAAGTAAAGATGGTTAATGACAACCATGGTCGGGTCGGGTCGGGTCAGGTCGGGTCATCAATAAATCCATTCCTCCGGGAGAAGCTTCTCCGGTGAATCAATCGGAGTTTCGACTTCAATTTTCATAGGTGTTACCAACATTTCGCTCTTCTTCTTCGATTCATTTTTTCGAATTTCTACATTAAAAAAAACAAATTAAAAAAATTGTTACAATTTCAAAAAAAAAAAAAAAAACTATACATATATCAAACTTATATATAACGCCATCCCCTAAATAGCGGTTGGACAAAAAAATAGAATAATGGTGGGAAAAAAAACCTGGACGAGGAGAAATATGGATAGCATTGTTGTGAACGTTGAGATTGAGTGCTTGAACTACACGCGTCGGCAGAAGCACCGGCGAGCAAGCTGTGACCATTTCATTTTGTTTGTCAAACATAAAATATTTGTAACATCAAATCATACATTAATAAGTCTATATGGTTAATGATGGACTGGCCAAAAAAACGTAAACAACTCACAATTTCTTTTATGTCAATGGGACGAAGAGAAAACATTATGCATTATTTAGTTCATACATAATTACTATTGATTGATTGATAAATAACCTGTCTTTTTGGTGGGCGGATGAGAAGCGGTGGCCGGAAGAAAAACTCCGGTACCAGAAGTTGTACGTCCCGGCGAAACCAAGAAAAATGCTTGCATACGGTCCTCTCCTTTATTTCTTTGCCATTGTTGCTTTTGTCTTGTATTATAGTTCTTCAACACATAAAAATATATATACACAATTTTTTTAGTTTTGATTTTCTTTTTCAAATATTTTCATAAGAAAACATGTAAAGATAAATTAATCATATACGGAATAAAAGCAGATAATAATGCCCATACCGATATTTCTTCCAATATCATTAAAAGAAAAGTGAATAGCAAAAATCCAAAAATTACCAAAGGAAATGTTTCTCTGAGATGAGGTGTGCCGGCCCGGCGGAATCCATCGCTACCATGGTGGTGGTGGCGGTGGTGATGGTAGTTCTTGACAGATTTCTGCAACTGTAAAATTTAAAAACGGTTTCCATATATGAATGAGAAAGAGAAAAATAAACATGATAATAATCAATTAGAGAAACTTAGTTAGATATAAGATGCATGATACAAACCTGACGTTTGTTGGAATGATCAAACAAAGGATCTTGGAGAACATGAGAGGGTAACCATATTTGCCTATCTTTGTGACCAATAATATCACCCATTTCGAATTAATCTTCGAAGAAGAAGAAGAAGATTAAGAGAGGATCAATGATAAGTTTTAATTTGTTGACAAAGAAAAAGAAAGAAGAGAAGAGGTTTGATTTTCCCCCAACTTCTGACCTGAATCTTAACTATAAATATTACTCACAATGGGTTTGTAAAGTAGAGGGAGAGACGATGAGGACGACAAATTGTTTGGAATGCTAACTTTTGTTTTTTTAAGATAATATTATATGTTGACAATAAAAAAGATAGTATTATATGGTTTTCAATGCCGCCATTAAGTCATTCTTTTATTTTTACTTAAGGAACTAATTATTCTATTAACAACAAAAAGGAAACTATTGATTTTATTATTTGAATTTGGGACGAAACGGGGGTTACATAAGCTGTCAATTCAAAATTTCAAAACAAAACAAAATAATTATATCATTTTCTACATAGAAAGTTTTTTATCCTTCGATTATTCACATGAACTGCGTGGTAGCCGTGTGGTAATTAAGTGGTAACGCCAATATTTATGGAAATTCAAATTAGTCAAATTACTAGAGACAGAGTACAAATTTGTTTCCATATAACTTTTTTACTATAGAGAGTTTTATATTTTTGACTACATGCAACTCATACACTTCATATTAACGCCATCATTAATGAAAATTACTAGACTACAAATAAATTATACCATGGAAGAAAGTTTTCCATTCTTGTCTACAATTCACACTTTTCATACAAACAGGGTGATAACCACGTGGTAATTAACTCAATATTAGTAAAAATTATTTGACTATTAATTTTTATTTTTTCTCAAAACAAATTTTTCTAAACGTTAGATTTTGTACCGAAGTCGAGACTAATCTCCGGAGATATACCTAAACAAATTTAGAATTATTTTCTATTGGTTTGTTACATTATATAGTTTCTAAGAAAGATTAAGGAGGTCATGTCGGGGAGCGGGTTGAGTTGTATTAAGTAAACGCCTCCGTCGAGTTTTTTATTACATTGTTTATTGTTGAAGGCTTTTATTTAAATTCTTCCTAAGAAGGACTATAACTTTCTACAAATAAAGAAGGGTTTTTGTTTAACTACAAATTAAGATTTTTCATTCGTTATGCGATCTCAATGGAATTTATATACAACTAAACTACAAAAATATTGCAGCTAATATTTAATAAGAATGTATATTTAAGTTCCAACAAAATTCTGGTAGTCTGGTAGAATGGAAAATAGATGAATACATAATTTTACACTGCCTTTAAATTTTCATCTATTAATTTCATACAATTTATACTCTTCGAGTGGATAATTAATCACACCTATACTAATATTCTATGGTATACCCTTCACATTTTTCTTCTTATAAGAACCAAAACCTTGAGACGATTGAATCCAATTTTTTTTTTCTGTTAACCTGCATATAAAAGCTAACTGTAATATAAAAATGGTCAGAAGAAAAAGTAACAGTTTTTTGCTTTTGTTTATAGTCGTCTAGTATCCCATAATCCATATCTCTATATTTATTTATAGAAAGATAAGGAAAATCAAATGACCAACGGCGCCACTTCTTCTTAACAACCTTCACCAACCAACCCAAGTTCTTCGAATTTTTTTAAGAAGATTTTATTAGTTGATAATCTTACCCCAAGTGGACTCTACATCAATATTAGTCGTGAGATTACATGACTAATTGAGGATGAATTTTAGTAATTGATAATCAGTATGGGCTGCTCTAACCTGCCAATTATAGTTTTACAAATAACCATGTACACTTATATTAAAATAAACCTAGGAATAAAATTCAAACACATCCAACGCCATAGGTTTATGAACATCCAAATGTAGTTTACCAGACCTACTTACTTAAAAAGCTACAATCTCTTATAAAATTATAATAATTGGTGAATAATGTAGCTTAACCATGGAGGACATCCATATTTAGGTAAAAAATTTATTAATAGTAGGTGAAGATTCAGAATTATATATATATATAAAGCTTTGTAGATATGCATTTGGGTCATAGTTAAAAATAGTTGACTAACTGTTGAAATGAACAAATCCACTTTGGACACAAGTCTTTAAAGCTTACATAAGCTAACACAAGTCATAACTACCCACAAGAAGAGTCGAAGTAGGTTTTTCAGTTAGTCAACCTCTCATAAATCATTTGACATCATCAGAACTATAGAGAACCAAATATATAAAATTTCCACAATAAATAAATAAGGTTTTTAATCATATTCAATTGAGAAAACAAAAAAAAAAAAAAACAAAAAAGGACACTCAAAGTGATATTTGCAGAAATTTCAATCCTTTGCAGCTTTGGACAGATTACTCTCCTCGAGCTCTAGCTGTTCAACAAAGCTGAATATTATAGCTTCAAGACAAGTTTTACGATAGTACGGGACTCGAGAGAACGGTTTTCTTGAACCGATCTCTCGGTTTGTGGAAGTTGCAGACCGAATCTCTTTCAGGCTATGAAATATTAGAGGAGATTTCAGTCACACGCATTAGACTGGTTAGTCTTATAAGCTCCTTAGTCTCTTCATCTAATTCTACATTATCCTTTGCCATTCGCTCTTCAACTATGAGTGCCATTTCGCCTGCTTTAGCGTAAGTGCGTAACAAGGAATTGTAGAGCTGAGTATTCACATGACCAGCCTTCTGAAGTGTAGTCATTAGCTTCTCTGCTCCTTTAACATTCCCTTGTTCCTCGAGCTCCTTGCACACTTCTTTAACCAATCTTACATTCACAGTCCATTTCTTCACAGAATCAATGGCATTCCCGAAACAATCTAATACTTTCTCCATGTCTTTACGCTTCAAATAAGCCCATGTGAGAATTTCCCATGTAGAATAGCTTGGGTTTATCCCTTTCTCGACAATTCGTTCGTAAAACTTCTCTCCTAAAAGAATCTCGTCTCTGTTCATGTACTCGGCAAGAACTAGATTCGGGATTCTAGCATCTCCTGTTCCAGAAACAGACTCCCACTCATCATACAGATCTTTGGCTTGCTCGAACTCTCCAAGTTTTACCACTGCAGATATCATGCTGAGGTATTCCGCATCATTCATTTTCTTGAAAGACGACTTAACCTTCTTCCAAGTTAAGTTGACTCCATCTTTGTCGCCCAAGTTCGCGTGCAGACTAATGAGAGAAGCATAAGCAACTCGGTTTTTCTTAGAAACTAGTTTCTCCATCTCTTTCAAAGCAAGTTTCGCCTTTTCGAGATTATCAGTCTTAAAGTACAAATTTGTCAGCACGCTGTAAGTAACCCAATCTGGATTCAGCTTTGCTTCCTTGGCCTTAAGATAAACTTTCTCCGCAGCTTCAACATCATTTCCAGAAGCAAACGCAGTCAGCCATAGATTATAAGTAACAATATCAGGAGATGTTTTCATCTTCAACTCCTTAATCAACACCGGGACTTTCTCAAACTGCCTTTTCGATA
This sequence comes from Cardamine occulta, assembly GCA_028015245.1. NCBI lineage: Eukaryota > Viridiplantae > Streptophyta > Magnoliopsida > Brassicales > Brassicaceae > Cardamine > Cardamine occulta. Next base: position 1,674,457 of record CM051393.1, on the reverse strand, counting down.
TGTACATTGATAGCATATGATTGTAAGGCAAACAAGACTTCAAGAAACCACATTCAGCCATTTTCTCAAACAAGGCCTCAGCTTTATCATACAACTTATTCTGCACATAGCTATGGAGAAGAGATGTACAAACAGTATGACCTCGCATTTGATTCGGCATATCTTCGAAAAACTTCTCAGCACTATTCAAACCACGAATTTTAGAAATCAAATCCAAATGTACAGCATAATCACCAGCTTGTAACTTTATATCTTCCTGTAGAACCATCCATTCACATATCTACACATAAAGAAACACTAAACACTTTACCACAATGAAACTCAAAATCAAATATTTCAAATTGCAGAGTTTTCAAACAGAATCAGAGCAAAAATTATCAAATTCAATTTGAGAAATCACGAACCTCAAGAGCGTGTTTATAGCGTTTAATCTTACGAAGCTCTCTAACGATTCGATTGAGTTCGTATTTGCGAACGGAGTGGCCTTCTTCTTTCCATTTACGGATAGTGACGACGGCGCTGCGTTTCGTATACACAAGGCTTAATAGTCTTCCTCCTAATGTGTCTCTTCCTCCTACTACAGTTTCTTTTTTATTGGTCGATGTTCCTCCTCCTCCTCCGCTGCGAGTCTTTACCACGGCTCTATCCGCCGTGTCAACCGTCGTGGCGGCGGAGAAAAGGCGGCAAATGGAGGCTAGGGTTGGCCGAGCTGAGCGAACCAACATGTTTTGATTCATGTTTCTAACTAACTACTGAGCCTCTGTACTGAGTTCGAGTCCTTGCTTACTGTGTTTGAGTCCATTTTTATTGGGCCTAGTGACAGCCCAATGGTAAATACTGAACCCAGTTATATTTAGAAAATAAATCAAATTTGACATCAGCCAGGCCCAGAATAGAGTTTATAAGGTTTTGTTTTTATGCATGCGGGATAGTTGTAGTTAAAACTTAAAAATGTTGATACAACAATCACTACTTATCTTGTACGCAAACAATAATGTATGTGAGATTATTCGCTTCATTAGTTAATTTAGTTTTAAGAAATCATACAAAATCTATGAACGAATTGGGATATATAAACTTTTGAGTTTATTACTGTAATAAAATATTTGACCAATCAAATTTTGAATTTATGAAAAAAATATCTCTAAATAATAGTCAATAAAACCACTCACAAGTCACAACCCAAATTTCTATCGTTTTTTTTATTTTTCTAAGGCCAGTAATATATATAGCTTTTAATTTTTATGATCACAACCATAGTCAACGTACGGAAAAAAGGAGCTACAGTCCACAATCCAGTCTATGTTAAGTCTTAACAATCATCCACAATAAGAGTTTTAACCAATTGGTGCATTTTTAAAAGAACCATCACGGTTTAAATTCGGGTTCAAAGGAAAATATAATTGATTAAAAATGTTGTCTGAAAAGAGGGGAAAGGGGTTTATATCAGATTTGAATCCGTATGAATTCTAATCACTAGTTAGTATTTTGATAAAATACGTATATGAAATCCTTTTAAAAAAAACTTTAAGAATTGAATGGTTTATGCACCAAAAAGGATGGGTACATGTATGATGAGATTTACTTAGATTTGGGTCAATTATAAGCGGAGTCAAGTCAAGTGGCATATTATATATAGAGAATCCTCTTCCTCTATTCGTTAACAGAGAATAAAGTATGCTCTTCAGATTTGTAAGATTGGACAATACATCGTAATGTTGTCTACTTCTCATTGGCTCAATTATATACTTGCAATCTATTTTTATTGTATTCGAAGATTGATATAGTACGAATTGGTCGAGACAGAGGAAGAATATCAATAAAGTACGCTTACAAAAGACCTACAAATTTTATGTTCCTATTAATTTATACTAGTATTGTAAAATAGCTATGTCCATACAAAAGACCTACAAATTTGTGACAAAGAGTTTGGTCTACAATAATAGTACTGTAAATGTTAATCAAACTCATAAACAATATTTATTTAGTTTCTCTTGTTTAAAATTGTAGCAAGAGTTTTCGTATCAAGAACTAGTTTCTAGAAAAGGTAATACAAATGTGGTCGATGTAGTTCAAACATAAAGTGCCTTAGAGATTGAGGCTAGTACATAATGAAAATTTAGAATGCTAGTTGATCTTGCCAATAATATCATTCGTTTTTTACATCTCTTGATACAAAGCACAATCTGATTACTAAGATATTTATTTTGTGCACTGATTTCCATTACAAAATTTTGATAATCGCAACAATATTATAGTTAATGGTGCTACTAAGGCTAATAATGTATTATCATTATTCTTTTAGTTAGTTGTATTTTTGGTTGGATAGAAAAAGAAAACTAAAATTGAGTTGATAGATCTCAACAGTCACAACATTTATATTCACCTTTTCATGAGAAAAATCTATTTAATAAGAGTCTACCAGAAGTCAAACTAACTAAAAATTTGAGAATTTATTTTGAATAGAGTTAGTCTTATATAAACCAATTTCACCTAATAGTTCTCAGCTATTTTTTATAGTTTTCTGATTATAAACTTTCATCATTGATGTACCGAATTAAAATACTTAATCATTAAAACAATTATAATAAAAGGATGAAGCATACTGGCTATCCTTTTTCCTTTTTTTCTTTAGTGTAGTTGAAAAGAATGTCTTAAAAGAATGTTTGTTTTTAATCATATGGCTAATATGCTTTATTTCAAGATAAGTTCAAGTTCTCTGCTCCTTCTTGCCTTTCCCACTCATGCTTGAGGAGATGTGGAATTTGTGTACTCTTCATTTTGCTGCAGCAAACTCGGTCAACAATCTATTTTATGACTTGAAACTTTGAGAAGAATCCTTGTAATAATCTACACTTTTGGTTGTTTGTTTAAATTGTGGTGAAACTATTTTGAACTCGAACTAATAGCATTATCACACAAAGAGACTAAATTCTGGTCAAAGAAACAAAAAATAACAAAAAAAAAGTGACTATAAATATATTTCACGAGACGTATAATAGTTTTAATTTATATATGTAAATTCCCAAAGATAACTGCTGAGATCCTAGAAACTTCATGGAGGTGAACAATCCCAACCAAATATCTACCATTGTGTAGACAAACCGACACCTAATTAATAATAATTAATTAACATCACAATCAAAAACATAAATTGACAATACACAAAATAATTTAGGAATCTTATTTTTTTTTCATAGATAAGTATTCACTATCACCATTCTCAATATCCATAATGACATGTTCTTTTTTTTTTTGTTAAATAACCACATGTTTTTAACCATAGAGAGATAGATTGCAGCTTGCCAATTCGATATACATTCATTACTTAACCATTTTAATTGCACATCTCATGCACAAACTAAATTATGCTTATAAAAGACACATATCAAGCGATGAGAAATTCATTGAATAATATTTGAAAAGTTAGGATGTAGCTATATGCAATAATAATGAAGGCGCAACAATAATGAAGGCGAGTGTCTTGAGATGACGGTACATCCATTGGAAATATAAATATAATGAAAAAGTTTGATGGTTCAACGGTTAAACTATTTTTTTCACATCATTTTGTCTCTGTGCTCAAATTTTTGGTGGCCATAAGGGTCAGTTTCAAAGTACCTATAGAGATATTGTTCAAAAAAATTATTAAAGCAGTCTTTTTTCTTAATATAGACTTTAATTTATATGTATAATTAAAAAAATTTACAAAAATGTTTCTTTTTTTGAATCAGAGATATGTTTGACTATTTGATTCACACTGCTAAAAGACGGTTTTGGTGGTTGTGCAAGTTCCATTTTATCGCTCATATACATCAAAGTACTTCTATTTGGATGTGTATTTTAAATTCTAATATTGTAGTTCCTGGGAAGAATGTTAACCTAAATTATGATTATGTTTTAGTTAATTCTGTTTTTGGTTGCACTATCGCTCAATGGGTTGATTTAAAATCTGTCCTCATTTACATATTTTATAAAACCAGATAAATTAAGTTCAACGAATTAGTCAATGTATTTTGGGGCTCATGTATTTTTGGCATATTAAAAGATTCACAACGTTAGATTTGTTTTAATATACTGTATGTGATGGTGTGTAATTGTGTATATAGCAAAATCCGAATTTTGAGAACAAGGCCAATCGTCGTCAAAAAACGCTATCCACTCAAAACTCTAGCGCTGCCTCAACTTTCTTATGTTTGCCTCTTCGATACCGTCATTTGTCAGGTAGTGTGTTGAGTCCGGTTCAATCCGGTTTTTCTGTACCCGGTTTAATTTCTGTAAATCTTAACCAATTTCCTTTTTGGGTGGTTTAATTAATATAATATTTTATTTTTTAAAAATTGTGTATATAGCATCTTCGTATAATTTTTTACTATTGACATATGAATAATTAAAGCCTCGAAGATTACTTATAAGTTATAAAGTCCTAATTAAAAACTGATGAAGGCATGTTATGTAATAACTCTCGTTTTAACATTTATTTATGTAGAATTAGAAGCCGTAGTAATACAATGGGACTGAGAAAACACACATTTTCCATACTAAATCACACTTTAAACAAAAAAAAATGCCATATAACTAGTTATTGTCATAAAAATAAATTTACTTGCTGGCTTGAGTTTCCCATCAAATGGTCACCCAAAACTGTTGCTGCTTCCAGTTAAGTATGGTTCTTTTAGGCTCACATCCATTTTCATTGCATCTCCTTTTTGGCCTTCTACTTAACTTTTGATTTCCAATTTCACCCTCAAAGTTCTCATTATTCCCCACAATGCCCTCTTCTTCTTCTTCTTCTTCTTCTTCTTCTTCTTCTTCTTCTTCTTCTTCTTCTTCTTCCTCCTCTGCATTGTCTTCTTCTTCTCCTTTCTCTTCGTCTTCATCTTCTACATGAGCCTCAAATTCGGATTCGTTTTCTTCAAACTCTTCTTCTCCATCTTGGCCAAGCGAAGAGTTCTCCGATAAACAGAGACGAAGCCTTCCTTCACGACGTTCAGATACAAAGCAACGAGGTGGTGAACAAACCCTAATTGCTTGAACAATAAGACGACCGTCTTCCTTATACGATCTCACCGTACGACTACAGTTAAATCCGTTGGCGGAGCTTAACGGCGGAGGAAAACTGTTTTCACGGGTCATAACAATAATAGTTTCTTTTTGAGGTTTCGTAGTGAGAGGAATCATTGGGATATTGGTTGTTTCGAACGCAAGCAACGAGATCTCGTCTCCACTCTCACTCCCATTCTCAGTTCCGAGGCTCTCAGTGCACATCTCAAGGCTCAGTTTAGCTACGGAACGCTTCTCAATTGGGTGGACGTAAGCTTGTTTCTTTGATTCGTCTTCTCTGTTTTGGACAATGGCTTTAGTTTCAGAGAGATATTGTAGGAAACTCCATCCACCCACGTCAGCATTTTGGCTTACTTGTTTCTTGGGAAGTTCTTGGTAAGCTTGGCGAACAATTACGGACATTTTTTTTTTGTTACGTTAAGAGAGCAAAAGACAGAGAGAGAAAAAGAGAAGAAGAAGAAGAAGAAGAAATAGAATGGGAATGAAGATGAAGGGTAGTAGAAGGGGTGAGTGTGTATTTATAATGAGAGTCTACTTTGGGTTAGGGATCATTTTATGCTTTCCAATATAGTTTTATGAACTTTAATTTATTTTATGTAGTATAAGTTGGATTGGTAAAAATCGGTAACCTATGTATAAATTAATACCAAAATGATTCTGACATTTCCAAATTACTAGCAATCAAGTAGAAATGTACAATCATGATTAATTTAAAATTGATATTATGTTATTCTGTAAGTTTAATGATAACAATACAAATATTATATCACTTTACTTGTTTTATAACTAAATTATTTTTTTTGTTTTTATTTATTTTGTTTTTGTGATTCTGTTCTTTATGAAGTGATTGTTATTAGTCAGTTTTTACGGTTGTCCATAATCCATTTAAGCTATAATACTAGTAATTAAGTGTTAAATGCATATAAATTATAATGTAGATATTTAATACGGTTATGCCTATTAACTTCGAGGTTATATAAAAAAAATAGGGTTATACGTGTTGAAATGTATGGATACCTCAAATTGCTACATGAATTTTTACTAATTTGATTATTCATATTTGCATATGGTATTCCGGATAATAATGTTTGGAGATTTTAGGTAAATTTAAGTTTTTAATATTCTTTTAATTTTAGACATTTTAATTATCCAAATGATTGAAATGAATGATTTATATACTGTGTTTTATGTCGGACTTAAAGTATATTTAACTGCCTTCAATGAATAACTATTACAATTTTACAACAGATATGGTAGAAAGAAAAAAAATTTGGGTCGGATATAGGATACTCAATAATCTTGTCAACCCAATTTTTTTTCTATCGTTGGTTTAAGAATATTATATTAGAAAAATAAGCTTTTGTTATGTCAACAAATTATAGAATTTAATAATGGTTAAGGACAAAAAGGAAAGGTATCATTAGGGGAAAAAAAGGGGCATCATGAGAAATTTAAATATAGTGGTTACTTGTTGACAAAAAAATAAAAAAAATAAAAAAAATATGCGGTCCAATCAAGTCTCCACACTAACTAAAAGTCTAAAACATAAACTTTCAACGACTATTATTTACATTTCTGATTAATACCGACCCACGTACATACACTAAAAATTAAAAATGTATTCTATCCCTTTTTTTGTTAAAAAAATGTATTCTATCCCTAACAATGTATTCTATCAAAATAATTATTTATATATATTTATGTTAACATTGGATATTTGTGTAACGAATCGTCGAACCGACTTGATGATTCAAAAGAATAGTAACTTGCATTATGGATATTGTATTTGTCATTGGTCAAGAAACCTAGATGCGTTTCAACTTTCAAGGTGATTTTTACTTGATATCAGAAGCTGAGATTGATTGAAGTAGAGTAGTCTTAACATATAATTTGGTTCAAAATTATACAATAGTAATAAAGAAGAAGCATGGACTAATCTATTATTTGTATATTGAATTTGAGTTGAAAATCTATTATTATTTTTAACAACAAATTTGATTGATTAAAAAGCATATACCCTGATTAGTGTTCAACACAGTAGGACCTAAAAATAAAGTTTTTGTGTTAGTGAAAATTTCATATTGAAGAGGTTCACCAACCTATTGCCTATCTATAAAATAAAGCACGTAGCTTCTTCTTTATTTAATTAAACTTTATTAAAGTTCTGGTTATGTCTTCAAGTAGAATTCAAAATGTTTATATATGATTGGAAATGGTACTATTATTTTGTTCACTTCTCTATGTGTTACTGCCTACTGATCTTATTTTCTGTAGATCATAAGAGGTTTTCTAAATATGGTATTTTTCTCCCAACCAATCTCATAACCACATATTTTATCACACACACATGCATAATTATAATGTTAGAAACAAGAATATGAAAATTATCCTCCTAATAGCTTAAAAAGTGACATCAACTAAGGGTAAAATTATTATCTTAATCTATCCTAGCCGGATTCGGATAGTAACATCTCGTATCCATTAATACTAGGTCTAGATATCAAGATTTTAAGGTTCGGATGCCCAATTCCGGATTCATATGTTTATAAAATATTTATTTAAAAGTGGTTTACATATACTATATTACTATGTGATATTTTCAATACAAACAAAACTTAAGTTTATTTATTTTTCTAGTAGTATGTCAGATTTCTTTTGAAAATATCACATAAACATATTTTTCTAAATTAAAATTATAATTAAAAATATTTTTTATTTTAACCTTTATCTTATAATTTAAAAATTTTAACGGATCTAGATTAAGATATCTGGATTTCGTACATCCTTACTGTCAATGGTACATTAAATAAATAGTTAAATAATAAAAATTATAGAATGCTATTATAGGAAGACACTGACACAGTTTTCTACTAATCTAGTGGAATGAAATAAAAATGAAAGCATTTTCTCATTATCTATAATTAGAATAACTTTCTATTTGAGGAAAATAACAACCACCAAACAGTGATGTTAGATGCCAAATTATATTTTAATAAAAAGTAGGTCATGCATCGACGTCTTTGAAGTTTAACATTGGACGTAGATTGGATTTTCGTTCTATTTAAACCATTCATAAGAGATTGATCCTTTTTAAAATTAACAAAACATTGCCCCTTTTCATTTTTTAAAAGATAGAAATGAGTTTGTTTTTTCATGCTAGTTAAAGTTAGAAATAAGTTTGAATATGTAGTAATTTATTTTTTTTTTTTTGTTAAAGGGTTTTTTTTTTTTTTTTTTTTTTGCTAGAGGTCCTCAGTCTCTTTTTTCCTCGGTCAAAATTGCAACTATCAATGTAGAAATAAGTTCCTTTTTCAGAATTAATTTATTTCATAAACTAGATTTCTTAAGCTTTTAAAGAAAAAATTGTATATATACTGAGTTAAAGACTTAAAGGTTCCAAACAATTCACTTAACTCATTTTTTTTTTGGATGCATCAATATCCTCAATTGGCATGGGTCCCATAATGAATGGATCTTAACTCTTAAGCATCTTCAATTGGAATATTTACTATGACTACGAATATATAGAAAACAGAGTAAATGTGCCATAGTTTTGCCTTTTGCCAGTAACGGAAAAGAACCATATTGAGCAAAAACCGCAGAACTTACAAATCAAAACTTGTAATAAATATGATTTTTTCTTAAAACAATATATAGTTTTTACGGTCATCTTTTTATATATTATGGTTATCTTGAGTTTCGTTAATTCGCATATGTAATTTTAAGGTTGTTTCACAACCTTAAAATGTGAACAGTGTAGAAATCTTATAACTGAAGTCAAGATATTTTTTGTTTCTGTTTTAATAACATCTTTCAGACTTCAAAATGTCTTTTTTCGAGTTTTGTAACATCAAATGTTTGCTATGACCAGTAGTACTACAATTAACCAATAATTTCAAACACGAAAAAATAGCTGGCGAAAAACGATTACTGGTTTTGGAGTTTCTTCTTATGATTAAACATTTACTCACATGTATGATGAAAAATTAAACACTTACATGATCTCTAATGGCAACTAATGAGCAACATCTAATGAAAGGGATATGTTCTTTCTTTTCGTGCACTAATGGATACCGAATTAACGCCTCCTCCATAGTTATTATATATGAGTCTTATGACATTTGATGCATTTATGATAATTTTATGTACTCCTTCTATTTCATATTAGTGTCATTTTCGAACTTAATTTTTATTTCAAAGTAAGTATAGTTTTATATTTTCATTGCAGATTTTTTTATAAATTTTTCAGTTTTTATTGCTACTACTTTATTTTATTAACTAATGAAAATTGTATATTATATTAATTAAAAGTAACATGATAATTTAATTGTTTTTAAAATACGTGTTAGAAAACTTTAAAACGATAATTATTATGAAACGCAATGAGTATTAGCCTTAAATATTTGGATTTAAATATAGTGGCAAAAGAAGTTTCTAGTTTAAGTGAAGAAAACTTTTCAAAGACTATGTGTTACACAACCCACGGTTTAGGTATTAATGGATTTAAAAGCTCAAGTAAAATATGTTAATGGATTAGTAGATATGCTAAGTAAGTAAAAAGCTAAAGAAGAATATGTACGATTCTCTACTTTTTCGATCTTTTTGCTTCCATTGGTGTTTTCTAGATTGTTCAAACCAATCAGAGGAAGAAGAAGAAGAAGAAGAAGAAGAAGAAAGAAAAAAGGATTCTTTTGCATCATCAACATTCCACTGCTGAATTAAGATCCTTCAAAACTATTGAGTTATTTTAATTTTTGTAAGCCTTTATAATCTTTTAGTAGCAACAAAGTAAGGTGGATTCTCTTTCATGTTTACACAAACTTGTCAACTGGGAATATTCTTTTTTCTAACTTTTGACTATTCTCATCCCTTTGTTTAACCACAACCTTAAAAGGTTGGGTTATCAATGATACATGTCATTAGCTGAAAAGTTGTGAATTCAATTAGAAAATTAACAACGTACGTTTAGATTATTAATCTAGTGGTAAGCACTAAATAGACTTTATTCTGTAAATTATGGATTAGATCGAGGAAGTATTTTTTCAGAAAATAAAGTCTTATAGTTTGTCTTAAGTAAAGAAACCTATCAAACCTATAAATCAAAGAAATCTAAATGCTAACTCAATGGTAACATTTTTTAGTTATCTTTGAGTTATGGTATTTTTTCTTTTCCATAATTCGAGTTGCTAAGTTAAAATGTTAGTATAACCGTCTAAAAAGTAAGTTTGTTTTGTTTTTGAGATGTTCTCATATACAGTATGGGAACTTTTATTTTAACCTATAACTAATTAACTAATAGTCTATACATATGAAACCTCCAAAATTATAGTAAATGAGATTCCGTTAGATTAATTTTTAGAATATGTTTGTAGAAATCTACATAATGGATTCATTATGTTGTTGACCAAAAATAAAATTTTAAAATCAACTGAAACTCTAAAATCGAATTGAGAAAGACAATCGTACAAAACTGTGATTGTTTGAAACAAAATCCAAATCAACTCACATATTGATTTTAGCGATAAGAAAGCTCATCGAACTACCAATTTTTCTCTTTTTGGTTCCATCTCTTCTTTACTTTTTATTTTTTTGGGGTCAAAATCTCTTCTTTACTATATATCTTTCTTTTGTTTTTTTAGTCAGACTTCTTTACCATATATCTAAGTTGGTGTTTTTATTAGCTTGCCAGAAATTTCAGCCGGAATTAGTCAAATAACACAATTAACATGTGATGTGAAAAGGTACATGTACCAACAAATCCTAGAGAAGGATTACTCTCGGGCAATCAAGTTCTGCATTGTTTTCAAAATGAATCCTAAGCAACTCATATATGATGATTCAGTCCAAATAAACCGAATCGACCCAAAAAATATCCAAAAACACATAATTTAATTTGGTTAAAATGGTAATACATATTCAAATCCAAAAAGCTGAAACTAGATCCAAACAGAATCAAAAAGGAAAAAAAAAATTACTTTGAAAGTTAAAATTATATCCCATTTAAAAACTGAAGCCTCAAACCAAAACTGATCCATAGTAGATTTGGTTTTACATTGGTTCACTATTTTTTTTTAACAAAAAATTCTAAGAAAATCTGAAATCCAACATGCTGACTCTGATATGTGACTAACATGAAAAATGTAAGGAAAAACGGCTAGCTTTATCTGGCCCATCCAGTTTTAAAACAGGCTGGGCCAAGTCAGAACTCATGTTTTCAAAGACAACAGAGCATTGTCATTTGTTATGAAACAGTAGTGTTAGTAAGCAACAAGAGAGTCTCTTTTTCTCAAGGGTCAAAAGCATATTAAGCTTGTTTAATTGACATCATACGTGACCAAATTATTACAACAAACAAATAGAGGGATGTTTACAACTTCATATCTTAGAGACCAAGAAACTGCTCAAAACGGAAACACAAAACCTAAATCAATTATGGAAAATATTAGGGTTACGAAACACACAAAAACTAAAATAATGTGTTTATCAACGTGGTTGTTCTTCTTCTACTTTTTCAAAGCTTTCGTTGAGGGCTTTCGAGACATCGAGAGATCTTGTTTCATCATCTTCTTCTTCATCATCGAATTGAGGAAGAGGAGATGAGAAATCTAAGCATAAACCTTGAATGACTTGTTCATATGAAGCAGAGAGATCTTGAGATGTGATCTGATGGTACTCCACCATCTGGTGAAGACACTGATTCTCTCTAACCAAATTCGCGTTTTCATTTGCTAATCTTGCTTTCTCTGTAAGCAACACTTCTAATTGTAGCCTCACCTGTTTCATAGAATCAAAATCATAAGATTGAGAACAGAGCATAACAGAGCAGAAACAGAACAGCTTGGGGAGATTGTACTGACCAAATCATCTTCTTCAGGTCTAACACCTTTCACAAACCCATCTCTGAGTCTCTTGTTTTCTTCTTCAAGCAATCCACAACGTTCTTGGATGAAACTCAAGTCAGATTTTATGGATTTAAGCTCTCTTGCAAGTGAATTCGCTTTCGCTGCCATGGATATCGCAATCTACAAGAAATAAAGATTCAATTTTTATGAAACAGTTCAACATTAAAAAACAATTAGACACAGAGAGAGAGAGTAACTAAAGACTGAGACTTACGTTCTTAGCCCTCTTCATGATCTTCCTCTCTTTTGGTCTCTTCTCTTCTTCATTCGAAGAATCTTCGTTTTGTCCAACATCAGATTCGTGTTTTCTCTTCTTCCCTTTACTTTCTTCTTCTTCTTCTTCTTCTTTCAGTTGTTGTTGTATATGATCAGCTTTGAGATTTGAGTGGAGTATCTCAGATAATGTAGGTGGTTTAGATAATTCTCTAACTCCCTGATTTTACAGAAAACACTTTGTATCATCATCATCAATCATGACAGATGAAAAAAATCCTAATTTCAGATCAGATTAAAAGGATTTTAGTATACCTGAAGGGCATTGTCGAGATTACTAGAAAGCTGAGACAGAGTATGAGAAACCGAATCAAACCCTTTAAGCAAAAGCATAGAATCATTCTTCAATCTCTTTGCTCTCTCTGATTCTCCAGAGATCGTTGGAGCTGTGAATGGAGAATTGGTAATGGGTTTGAGATCTTTGCTCTTTTCGTCGAGAAGAACATCTATCCTGTTACGAAGATTGCTCCAGAAACGCTTGTCTGAAGATGGACTAAACGTTGGAGAAGATTCTAAAGAAGTTGAAGAAACCATGATCAAGCTTGTTCCTTTCTGTTAAAAACAAAAACAAAAAGTAGTTTCATGAAATTTTCAATTTTGAAGCAAACCCATGATTTTTCTCTAGATGGAAGTAGAGAAAGAAGAAGAACTTACTTTGTTAGTATGAGTAGGTGATGAAGTTAATACAGAAGCAGCCATTGATGGAGAAGGAGATAGAGAGAGACGTAACGGCTAGTTTATTGAAGATGAGAGATTGTGAAAGAAGAGATTTTTAAATAGGATCTGGAAATTTGGTCCAACGTTCTGGTTTTCTAACTCCTTTGGAAGATTGTTTTATTTATTTTTGATCAATAAATAATGGACAGAGACAAAAGTAGATCTAGAAGTGGGACTTGGTCGACGACTTTTGAAGTTAGTATAGTTTCTAGTGGATGGATTAGTAGGTCCCACATTCATATCCAACGGTCGTTTCTCACCTCTACAATTTCTCCAAATGGGAAACAAATGTCATAAGATTTACAAAAAAAATGAAAATATGTGCGTGAATACATATCTTGATAACTTGTAAAAGCTTAGTAATTAGTTTAGATATCAAGAGAAATCGCAATTTTTTTTAATATTTTTTTAGTTTTCGTTTCATTATGTAATAGTTACCAAAACAATTCAATCAGAAACATGAAATATCATATACACCATGAGTAAAACTGTGAAATTTGTTTTGAAAGCAGATTTTTAATCCATTGGACTACCATAACATTTGCAAAAAACTGAAATCTTAATACAATAGTTTTGAAATACATAAATAATATAATCATATATCACGCAACTTCCTGATTTTACATAAACAAATATGCATACATATCGAACTTTGGGGTACATTAGTTAGTGACCATTCAGATTTAGCCCAGTTTTTCTATATCTAGGAATCTAAAATACACAGATATGCATACATTAAAACATCATATATATGCATTTCTAGTTCATAATCTTGAGCATTTATCTCTATAAACCTTTCTTAAACAGTCTTGATCACAGTGGAGGCCTCTCCAACGAGATATACCCGAATTTGCCTTTGCGGAAATCCGTCAGTATTCGGAATGCAGCTTGATGACTATCCCCACCAAACAAGTTAAGACCAAGCGTCTTCACAAATCTGCAAAAGAAAGAGCAGAAAATCAATAAGAATCCATGAACAATGGTTGCCAAAAGAAATGAGATATCTATGAATGAAGTTTCATTACTTTTTACCGCAACCGCCTTCTAGCTGGATCTTGTATCGGTTGTAAAGAGCCTTTGCGCCTTTTTGTTTAAAGACGAAAAGAACATAAGCGAATGTTAAGTTTTGTTTTTGGCGCGGGAACATGAGAAAAGAGTAACTCTAAAAATGGTGATGTTTAGAAACTGACCTACTTCTGGAATCCGTGCTAACATCTGTACAAGGATTCCAGCAACATCAGTGAAGTCATAAGCTTTCTCTCCAATGTCATCGCAAATTGCAAGCTTTATAGCAGCAGCTTGATCATCAATACGCATAGGAAGCATTCCAGGTGAATCTAAGAGATCAAGATCTTTCCCAAGCTTGACCCATCTGTTTATAGTAAGATTAGAAAAATTACCAGTTACAGAAGATAAGGATCTTGAATGTATTTGTGAAAACCTTGAGTTAAAAAGCAAGCTTTTAAAAGGCGTTATTACTTCATTTCTCTAGTTACACCTGGTCTTGGAGCTGCTGCGCAAATTTTGCGCTTCAATAGACGATTGATCAGAGATGATTTTCCAACATTAGGGTATCCAATTATTCCAGCTCTAACCTGCACCGTTTGAAATAAACTTATATTGAAATCCTTGCAACAGCGAATGATGGATAATGATACACTTTACTCACTGATCTAGGGAGAAGTCCTTTTTCTCGCCTTTTCCCATTTACATCACCTGCTAAACTTTTTGCTAACCGACCTAGCTTCATAGCTCCCTGTAACCATCAGCCAGAGATTATTAAACCAACGATTCCAAGAAAAAGAAAAGTCAACTCCAAACCAAAGATTAAACTTATAGAAACCATACCATGCCAAGTTTGCCATTAGTGAAAATGACCTTTATTCCTTGCTTTGCAAAGTATCTAGCCCAATCATTTCGATCATCGTTCGATATCATATCTTCTCTATTTAATACCAATATCCGTTTCCTATTCCCAAGCCACGCATCCATCTACAAAATACCACAGACATAACCCCAAAAGTAATCACACACATCATTGAACCACACAAAAGTTTTGTCATAGACATAAATTGCTCCTACTGAACAAAGGCCGAGGAAATTGATTGTATCCCCAAGCCAAAAATAAAAATTGTTTAGATAGAAACTTCACTTGAATCGAGAAGACACCACATTTTCCAATGTCCCCTCCTAGAAACTCAAATATGCATTTCTCCTCCAATGAAATGCTATCCTAAACAATGCTTACTCGATATAACCAATTTCAGCTTAAATGTTGTACCTTTCCCACCACAATCATAATCTAAAAACGGGATCGAAGACCTTTAAATGCAAAACTCTAACCTTTGGATGAGTAGTCGATAAAGGAATCCTAGCATCACGGACTTCAATCACAACATCCATCAGCTTAAGCTGTTCTCTAAGTTCCTTTTCAGTTTTCATTATGTGTCCTGGATACCACTGTAAAGTCAAGAGCAACACAATAAACAACAATCCAACAAAAACAAAACTTTACTATAAAATCCAAAAATTGATTTACCTGAACAGGACGTAATGCTCTAGTCCAGAGACGAATATCAGATTCTAAATTCATCCAATCAATTTCTTCTTCATTTGGCTCTAATGTGAACCCAATTGAATCATCTTTTCTTGTAACATCCAAATTCAAATCCTTTCCTCCAACAATCTGCAAAAGAAGTTCTCGATTTCTCGATTTATTCGGATAACAACAAGAGCATGAAGTACGATTAGATGAAAATGTTTGCCTGAATTGGTGAACGAGAGGAATTTGCAGTGAGAAGAGAAGCGGAGACAGCGTATGTAGACTTTCGGAAGCTACGACGGTGAACGAAATGGCTTAAGTTCGCCGGAGAAGGAGACGGCGATGGCGCTAACTGAGCAAACATCGCTGATAAACTCCGAAACAGAAAGTTAAAAAAAAAAATTAATTTCTAAAACCCCTTATCCCCTTTAGCTATCTGAATGATGACATCTCACGGGCTTTTGAAACTCTTAGGCCCAATTATTTAAAAGGCTTTATCAATTATATGCTAAAAAGGCCTTTATCTATTTGGTCAGCAAGTTCAAAAACAGAAAATAAATTATAGCAATTTTAGAAGAAAAACGATTACGAAAATTAATATTTTTAAAATAAAAATATTATTCAATTGTAAAAATAAAACAGAAATTAAATTTTGTTGGTACTATTGTGGCTATCTATTTGAATACACAATTAATTTTCATATGTGTGCTAGTTAGATGATCAATCGTTTAATGTTTTCAAAATAAAACGTTTTCAAGATTTTCTTCTCCATAAATATGTTCCACAAACTCGACATACCCACATGTATATTGTTCAATGATTCATCTTTGTGTTTCGTTTGTACTTATACGTAAAATAGGATGCATGTTTGGCATATGTGCAGGTTCGTCGGTAGAACAAGCGGGCTAAGCAATGTGTTGTAGTGATATATTAAAATTGATATTTAATATTTATATATGCGATCAACAAGAAAAAGAAAACGTATTCAAAAAAATTCTTTTAATATATATATTGTGTAAGTTCTATCTATCATGTATTGTCCAATGATTTATCGTTTTTCCAATCCATTTCATTGATGTACTTAAACTGTTTGGATAAATTGTAAATCACTTTCCAAATGAAAATTGCCAGTTCTAAAATATTTTCCATTCCTAAATGATAATGTTTGAAGATTGAACCAACCCCAAAATGATAGTATTTATTTGTTTTTTTTTTTACTGTTATAAGCTTATGCTTATCCATTTAATGTACACTAGTCAATGTCCTGCATGGTGTATAGCTGTTTATTTAATGATTGTATTTGGTAATTTATAGCTGTTTCTTTTATGTTTAATGAAAGTAACGGAAATTAACATATGTAGAAAATGAAAATTATACGTGTCACGTAACCGAGAAACATTCTCTTTTTTTTTTTAAACTCAACTCTATTTGAATAATTATGATTCCAGTTTCAAATAGTGGGAAATGCAGTGCCGTAACTACACGTGTAGTAGTTTATCTGCAACTTTATCACCTGCCTCTTTTTAAGATAAAGAGAAACTAGAATCTAAAGATGTACAAGGACGAAATCGCAAATGTATACTGGAATCTAAAATAACTTGAACTTGACCAGATAGGAATTTCAAATAGATTACAATTACATTACCATTTAATGAATATTAATATATGACTCGTCCTTTAACAAAAAAAAATGTATATTGCTTAGAATTATTATTATTTGTAAAATAAATGAACATTATTTGTAAAAATAATTTGTGAGATATGATATGATTGAGAAGCCCTCGTATGTGTACTTTCGAAGATATCACCTTTATTCCATTAATTTTTTTTTTTTTTTTTTGATAAGATGTATAATACATATATAAGAGAATGGAAACTAAAAAAGAAAAAAACCAATTTTGCCCCTTGAATTCCATTGCTATGGAAGATCTCACAAAAAACACATTCTATGCATCATCCAATCTCTCTCTCTTCTCTCTCTCTCGAGTAAAATCAAACAATGTGAAGTCGGTTCTGTCTTTATATAAATCCCATTAAGACTTCTCTCTCTCTCACGTATACTCATCTTTCTCTCAATTTCTCATCCCTTCTTCACTAACTCGATTGACAGAAACAGAGCTTAAAAGCCATGTCTCTTCAATATCATGCTCTGAACTCTTTTCAGAGTAGAAACTTTCTCAGCGCTAAAACAACAATATCTTCTAATTCTTCTTATTTCCTTAAGATCTCAGGTGTGTGACTTCTCTCTTTCTCTCTTTTCACTGTTTTGTCAGATACCCCACTATCACAAAAACAGAGTCTTTCACTGTTTTTCTTTGATGTTTTTATGATCGAAATTATCATGTGGGTTTTAATCATGAACCGTTCTTTGACTGGAGTTCTCGATAAAACCATGGATTATTTTTTTAATTAAATTGAAATTCCCTAGAGAGAAGAGGAGAGGAGAGAACAAAAACAAAAGTGATTACTCTGTTTTTATCTTCTCTCACGCGTGAGATATGTCTCATCATCATCATCTATGATTCTCTCCTTTTGATTTTTTCTTTTTTCTTTTTTCTTTCTTCAAAACATTTTGGAATCATTAACTACTCTCCACAATTCTCTCTGTTTTTTTCTTTGTTTCCCAAATATTCTTTTTTTTTTGTTTCGAAATTTCGGGTTCTTGAATTCAAATTCCAAATGAGGTTTCCTGTTTTATTATTTATAATAAATTTCTCACACAATTTGCAAATATGTTTATGTATTTTTGTATTCTTGATGATTTTTTAACCGAGCGAACAATATCATTCTTGGTTTTTCCGCTTTGTTTATATCGTTTCAATAATATCTTAATTTTATGGTCTGATATTTTTTTCCTAAATTTGAATGTCTGATTTTTCTCCCTAAATCACATAATACCATTATTTTTTTTCCCGAAAGAATGTCTTTTCCTGTCTTCGATGAATTATAAATTAAAATAAAATATTAATATATATATATAAGTAGTACGTGGAAACATATTCTAAACCATTATACGTGTATAATATTATATGATATAAGAAAATCTTCAGTTTGAATTTATTATTACAGAAGTACGTTTAGAGAATCTAGTACTCATTAGCGAATGGATTGACCTCGTATCTTATTATAATTGCCAACACAAAATATCCCATTTCAAAGCCTAATAAACTAATGTTTTGACGACAAAAAACACTTGTGATTTTTTATTTAATCATAACTTAGTAAGCAAGTTATTTTATTAATACTTTACTTATTTCTCTAATTTTTATTCGTTATACAGGATCTCCTCTCGATGTCGCTAGAGACAAACCCAGAAGCTGTTCCATATATTGTTCAAAGCTTCGAACTCAAGGTCTAATTTATCAACTCTTTTTAATAGAATTCAAGATTAATCTCTTTTTATATAAAAAACTTAAGACTATGTTTGTTTTTCTGTCTAGAATACATTAATCCTCTGGAAGTTCAACATGATCTGCCCCTAATTCAGTGGCAACAGCTTCAAGAAGAAGATGCTCTTCAGGTGATTTTTAAAACAAATTTCTCCCTTTTTCTTAAAGGCAAATTTTTTGCGATAATTTTCTTGCCAATAATAATTATATATAAAAAATCCACATTAATACTTTTATTTTCCAAAACTTTTCCCTATTCCTTTTTACCTTTCCATCAAAAAATAGTTCTAATGTTTACTCCGAAAGATGCCAAAACTATAGACACACATGAAATTATATATCATTGTTTAAATTCAACATTTTCATGATTATTATGCGCTGATTATAATTTTGCATTTGAATCGTAGGTAGGCAATAATGCAATCGTAGAAGCAGTGAAGAGTGTGAAATCGATTTTGAGAAACCTAAGTGACGGTGAAATTACGATATCGGCTTATGACACAGCTTGGGTTGCATTAATCGACGCCGGAGATAAAACTCCGGCGTTCCCCTCCGCCGTTAAATGGATCGCCGATAACCAACTCTCCGATGGATCTTGGGGTGATGCTTGTCTCTTCTCTTATCATGATCGTCTCATCAATACACTTGCATGCGTCGTTGCTCTAAGATCATGGAATCTCTTTCCTCATCAGTGCCACAAAGGTAATTATTTATTTATTTTTCAAAAAAAAAAAAAGGAAAACAAAAATAAAATCTTAACTTTCTGCAAAAAAATCCAAACTTTTTTTAGTGGGCTAAAAAGAAAGTATATCCGTTGTTTAATAGTGTTAATAAGTTAGAACATCAATCTTCTTTTGAAAAGTTTGAAATATTTGTTTTTCTGTAATCATTCAAAATATTAGATTTTAAATTATTCATACCCATAGGCCATATCATTTGACATTGTTATTTTATTTTATATATGTTACTTTGAAGTATATGTTAACAATGGGCTAGTGCAGGAATCACTTTTTTCCGGGAAAATATCGGAAAGCTAGGAGAAGAAAACGATGAGCATATGCCAATCGGATTCGAAGTAGCATTCCCTTCGTTACTTGAGATAGCTCGAGGAATAAACATCGATGTACCTTACGATTCTCCGGTCTTAAAAGATATATACGCCAAGAAAGAGCTAAAGCTAACAAGGTTTGTGTGTCGGGCCAGAAATATACAATTTGAATATTCTATGTATGTTATTTGAAAGTTTATATATGGTCCAATGTACTTCACTCAAAGCCAAAAAAAAAGTTATACGATAACATATTTGCATACGTAATAATATATATTGACTAAGACATGAGTTAATTTTGGGCGTACGTGTGACATATTTTTTATAGGATACCAAAGGAGATAATGCACAAGATACCAACAACATTGTTGCATAGTTTGGAGGGTATGCGTGATTTAGATTGGGAAAAGCTCTTGAAACTTCAATGTCAAGACGGATCTTTCCTCTTCTCTCCTTCCTCTACGGCTTTCGCATTCATGCAAACCCGTGACAACAATTGTCTCGGGTATCTCCGCAATGCCGTCAAACGTTTCAATGGAGGAGGTTTGTTCATATAATTATCTACCGACTTATCTTCTTTTTATACGAGCATCATGTGTACGGTGCCGCATAACTTCTACTTTTTGTTCACTATTTATTTGTTTGAGTAATGAATTTTTTTTTCAGTTCCGAATGTTTTTCCCGTCGATCTTTTCGAACACATATGGATCGTGGATCGGCTACAACGGTTAGGGATATCAAGATACTTTGAAGAAGAGATTAAAGAGTGTCTTGACTATGTTCACAGGTTTGTAAAAACGTTATATTTGTATATTAACTTCATATTTGTATGCTAAACAAGTTTTACTTTAATGATGATGATGATTAAAACATCAGATATTGGACAGACAAAGGCATATGTTGGGCTAGATGTTCCCATGTCCAAGACATCGACGATACAGCCATGGCATTTAGGCTCCTAAGACTTCATGGATACCATGTTTCCGCGGGTAAGAACTCATATTTTTGTTAATATATATAAACATTGTAACTAAAGCAGAAGTTCTTTCGTGATGTGAAATTCTTATAACAAGGGTTTGAATTTTAGATGTATTCAAGAACTTTGAGAAAGAAGGAGAGTTTTTCTGCTTCGCGGGGCAATCAAACCAAGCGGTGACCGGTATGTTCAATCTATACCGGGCATCGCAATTGGCATTTCCAAGGGAAGAGATATTGAAAAACGCCAAAGAGTTCTCTTTTAATTACCTACAAGACAAACAAGAGAGAGGCGAGTTGATAGATAAATGGATTATAATGAAAGACTTACCTGGCGAGGTACGTTACATGCAATATATATATAAGACCAAAATTACACATTATATTACAAATGGTTCCAAAAAACACTACATTTACGCATACCCAGTGCATGCCGTTTTGGGGTTGCCTGATGGAGAAGGAAAACAACAAAGCGTGTTTGGCTTTTTTTGCTTACGTTTTTTTTTTTACGTTGATATAATATTTTCCATGTTAGATTGGGTTTGCGTTAGAGATTCCATGGTACGCAAGCTTGCCTCGAGTAGAGACGAGATTCTTTATTGAGCAATATGGTGGAGAAAGCGATGTTTGGATTGGCAAGACACTTTATAGGTGCGTCTTATTTTTAAATTTTGTTATATTTAATATAGACCAATGAATCCAAAACAAATGCATTGCACTAAATGTTAAAATGCATGACCATGGTTAAAATGCGCATGCATGACCTGACCATGTACTGTATGTGTTAGAGATAAGGATATTTTGGTCTTCTTGTTTATTTATAAGACCTAGGTGAGTTTAATCTGGGTGAAGCAAATCAACTGCAAACATCCAACTGAAATTAAACGTATTAATTTTACATAACACTTACATGTTGGTGTGTTTTCTATGTTTAACAAAAATTAGTGGCAGTATTTCTATGTTTTATTTCTCTTTGCAATTGCAAGTATTTTAATTGTGAGATGAATTAATTAATTAATAATGATGGTGGACAAATCAATTTTAGGATGCCATACGTGAACAATAATGAATATCTGGAACTAGCAAAACAAGATTACAACAACTGCCAAGCTCTACATCAGCTCGAATGGGACACATTCCAAAAGTAATATCATCTTCACCCTTCATTTGTTTCCAATAAGTATGGCTCTAAATGGTTACTCGATATTTTATATATTTTTTTAAAAAATCAAGCTGTTTCTTTTTCCAAATATTCTGTTAATAAATTGAAAAGGAGAAGTTACTTCGCTCAAAATGCAATCATTTTTAATGAGAAAAGTTAGTTTGATTAGTGGCTGAAAAAAACAAAACGTTGATTCCATTTAAACCTTACGTTTATTTTATAAAAATAAAATAATTTAATGTAGTGTAAATTTGTACGCAGGTGGTATGAAGAAAACAGATTAAATGAGTGTGGCGTGAGCAGAAGTGAGCTTCTCGAGTGTTACTACTTAGCGGCTGCAACTATCTTTGACTCAGAGAGGTCACGTGAGAGAATGGTTTGGGCTAAGTCAAGTGTATTGGTTAAAGCCATTTCTTCTTCTCTAGGGGTATCCTCTGACTCCAGAAGAAGCTTCTTCGATCAGTTTCATAAATATATTGCCAATGCTCGAAGTAATCATCACTTCAATGACAGGTAAATTACGCTTATGAATTTGCTATAATTTTATTCCAACAAAAAAATTTACGCTTATGAAAACATATTTTTATATCACTCTATCGTTTTTCTTTTTTTAAACGAACGTTCTTTATTTCTTTTCTTTTATATCACATATGTTTTATATCTTCTCTTACTTAATTTGCCAAGATCATACATTTATATATATATATATATTGTGAATCCACCAAATTACACTACCATAAACCACTAGGTTACATGATCTATGTACATATTTATACGTCATTTGAAAACATTTGACTTAACCGATGAATTTTTAGCGATTTTTAAATTTGATTAAGTAACTTGACTAACCTTTTTCCGGATTTAGACATCCAAAATTGTTTAGCATATATATCGTTGTCCATCTATTTTTTAAAAGCTTGTACTATTTAAATCTCTAAAATCTACTTTTATTCCCATCTAGTGGCTTTACGTTTAACCCTACTCGTTAGGATTCTGTTTATGTTGCGGCAGAAAAAAAAAAAGCTATAGAAAAAAAGTTTTAATTATTTAATTAATTCAAAAAGATAAGTTCAGTTGATCTAATTTAGAAAAAAAATTGTCGGTTTCATCGAACTGATGTGCAGACAATTTTCTTCAGTATTACATGGCGTTTTCTGCAAAATAGATAAAAACCAATTGAACATAATTTTTGTTTATTGGTTAATTTCTCATTCGATAAGGATAAAAATTGGTGATGTGAATAACAACAAAACCAAAAAACATCTGGAGGCCGAAACTGTAAGAAATGGAAGTTCCAATTCAACAAACAAACAAAAGTAAATTTTTGAGATTTATATGTATGTGATATAATCTTTTGTAAATTTTAAATGTCATGAAGTCAAATTAAAGAAGAAAGAAAGTTCTGGTAGGATCAGTTGACTGACTAATTTGTCTATATTATGAAATTGCATGATGCATATAAAAAATCAGGGGGATGAGATTGGACCGAGCAGGATCGGTTCAGGCGAGTCAGCTTGTCGGAATCTTAATCGGAACTTTGAATCAAATGTCCTTCGACCTTTTCATGTCTCATGGCCGTGACGTTAACAATTTCCTCTATCAATCGGTACGCGCTTTCTTCTCTCATGTTTTTAGGTTATTTTTATTTTATTTTCGTATGAAAATTTGAATAGTAAGTTGTATTTTTTTTTATATGAGAGAAGAAAACAAATTTGAATAGTAAGTAAAAACAAAATTTATTGAGAACACTTACCTCACTTGTTAAATATTGAAAGTAACGAAATTGATTTTTTTTTTCTTATAAAATCGACTTTGCTTAATGTGTGGCTGAAAAACATTATATAGATCTAATTTCTTAATTTTTAATACATTAAACAAATAATTTTCTAGGGTACATCATTGATGTTTGTTTATATATGTAAGTATTTGATTAATTATCGGTTAATGTATATAATATAGTGGGGAGAATGGTTGGAGAAATGGAAAATAAATGGAGATGAAGGAGAAGGAGTGCTCATGGTGAAGATGATAATTATAATGAAGAACACTGACCTAACTGACTTCTTCTCTCATCCTCACTTTGTTCGTCTCTCGGGAATCATCAATCGAATCTATCCTCCTCGCCAATACTTGAAGGTTAGTTACTAATTGGTAATAAGAATATATCTTTAGAAGAAAAAAAACTCCAAACAAATAACATTTTCGAAAATATCGTGCATGATTAAGACAATGTATTATTTTTTCCTAAAAAAAATTGATTCTATATATCCGATGACCAAAACCACAAGTTTCTTTGCTTTTTAATCAGCTGAAAACGAATGATACATTCGATGTTACTGGTTCACTGTTCCAGTCGATGTAACAGGTTCGAGTCTAATCAATTATTAGTTGTGTTAATGAAGGCAAGAAGAAACGATGAGAAGGAGAAGACAACAAGGAGAATGGAGAAGGGGATGGAGCAAATGGTTGAGTTAGCGTTGTCGGAGAGGGACACATTACGTGACGTCAGCATCACGTTTCTCGATGTAGCAAAAGTCTTTTACTACTCTGCTTCATGTGGTGATGATCATCTCCAAGCCCACATCTCCAAAGTCTTGTTTCAAAAAGTCTTATAACATCATCATCATTGATCCATTAAATAATCAGTGCATCCGATCCATAGATGCAAGTATAATGAATGTGGAGAAGGAGAACAAATTAGATCAAATGTACAAATTAGACCTTGGAATAGCTATGAGTAGCCCAGCCTTTTTTTTTTCTTGATATATGAACGTATTGACATATATATAACGTAGGTAAGTTAGTTTAGACTTTAGACTATAAGTATGATGGTTTATCTGTTTCCGACTTTCAAATATAGTTTAAGTACTATATTTTTATTTAGGGTCGGACCAACGTTTCGAAAGTCCTGGGTAAGATTAAAAATGCAACATTTTATATATCTTTTTGTTGATATAAAAATTAGAGAAAATTCACAAGAATTTAATCCTATAAATCTGAGCTCCAAACTTATGGTTTTCTTTGTCTATACTTTGGAGTGGGTATCTTATTTTCCTCCGTTTTCTTAACTTCGAATTTTAATTGTTTTTGGCATATCCGAATTTCTTGTTAATCATTAAGTCTTTGAATACTTTTTTTTCCCCATCTTCAAAAGAATTATATATGAGTGGCCATAATCTGAATGCGATTAGCAACGAAACATAGGAACTGATGTATAGTGGGGGTAAGTGATAAGAGACAAAGACTCATGCACTGGTCATGTGAAAAAGACATCTCACTTTTCTAGAGAATGAATTAGTTTTTTTTTGTGTGTGTTTTCATTTGTCGTGACTTGCATGCCTTTGAAAAGGATTTTTAGTGTGGCAGAGACAAGCTCCACTCTAGAACACATGATCTTGATGACTATGTTTTGTTCTCTTTTCTTTGGACATCAATTACTAACTTAGAAGACATTATTATCATGTATTCATATCTATCTAGATTCTCATTGGATACATTTTTTTTTACATGTCTACGATGAAAGCATAATGGCTTTGGGGGAGGGGACTAATAATTTTTGGGAATGTTTTTCCAAAGAGATTAAGCTTTTAAAGTCACAACTCACAAGTACGAGTCTTGATGTTGGAAAGAAAATATATACGTAGGCAATGAAAGCATCACAATTCTAGGAAAAGGAATTAATAACTTTGGAGAAGGATCGATATTTTAAACTGGGGATGAGCTGAGTTCAAATTTTGTTATTTGAAAGAAAACTAAATTTGTAGTAAGGTCCAAAACTCTTGGTAATCCATACATATATATTTATCTTTTAATCCAACTATACGGTGTTAAATTTTTTAAAAAAAAACTATAAGGTGTCACTTGTAAAATTTTAGAGTAAAATAAACAGAAAACTAGAGTATTTTTATTCCTTGCCAAAAAATATGAACAAATAAACAAAACATTAGTATGCCTTTTTTGGGTGGGGGCAAATAATATGCCTTCTTACAAACAGTATTTAGCGTAAAAACTACAAAAAAAAATTAGAAGATTTCAGTTCAACTGGTGAAATATATATAAGCATAATCCAGAATAAGTAGTTTATTTTTTCACCATTAGTTATCAGCATCATAGTCATACATGGTTGAATTTCATATCATTGGTTGACCAGGTAATACCTAGTATTATTTATCGACAATTGGGTTTAACCATTCCACCATGTATATAGTTTTTTTTTTTTTTTTTTTTTAACGTCAGCATTTTTCTAGTTTGTTTAAATATAAAAACTTAGCTACGGTTTTTTATTGTTTTTGATGGTGAACATTTAAAATATAAGCAAATCCACAATAATTTAAACAAACATTTTAAACGAAATATATAATATTTTTATAATGATGTTAATGTAAAATAAGATTTATTTACATTTAGTTATATTTTGAGTTTTTTTCTTCTTCTTAACACCAAAAAAAAAAAAACAAATTAATGTTAAGTTTACTAACATGATTTTGAATGGAACCTCTCTGGCCCTCACCTATAATCCTAAATTTTTTTGAACTATTTATGATACTATATAAATTAGTAATCATATCCAAACCGAATTACTCGACAGAGTGCGATTGACATGTTTGGTTTGAATTGGGACCCTGTGGGACAAAACTATAAAAAGTTGGGTAATAGGCAAAGAGTATAAAGCAATTTGGAGTTGATGGTCAAAAATAGCAATAGTATGGGCCAAGCCATAAATGGAGAGACATAAATTTTACATTTAGAAACTATATTAGTTTTGGACTTTTATCTCAACTAAACTTTCTTTCTCTCGCTTTAATTATATTGTTTTGTTTTGTTTGCTGGGTCACCGTCCGTAACAATGTTTTATATTTGGATTTTGGATTTATGATATATTATTATAAAAGCAAGTCCCCCCCCCCCCTCTTGATATTTATGTCATTGAGTACGAGTGCATGTGAGACACATTGCACACACATAACATTTTTTTTTCTTGACAAAAGAAACCATTTGAAAATGTTAAGCCATATGATTTCTTTATCTTCATGTAAAATATTATAGTCTTCCTCCTGCACCCATAAATACAACAATAATGTGATTTGGCCATAGGTAACTAAAACCTTAACTTTAGACCCTGCATACACCAAATATGTTGGTTGAGTAGTTTTTTTTTTTTTTTTTTTTTTTTTTTTTGGGTATACAAAGTATATAAATCTGGAAAAACCGAGAGAAAATTTTGTGCCATTGCATGTACCGTCTGAAACAAACCTAACAAGATGAGCGTAACCTCCAATTGACAAAGATCATTCTCGTCCTTATTGCTTTGGGATTTTGAAACAAACGTCAACATTACTTGACTATATTGAAGATTTTCTCCTTAAGTGACTGATTTCCCTTTGTCAAACACAACCTCAACTTTTGAATGAATCTTACACTATTGGTTTACCAGCCTACGCTGATCATATACATTGCTATAGTTGAGTGCTCTGCTTTAGTGTGATTGACGAAGACTGGAGTGATCCAATAGCCGGGAAGGAAACCATCTACGATCACTACCCAATTGAAACCCATATTATGTAGTACAATCTTGGAATACCCAAGTTTGATTCAGGCCCATGTATTCATTCAATCATGTAAGCTTAGGGCCCAAAATATATAGATGATCAATCCAAATGCATCCCTTAGAGCATGCCCATCGGTTAGAGACTCTAATATTATTATTAACATAATTTAAGTTTTAAATTAAATGTTAAATAAAAAAAGAGATTTAACCACCAAAAGAGAGACGTGTGTAGAGATGGTATCTCAAAGTCTCTTAAACGAGAAACTGTATCTGCCCTCTCTCATCACTTTTTAATTTTTTTCTTTAATTTAATGGGGAGTTTCTCACTTAAGACTTCCAATGAAGCTGCTCTTAGTTATATGATGTTCCGGGTTTAGTGTTAAAATTGGCAAAAAAGAAAAAAAAAAGAATCTTACAAGAAGTAAAGAAGGCAAAAACGACGTAGGATAGGATGAGAATGAGATGGGTAAGAGAAAAATCTAATGGTTGAATCCTATTGGTTACCTTATCCACTCGATCCAACAAACTCTAGCTTCTCATTTCACAATATTATCTCTTTCTCTTCTCATCAAAACATATCACATTAACCCATTAGAGAAGACACAAACCCCAAAAACAAAACATGGCAACTCAAGCCGCTGGGATCTTTAGCGCCGCCGTAACAACCGCTGCAACCTCCGGCGTTAAAAAACTCCACTTTTTCTCAACAACCCACCGTCCCAAATCCCTCTCCTTCACCAAAACAGCAATCCGCGCCGAGAAAACAGATGCCGCAGCTGCAGCCCCCGCCGTGAAAGAAGAAGCTCCGGTGGGATTCACGCCACCACAGCTAGACCCAAACACACCGTCTCCGATCTTCGCGGGAAGCACCGGTGGTCTTCTCCGTAAAGCACAAGTTGAAGAATTCTATGTTATTACATGGAACTCACCAAAAGAACAGATCTTTGAGATGCCAACAGGAGGAGCAGCGATCATGAGAGAAGGTCCGAATCTGCTGAAGCTAGCGAGGAAAGAACAATGTTTAGCTTTGGGGACAAGACTTAGATCCAAGTACAAGATCACCTATCAGTTTTACAGAGTGTTTCCGAATGGTGAGGTTCAGTATCTTCATCCTAAAGATGGAGTTTATCCAGAGAAGGCGAATCCAGGAAGAGAAGGTGTTGGTCTCAATATGAGATCTATTGGGAAAAATGTTAGTCCCATTGAAGTTAAGTTTACTGGGAAACAAAGTTATGATTTGTAAGATGTGTAAAACCATAAACAAAACTAAAAAGTATCATGTGGAGATGACTATGTTTGATTTTTAATTTTTAATGGCTTTTGTGTTTAATAATTTTTCTCCTGTCGTATGTTTTGTTGTTGTTAATTTCATTTTATGGATCTTATGGCTTCTAAGAAAAAAATGTGTTTATAAACCGAAATGGTTTAACTTTTAACCAAAACCAAATCAAAATTTGTTTATTAAAACAAGGCAAATCAGAACCGAACCAAAACTTTATTGTAAACAGAGTCAAATTAAAGTATTAAAATCATTAATCCAAAATGTATATATTTGTTATGTGTATATAATAAATTAGATTATACATGTTAATTTGAAAAAAACTATTTTAAAGAAATTTATATTATATATATATTAATTTACAAAATATATTTATACCAAACTCTATACCAAATTAAACTATGGATTTATTTGTTTTTTTTCTTTATATCGTCTAATTTTTCATTAACAAAAATTTAAGGTTACATGATCCTTAAACAGTAAGCTATTAATAAAATTGAAAAAATGGATTATTTGTTTTCAGTTTTTGTAAAGTTGACAAGATTAAAATCAGAAAACCAAATGGATACCAAACCGGATTGTCTAACAATTAAGTCAATAAAGTCACATGGAAAGCATCATGTGTTGGGCTATGATGGGCCGATTGAGTAGAAAAATATAAACCTAAAATCATTATTTTGGCCCAACAAATTAACCCGAGAATTCAATTTCAAACGGTCGGGTTAAGGCTTCGGACCTTAAATTCGCCGATCGTCTCTCAAACCCACTTGACCGTTACCACCTCGAACGACGGCGACGAAAGAGGAGTGCAATTTTCGTTTCCAATTCAGTGTTTATCTCCCCGATCCAAAATCCTAGCGAGGTCCCGATTGTTCCCTAACTCAACATGGACTAAACAAAGTCTGTTGGAGAAAAGGTTGATGATTAGCTTGTGCGTTCTAGGATTTGTAGTTGAAAATGCACTTGGGTCAGCTAGAGTAGTGTAGTTGGGATTGCATTTAATTGGGTTAACTGCACACATTACCTAAATAATATCTTCCAATTCTTCTAGATGTTAGCAAGTAATGTTCTGAAACTATTGCTCTACCTTCGACTGTTCTTTCGGTGCTTGGAGCATTTGGCTTTTCATATGATCTGTATTTTCTTTGTTTCATTCAACTAGGAGTCTCGTGAGAAGTTAACACCTTTAAAGAATACTGAGGAGAGTTAAACTACCATGAATGGTCAGCTTGTCCGAATATCTTTCACTGATCTGAAGATTGTTTACTTGTAACTTGTAAGTATCCTTATTTTAAAAGCATCCCTAACATGTGACAGTTAAAGAACAACCTTTTA
This sequence comes from Cardamine occulta, assembly GCA_028015245.1. Taxonomy (NCBI): domain Eukaryota; kingdom Viridiplantae; phylum Streptophyta; class Magnoliopsida; order Brassicales; family Brassicaceae; genus Cardamine; species Cardamine occulta. Next base: position 1,644,223 of record CM051393.1, on the reverse strand, counting down.
TTAGGTCCAGACTTTGCAAAGTTTGTGCCCAATAACTGAAATTCGCTAACTCTGAGATAATTCCTCGAGCTTGTTAAGTTATTTTATATTCATGAGATCTCGTTTTGCTCTCTGGTATCAATGATCACCTCTCCAGTTTCATCTTTTATGTGCAAACATTAGTCTTTTGGTATGAATGGTGACATTGACATGTATTTTATCATTCTGTGTTTGTAGATTTAGCTTCAGGGATGAAGAATTTGCTGCAGACTTACAGTGAGTGTGAGACATATCTCAGAAAATAATTTTGAGCCGTTGGATAGAAAATCTACGTTTTGCATTCACTCCTCTCAAATAAAATATTTTTTAACGTTCCGTGTCATGGACACTCCCAATCCCAAACGACCCTGCTTTGTCCCTTCGGTTACCTCCTCCATAGAAAACGCTAGTTCCCTGCCGATTGCTCCAGGTTGTAACCAAAGCAACATCGATATGACTATCTCTTCTTTCCTTTCGTTGTCGGACTTGCCTTTGTTCTCCTCACCACTCTCCATTGGATGCTCTTTTGATCGAGTGCTTGATAAAGTTATCCCCTCAGAGGCTGGAACTTTCCGTGATGAATTCGATCAGGATCGTTTCCTGGATCGTACTCTCCAACTCGCATCACTTCTTTACAAGTCCACCAAACGTTGCATCAGGAAACGTGCCACCCTTCAAAATTCCATATCCTGGCCTCTCCTCCCTGAACTAACCATTAAGGTAACAATTCCAGCATTCTCATATCATATATCTGCTCCTGGAATTTTTGCTCTGCTTCTTTACCCGCTTTGTTGAATCTGTAGACAATGTTTTAGGGCTGTGTCCTCCCCCCCGATCTCATAATGGATGTTATAAATTAAGAATGCCTAAATTTTACTTTGTTTGTGGAATGTGTTTTCTTGAGTGTTGTCTCACATAATATGTTTCTAATGCATATTCAGGTCTTTTCAATGCTTGATACAAAGTCTCTCATGCAAGCTTCTGCATGCTGCACGATGTTCAACAAGTGCGCCATGGATCGTGTATGTTACTCCCACATCGACCTGACAACTGCTGCCAAATATGTTGATAATGGAGTTGTGTGTATAATGATCCATCGGGCTGGAAGAGAACTCAGGTGAGATTATCTTTTTCTGGGTTACTATATTTTGTGGTGGAACCTGGTCTATGTATCGAAATCATTTCTCAGGCTTCGTTTATGCTTGCAGATCCCTCAAACTTGGTTCCATTACTCCCTCAGCTGGATATACTGCATCTTTGCTCACAAGATCCTGTCTTACCCCACTAACTTTTAATCATGGTTTTGCTGGGTATTTACTTGATTACCAATAAATGCAAGTGAATTATTTTGTACCAAACCTGTTATATTAATCTGATTTGAGCTGTCTGAAACAACTAGATAGAGAAAATGTTTTTTACCAGTTTTTTTGCTTGAATAATTGGTGTTCAGTGAACATTTGTATTTCATCTTCTGAGTGATAATATCTTTTTCCATTCAACTAGGGGTCTCTTGAGAAGCCTACACCTTTACTCTCTCAACATGATGGATAGCAAGTCCTTATCTCCTGTGTTGTCAGCCTGTTTAAATCTCACTGATTTGAAGATTGTTGCATTGTAAGTCGTCTTGGATCCCCTGAAATTCATTGTTGCTTTGCCTGGAGGCACAATCCTCTATTCTTTTGATTTTTTGTTTTGTTTATTCAATGTCTGTCCACTTTAAATTCTACTGATTCCTTGTGGTAGATTATTTTTGCTTTTTGCGTTATTTAGTGTTTCTCGTGACAGGTTAAATCCAGTAGAAGAGTTTGCGTCACTCACGAGAAGTTGTTGCTTGCTAGAGAACCTGTTCTTAGAGTCCCACATTTCAGCAAGTAATGTTTCCACTTGAAGCTTTCCTTTTTTTTGTATTCATTTGAGTGTTTGCTCAAAGTCACCTACTTTCTTACTGGTAGTATAGGCTTTCCAACAACAGATTCAAGCTTGTTAGAGGTTATACATAATTGCCCCAACTTAATTTCGCTGACTCTCCTACGTTTTCGGCTAAATGACACAATAGCCCTAAAACTAATAAAGGTATGGCTC
>CM051393.1:1592023-1642023 GCA_028015245.1 Cardamine occulta | reverse complement strand
CTCTAGTTTTCTTGTTATTTCTTCTCTTTTCGTTTGGTACCATCTAATACATTTTTACAAAACCGAAATAATAGTGTGATGCTTTTGCAGGGTTTTCGTCGACTTAAGTACATTAATCTGTCGTCATCGCCTGAAATTAGTGGTTCCTTTTTGAGGTTCATGTCGTTTGAATAAATGTTAATGATGATATCGTAAGTGTTTGGTAGCGAATTATTTATGGTGTAAGATTTTGGTGGTAGGGGTTTGGGACTTATCTGCAAAGATAGTCCACTGGAGACTCTAATATTGCGCAACTGCTATACTCTAAAGGAGGTAAAGGATATAAAACAAAACAATTTTTTAAAGTTTTGTACATCATTCTTAAAGTCACAGACTCATAGTCATGAGTTTTGACCGCACCTTGTAATTCAGAGAGAAGTTTTGCATTTTTTGAATTCATTACTCGCCAGAGACTTCAAATCCATTCAACTCATTGTAAGTTCTTACAGGAAAGTTGCTAGTTTTTCGTAAATTTGCGTATGACACAAGTAACTTTTGTTATCTTATAAATGCCTTCTTCTTTTTCTCCTATAGGACGTATCAAATGCTCACGGCTTAGTTTCTGATGGACGCAAAAGAACTTTTGAACCAAGGTAACTGACTGATTTGTTGAAGTTTTTTTGTCAATGATTTGTTCCTTTAAAACTTTATTTATATATATGTGACACTGTTGTTTGTTGTAGATTTCCTATTGAAGAGCTGACAAAACAAAGATCAGATGTCAGATTTGTGGCAATTTTTGAATCACAATCATCATTGTCATCATCAAGGTTCATCAATAAATTTAGTTGTGTTTATTAGGCTTTAAATTTGTAGTACATAAAAGTAATTGAATTGAAAAATGGTTGTGTTTTTTTAATATATTAGAACAGGAGAGGTATATTCAGACGGCACTTCTTCCGGGAGTTCTAATTATAGTAGCGAGGAGGAGGAGCAGGAGGAGGACGAAGTGCAGGAGGAGGAGCAGGAGGAGGAGGAGGAGGAGGAGCAGGAGGAGCAGGAGGAGCAGCATGACAACGACTTGGAGTAATGTTATTTCTCTTTTATTCTTTGTTAAAAAAAAATATTTGGGAGTTTTTTTTGTTTTCGTCAAAAAATGAGGGAGTTTATGTAAATCATAGGTTTTAGCAAAACTGATAGTCGACTCATACAAGTTTTGATTGAACTAGCTATCGGGGCATGTATCGTGACTTATCTCAAATTACGTAGTCTTGTTCTCACGGAATTCCCTTACATGCTCAATTCAGTTTATCTCAAAAGGCCAAAAGCAAGCTCAGACTTACCAGTGGTCGCACCATTCGCCTTTGCAATCCAACAGCTCGGCGCTATCAACATCGCAAACCTCACACGACAGGCACGTTATGTCCCAGTTCTTCCTCCTACAGGACATCAAGACGGACTTCCTAATAAACAAGTTTGGGACCCAAACACGCACGCACAAGCTGTGGATTATGCGAGAAGCTTCGGACTACACTTTAATCTGGTTGATCTAACAAAGAAGCGCGGTATCACGTGGTGGTTACTGAGACAACATTACTATGAAGAAATGTTTTGAGTTGAAGCTTCCGTTCCCGGAAGTCAACTACACTTATGCGATGGCCGTCACACACACACTCTTCTTGCTCAAGAAAGAGCACGAGAGCCTTGACGGCTTGACCCATCAAACGCTATTTTCGATCTCACTCCTTGTGGAGATGCTGACTATGGTTACATTCTACGTGATCCTCACCCTGGCATCAACGTCACAACGTTCGTGACCATTGATGAAAGTGCGAAACAGATTATTTCTAACGTTTACCTTTTGAATTCACTCTTCTTTGGAACAACAACATTGATTTTTCCTTCGCACAATCTCTAACTCCAGAAACGCTGCGTTTTAACTTGGTTCCCCAAAACGCGGCGTTTTATACCTGGTAGTTCAACGCGGCGTTTTAGAAGTGTCATTCCTTGTAAAAAACTTTAAAAGTCTAGAGGGTCGGAATATTTTTCTACTCCGACGTTTCAGTTTACCGTCATGGAAGCTCGAAACCCCAACAAGCGACTTCGCCAAGACCCTTGTGTTTCTTCCTCCACAGGCCAAAACCCAAACCCTAATTTTCTCCCAATTGTTCCCGGTTTCAACCAGAACCACGTCGATCTGATTATCTCCTCGTTCCTTTCGTTGCCGGATTTGCCTTCGTTATCCTCGTCCCTATCCATTGGTGGCTCATTTGATCGAGTGCTTGATAAGCTTTTCGAAGCTTCCGGTGATCAATCCGGTCAGGATCGTCTCACCGATCGTGGAATCCAACTCGCTTCGCTTCTTCATGAGTCCACCATTAGGTGCTCTCTAAAGCGCGCCACTCTCCACAATTCCAATTCCTGGTTACTCCCTCATGAGCTCACTATTAAGGTAACAAATCGCCACTTCCCTGCGTTGTTGAACCTATAGACCATATTTTAGGGCTTTTTTTCTTTCTTAGGGAATGTTTGTGGGATATGCTCTATTTAATGATTTTTCATAGATGGAAGTGATTGAGGATTCTCAGATTAGGCTTTGAATGATGTTCCATATATGTAATATGATTGATCTGTATGGAAATGATGTCTAATGTACTGTGTTTATATAATGGATTATTCAGGTCTTTTCGATGCTTGATACAAAATCTCTGATGCAAGCTTCAGCTTGTTGCACCATGTTCAACAAATTTGCCGTGGACCCTTTATGTTATTCCCATGTTGACTTGACAACTGGAAATGTTAATGTTAGAAGTCGAGTTGTGCGTAGTATGATCCTTAATGCTGGAAAAGAACTCAGGTGAGATGTTGTGTCTTCATGAAACCTGAATCGTCATTTCTATCTATTTGAACTTGGTGTATCTAATCAACTCTCTGGGTTTTGTTGATGCATTGCATGCAGATCCCTTAAAGTTGGTTGCCCGGATGAATCCACGAAATCTTTGCTTACAGGATCTTGTCTTGCCCCACTATCCTATCATAATGGTTTTCTTGGGTATTGGATTTATTACCTGACATAGAAATTGGTTCTATTGGTTTCTACTAATTTCTTAGGGTATCTTCTAAATTGGTATTATTGATTTTTTTTTTTCAATTCAACAAGGAATCTCTTGAAAAGCCTACACCTTTACAATGACAAATGGTTGGAGAACAAGTCCTTATGTAGTGTGTTATCAGTCTGCTCAAATCTAACTGATTTGAAGATTGTTGGATTGTAAGTTGTTCTTACCTGTTGCTTACCATATTCCTTGTATGTTTGAGTTTCATGTATTCTCCATTTCATTTTTTGCTTTTCATCATCTATGCTTCCCATTATTTGTTCATTTGTTACTTTTATACCTGTCATTTTATAATCTACAAGTTCCTTTTGTACTGTTTTGATAAGATCCAAGAATTTGCGTATTCAGTCACCAGAGAACTACACCATAGAGAGACTTTGGTAAAGAAGAGGATTTCAGCTGTTAACCTAAACCCTAGAAAATCCAGAATGCCTAAACCTGATCTACCTAGTTCCCTTTTAAGCCTACCCCACTCAACCAACCAAGTTAAAAGTTTATTGCTGAGCTTCCAAGTCTATACATCTCATAGGCTAGTTACAATAGTCCTAAGCTGGACTAACATGAAAGTTTTGTCACATTTTCTCAGTTTCTGCTATCTTTGTGTTTTCCCTGACAGGAATATTGATTCGTTAAATAAAGTATTAGATTTGCTCACAAGAAAATGTCAGCATCTGTTCTTAGAGAAAGAGAACGGACCTGGTAAAGTTTTTCCACTATGATACTTTTTTTTTTCTTGTTCTCCCATGTTTGCTGAAGTTGACCCTAATGTGTGACAGGTAGATTGACCTTTATATGTGGTTCGTCCTTTGAGAGAAACTGCCCCCATATAACCTCACTATCTCTTATAGGTTTTGACCTAAGTGACAAAAAAGCCTATATTCTTATTAAGGTATGGCTCTTTTGGCTTTCTGGTATTTCTTCTATTTTTATTTGGTGCTATCTAATGTTTTACAAAATACTGGGATGCTTTTTTTGCAGGGTTTGCGTAAGCTTAAGTATGTGAACCTATCCAGAACATCTAGAATCAAAGGATGCTTTTTGAGGTTCATGTCGTTTGAGCAAACATTAATGATTGATTTCCGACTAAGTATTTTTCTCTTAGCAAAATTTCTTATGGCAGAGATTTTTTCCTTGTGGTAGGTATATGAGTCATGAATGTAAAGACTCTCTGCTCGAGACTCTAATATTGCGAGATTGCTTTTCTCTAGAGGAGGTAAATTAATTTAACAGACACAGTTTTTTTGTTGTTGTTTCATCTCATATTAATGTCACAATATTGATTGACCCTTTGAATCACGGATATCCAGAGAAAAGTTTGCCGGTTTTTGGAGTTGTTACTCGTAGGGCACTTCAGATTCATTCGACACATTGTAAGTTCTTCATAGGACATTACTAGGTCTGGTAAAAATCTAATGGTTACAGGCGATTTTGTTTACTCACGATCCTTTTCTTCAATAGGACGTTTCAAATGACGGCGGATTGATTTATGGCAGCAGGAGATGTAACACACCAAAGTAACGGTTTTTTTATTGTTTATCATTTGACAAACAGTAACCATTATTCGGTTGATGATGCAACGGTTTTTATTGTGTTGTAGGTTTCCTCTGGAAGAGCTGAAAGAAGAAAGACCTGGTCTTACATTTGTGGCAGATTTTAGATCACCAGCATCATCAACATTGTCATCATCATCTTCTTCTTCATCTTCATCATCATCATCAAGGTTGATCAATTTGTTATTAGGCTTCTTAAATAATTATTAGGAGTTGAAGTTAAATGATTTGTTGTTTGTAAAATTCAGTTCAGGAGATTCTTCTTCGGGCAGTGGATCTGAGGAAGACGACGACGACGACTTGTGACTTAATAAATTGCGATAAAGATCTCTTCTTTCTTTGTTTATTTCTTTTTGTTGAAAAACATAAATACTAGGCAGTATTTTCTATTTCTTTTCTTTTCTATCATCTGTGATTTAAAAAGCATTTTATGTCTGTTAGATTTTGCATTCTACTTGGTAATCTTTATGCATATCTTTTTGTAATTTTTATTCAAAAGCTATACATTCTAGTTAATTTTAATTGATTTAGACACCTGTTTATTGTTTAAACATCCGCCATCACCATCAGCTATAGGGCAAACCATAATTTCCTACACCCTTATTTTTATAATATTTAAATAACCTATTAATCTACCAAATAAATAACTTTCAGTTGTTTTAATTAGAATTTTTAGTTGTGTTATTTTTTTTTTCATATGTACTGTTTTTTCCCCATCTGAAAATATACTTTTTTTTTATGTATCACAATTACTGATTTTTTTTGAAGTCGGGAAAAAAAGAATAAATTTTTTTAGACGGTCTTGTTTTCGTCATCGATGTTAGAAATTGAGAAATCCTCAGATTACACATAGTTCGTGGAACTAAGTAAACTTTTTGTGTGTTATATATAAAATCCACTGAGACGATCGTTTTACCGGGGTGATTTGAGAATGTTTTCTCTTCAGTAATGTCTCTAATGCAAATTGAGGTGTTTCGTGCTCTTTCACGGCGAGTTCAGCAGCAACATACATCCTTAAACAGACTCAAAAGAAGATGTAACGTAAACATTGTAGCAAATTTCCACTCATCGAAGAGAACTCAAACCCAAATCCAGAAATCACATAGCAAACTTCCCAATGAATCTGGAGACTCGGATATAAAGGACTGGAATATAGCTATAAGCAGCTACATGCGCAATGGGAGATGCAAGGAAGCGCTTTCTGTCTTCAATCGCATGCCTAGGTGGAGCTCCGTTTCTTATAACGCCATGATCTCTGGTTACTTGAGAAATGGCGAGTTTGAACGCGCCCGGATGTTGTTCGATGAAATGCCTGAACGAGATTTAGTTTCGTGGAATGTGATGATCAAAGGGTATGTAAGAAACAGGAATCTTGGAAAAGCAAGGGAATTGTTTGAGAGAATGCCTGAGAGAGATGTTTGTTCGTGGAATACGATGTTGTCGGGATACGCTCAGAATGGGTGTGTTGACGATGCAAGGCGGATTTTTGATCGAATGCCTGAGAAGAACGAAGTATCGTGGAATGCATTACTCTCTGCATATGTTCAGAACAGTAAGTTGGAGGAGGCTTGTGCATTGTTTTGGTCAAGGAAGAATTGGGCATTGGTTTCGTGGAACTGTTTGCTTGGTGGGTTTGTTAAGAAGAAAAAGATTGTTGAGGCAAGACAGTTTTTTGATAGTATGAATGTGAGAGATGTGGTCTCCTGGAATACGATCATCACTGGTTATGCACAGAACGGGAAAATAGACGAGGCGCGGCAACTGTTTGATGAGTCTCCTGTTCGAGACGTCTTTACATGGACAGCAATGGTGTCAGGATACATGCAAAACCAAATGGTGGAAGAAGCGAGAGGATTATTCGACCAAATGCCAGAGAGAAACGAAGTGTCATGGAATGCCATGCTTGCAGGATATGTGCAGGGCGAGAGAATGGAGATGGCAAAGGAATTGTTTGATGTTATGCCTTATAGCAATGTTAGTACATGGAACACGATGATAACTGGATATGCTCAGTGCGGAAAAATTTCTGAAGCTAAGAACCTTTTTGATAAAATGCCTAAGAGAGATCCGGTCTCTTGGGCAGCTATGATTGCAGGGTATTCGCAAAGCGGACACAGCTATGAAGCCCTGCGTTTGTTTGTACAAATGGAGAGAGAAGGAGGTAGATTGAATCGGTCTTCGTTTTCATCTGCTCTAAGCACATGTGCAGACGTTGTTGCTCTCGAGCTCGGAAAGCAATTGCATGGACGATTAGTTAAAGGTGGGTATGAGACTGGGTGCTTTGTCGGGAACGCGCTTTTGTTGATGTATTGCAAATGTGGAAGCATAGAAGAAGCCAATCACTTGTTTGAGGAGATGACTGGGAAAGACATTGTCTCTTGGAACACGATGATTGCAGGTTATTCAAGGCATGGGTTTGGAAAAGAGGCTTTAAGGTTCTTTGAGTCGATGAAGAGAGAAGGACTGAACCCAGATGATGCTACCTTGGTAGCGGTATTATCTGCGTGTAGTCACACAGGACTTGTAGACAAAGGCAGGAAATATTTCTATATGATGACTCAAGACTATGGCGTAACGCCTAACTCACAGCACTACGCTTGCATGGTCGATCTTCTCGGTCGAGCTGGGCTTCTAGATGAAGCTCACGATCTAATGAAGAACATGCCCTTTGAGCCAGACGCTGCAATTTGGGGAACTTTACTTGGTGCAAGCAGAGTCCATGGACACACAGAGCTAGCTGAAGCAGCTGCAGATAAGATTTTTGCAATGGAACCTGACAATTCCGGTATGTATGTTCTTCTCTCTAATCTATACGCTTCTTCGGGTCGATGGGGAGATGTAGGTAAACTGCGCGTGAGAATGCGGGATAAAGGGGTGAAGAAAGTTCCAGGGTACAGTTGGATTGAGATTCAGAACAAGACTCATACTTTCTCGGTTGGGGATGAGTTTCATCCTGAGAAAGACGAGATCTATGCGTTTTTGGAGGATCTGGATTTGAGAATGAAGAAAGCGGGGTATGTTTCGAAGACGAGTGTGGTTCTTCATGATGTGGAAGAAGAAGAGAAGGAGCGTATGGTTCGATACCATAGCGAGAGACTGGCTGTAGCTTATGGACTAATGCATGTGTCTTCAGGGAGACCGATCCGTGTGATAAAGAATCTGCGTGTGTGTGAAGATTGTCACAATGCCATCAAGTATATGTCGAAAATCACAAGGAGATTGATTATTTTGAGGGATAATAACAGGTTTCACCATTTTAAGGATGGTTCATGTTCTTGTGGAGACTACTGGTGAAGTGATGGCGTTTCCATTTCATCTTGATTCAATCTAACCATTGACCAATTAGAGAAGGAAATGGGTTCTGTCTTTGTTTGGCGAAAGGTGAAGGAAGTGTTGTGCATTGGTGTATCCCGCCTGATTTCACCATTGATGTAAGCAAGTTGAGGATTCTCAATCTTGTATTGTTCGTGTAACTGGGTAAACCTTTTCCTTGAGAATTCTCAAATTATTACTTACACACAAATCACAATGTTCTACGGCCTTGTTCCATTTTTGCTCGTAGGGGGTTTATGGATGTGTTCTGTAGAATGATGTCTCCTACTTAATCTCACCATTGATGTTAGAAATTGAAATCTCAGATTATGCAGTGTTTGTGGAACTGAGCAACCTTTTTGTGTGTATTGAATCCATTGTGGGAAACTTTGAGACTGCTTTATCTTTAGTGATGTCTCATACATTACGTCTCTAATGCAAATCCAGGTGTTTTCGATGCTCGATACAAAGTCTCTAATACTATGGCATGCTGCACCATGTTCCACAAATGTTCCATGGACGTTACTCTGACATCAACTTGACAACGTCTGCCAGAAATGCTGATAATGGAGCTGTGTGTACTATGATCCAACGGGCTGGAAAGGAACTCAGGTGACATTTTGTGTATGCAGGAGACCATATATGGTTCTAGATACTTGCATCTAATCTACTAGAATCCAATTTGCTTTACACAAATTGACAGCTCCTCCAAGTTCCTAGTAGTTTGTTATAACTTCGTTTATGTACTCATATCTCAGGGTTTTGTTTATGTATGCATATCCTTGAACTTGGTCATGTAGTTCGCCCAGCTAAATATACTATACCTTTGATTCCACTGTGAAGCTTTCTTTGTTTGTTCACTAAGCTTACCTATTGTGTAACAGGTAGATGAAGAAAGAATCATCATCAGCCTTGGTAGAATTCTTTACCAACATCCCCAAATTCTTGCTGAAGCAATAAATGGCTTCTTCTGTTTTCTGGCATTTCTTCTTTCTTCATTTGCTACCAACATATTGATTTCTTTAATGGAATACTAAAGTGAGCATAATAAAGAGACAAGAGTGGTTGTATTATTTCTTAATAATATTGATTTTTTTCCGAAGTTGTCGAAGTAAAAATTAAAACGAAAACATTCATTCGTTTATACTTTATATAGACGTAGAAAACTAAAATCTGTATGTATGAGAACATTGTAGTGTCTTTTGGAGACTTTTTCTTAACAAAATATACAATATTCTTAAAAGTTTTACAAGTTTATTTTATTTTTTTGGTTATGCAAAATCATTACAAGACACAAAAATATCCCAATAAGGAAATTCACATTTAGTAAAAAAATTTAAAGAAATGAGAAATGAAAAAAATGACAAAAGAAAAAAAAAACGGGAGATTTGGAGACGAAGCCAAGAACGTGTTGGCTTCCATGGATTCTCCAAATCCTACTACTCAAAGCCCTAGCTCGGTCCCTTCTCTTCCCGGCTCCAATCAGAACCAGGTCGATTTGATTATCTCATCGCTCCTTTCGTTTCCAGATTCCTCTCCGATCTCCATCAGCTGCTCTTTCGATCGAGTCCTTGATACAGTTCTCGCCTCCGTTTCCGATGATGAATCCGTTCAGGATCGTCTCGTCGATCGCACTCTCGAACTCGCCTCTCTTCTTCTCGACTCCACTAAACGATGCTTCCGGAAACGAGCTTCTGTTCACAATTCCAAATCCTGGTTCCTCCCTCCAGAACTTACCATTAAGGTAACAAACAAATCGTGAATTTCTGAAATAGAGGTGATGCTTTAGGATTCTTTGTTCATATTCTGATCTCTCCGTCGATATCAGCAATTGATGATTCTCAAATTATGCATTTGCTCGTGGAAACTTGACCGTTCTGCGTTATTGTCTGTGTTCTCTTGAATGATTTTTTTGAAATGGATTGATTCAGGTCTTTTCGATGCTTGATACAAAGTCTCTGATGCAAGCAGCTGCATGCTGCACCATGTTCAACAAATGTGGCATGGAACGTTTATGTTACTCCCACATCGACTTGACAACGTCTTCTAAATTTGCTGATAATGGAGTTGTGTCTACTATGATCCATCGTGCTGGAAAAGAACTTAGGTGAAAATTTTGTGTCTTTCAAACAACCAATGTGCTTCAATTCTTTTTATTGATAGTGTTAAACCTATTGAATCCAATGAGATGACGAAAGAACAATCTGCTTATATCTCTTAGCTTCTTTTTTTTTTCTGCTTTTGTATTTGAACTTGGTGTGTGGATTTATTTCTCAGGGTTTCGTTTGTGCATGCAGATCCCTCAAACTTGGTCGTGTTGTTCGCCCAGCTGGATATGATTCTACTGCATCTATGCTTAGCGGAGCTTGTCTGAAACCGTTAGCCTATAATCATGGTTTTATTGGGTATTGGCTTGATTACCAGTTTGATTTATTTTTATTTGTCTTGTCCGGTCTAAATTTAGCTAATGGAGTTAAGGTTGAGAAACGAAATTGTAGAAGTAGTGTAATGGTTTTCACTGATAGGAAAGAACTAGAACAGGAAAAAAATCCCAATACATTCTCATCATGCCCTCTTATTTTTAAAACTCTGTTGTTTATGGTGGCTAATGCCTTAGGCGGAAAAAAACTTGAAACCAAGAATCAAGAGATAATCCTATTATTTATATCTTGAAATCTTTGTCAACTTCCTTCATGTGTGCATTTGAAAGTGATTAAGAATCTCTATCATTTCATGTGTACTTTATCTTCTAACTTGTTATCTTCATTTCTTCATTCAACTAGGAGTCACTTGAAAAGTGTACGGCTTTACAATCTCAGACCGATGAAGTACAGGTCCTTATCCGATGCATTGTCAGTTTGTTCAAATATCACTGATCTGAGGATTGTTGGATTGTAAGTTTTCTTGGAGTGCCAGCTTGTATATTTTGAATTTTAGGAATTTCTGCATTTTTTTCCCTTTTTTCCCTAGAGGTTTCATATTGTCATCTTCTATTCGTTTGATTGTTACTACTTCAATGTCTGTCAACTTTCAATTCTGCTAATTCCAACGTTCTCATGTTTTTCATTGTTTCATGTTTCATGTGACAGGTATAACCTATCTGAGGAGCTATTTAAGTCGCTGACAGTAAAATGCCGCTTAATAGAGCACCTGTTCTTAGAGACCTATGGTTATCCAAGTAAAGTTTTTCCACTGTGAAGCTTTCCTTTTTGTTACTTCCAGGTTTGCTCAACCTCACTTATTGTGTGACAGGTTCATTAGAGACTAAAACAGGATCATCCTTGTTAGAGTTTGTGTCCAACTGCCCTAACTTGACTTCTTTAACGCTGATTCGTTTTGGACTAACTGATGAAATGGCCCGAAATCTTACTGAGGTATGACCCCGTTATTATTTTTCTGGTATTTCTTCTCTTTTCATCGGTACCATCTATATCATTTCACAAAACCCAAAAAATATATTTGGATGTTATCTGCAGAATTGTCGTAAACTGAAGTACCTGAATTTGTCCAGATCACCTACAATCAAGGGTCGTTTTTTGAGGTGCAAACACAAAATGTTAATAGAAAAATTTCATCCATTAGTCTTTATTAGCAAAATTTCACATAGCAAGAAAATATTGTTGGTAGGGATTTGGGACTTAGCTGCAAAGACAGTCCACTCAAGACTTTAATATTGCGCAACTGCCCTAAACTAAAGGAGGTAAAAGATTAAGCATAAACAAGTTTTTGGTTGTTTCATCAGTCTTGGTCTCAACTCAACACTCACTAACCTTCATATTTCAGAAAGAAGTGTTGGAACTCTGCAACTCACTACTCACAGGAGACTTCAAATCCATTTGGCACATTGTAAGTTGTTATAAAATTTATGCCAAATTCTGTGGATGAAGTGAAAGGTATAACTTGGTTTACTCTTAGTCATCTTCCTTCTCCTTCTTCTGCTTGGTTGACTCTAATAGGATATTTCAAGTAACCGCGGGTTAGCTTCAGACAGGGGCAAGAGATCGAACAAACCAAAGTAACTGATAGATCCTTCCTATTCTTATTTAGATTGTTAAACATTTAACCAATTAGCATCTTACTAATGACTCCCTGAGTTATATTTCATATATTATAGCATTCCTGTGGAGAGGTTGAAAGAAGAAAGATCAGATGTTACATTTGTGGCAGATTTTGCATTGACAAGGTTTTTCATAGCTTACTATATTATATAGGCTTTTAAAATAATCATTCGAGTAATTAAATTATCAATGTAACTGAGTTTAAATATGGGCTTGTGTCTGTAAAATATCAGTTCAGAAAAGCGTTATCCTGTCTGCGATGAAGAAGAGTTAAGGGTCATAGAGATGACGGAAGCTGAGGACGATGGATCCGATGATGAAGAGTCATCGTCGGATGATGACTCGGACGATGGATCGGATGAGAATGACTCGGATGAGGATGAGGACATGGACGATCATGACGCTTATCTTTTATGATTAGTGTTGTTAATCCTTTTAGTACTTTATTTAGTGTCTAGTCCCCGGGAAGTTTTTTTTTTGTTGCTTAATATTTGTTGTTGGGATATTTGAACTTTGCACAAACATAATAAATTACTTGACGAATTAGAAAATTTTGATATTGTGGTTTAAATACTCTGTTTATTCTCGGTGCTTTTCCAACAGAACTAACTACCCTTGGTTCCAATCCACTTTTATGTCTTCTCCAAAAGCTAAATAATAAAAGAACAATTTCATTCGTCTAACTAATCTGATTGCAAAACCGAAGTATCATTTGCAAGAGATTCCTCTTATCTGGTGAAGATACACTGACAGATTGACTTTCTTTTGTTGATACACAGAGAATCTCGTAAAAGTTAAGAATTTATTCTCATTTTTTTTTAATTTTTTCGTAATTTAAATTCAAAAGCGGATAAATTACTATGTTGTGTTGGACTTTATCCGCAATTTATTATTCATGTAAATTCTGTATTATTATCGGTTTGGATTTCTGAACCGTTTATATTAATTTGTAATTGTTTACAATAAAAAGGAACAATTGAAAAATCTTTTATTTAATTTTCCTAAAGATCCTTTCAAATATTTTGGATTTGTTGCAGGAATCTACTCCAAAAATATAGGCAGAATATCTCATTATATTATCATTTGGCCAAATAATAATTCGAAAATATTTAAACTATAATCAAAGGATAAAAAATGTCCACTTGCAAATACGGAAACAAAAACTACTCACACATCAGTTAAACGAACAATTCTTGGGTTCACCACTAGGGTTGAACTTCTCTTATTCATCCCCTCTTAATTAATCAATCAGAATTTTTTTATCTAATATAATTAAACAAATTTAAACAATTAATATTATCTAAATAAAACAATTAGATTAAATCATTAAAAACTCAAAATTGAATTAATTGTGGGGACCCTAAACACTAAACCTTAAACCCTAAATCCTAAACCCTAAACCCTAAACCTTAAACCCTAAATCTTAAACCTTAAACCCTAAACTTTAAACCCTAAATCCTAAACTTTAAACCCTAAACTTTAAACTCTAAACCCTAAACTAAAGTGTTTAGGGTTTAGGGTCCCCACAATTAATTCAATTTTGAGTTTTTTAATAATTTAATCTAATTGTTTTGTTTTAGATAATATTAATTGTTTTAACTTGTTTAATTATATTACATGGCAAATTCTGATTGGTTAACTAAGAGGGGGTGAATAATAGAGGTTCATCCCTCGGGGTGAACCCAATAATTTTCCAAGTAAAACATCTACTAATAAGCTTTTGAAAACTAATTATTTTACTAAAATGCTCTAATTTAAGTATATATGGAAAAGTTTTGATGCTTTATTTAAGTCAATAATAGTTGCGGATAAAATGCCAATATATAAGATTAATTAAAGAACAAAAAAATTGGAATATTTAACAAAATCAAGAAATTCAAATGTGAGATCACATAAATACCATGCAACTGCGTGCGAAATTAGGTCCCAAATACACTGTTTTATTATGAATCCGCCAAACCCTAAGCGACCTTGCCATGACGTTACCTCCTCAATCCAAAACCCTGATTCCGTTCCCGTAGCTACAGATTTCAACCAGAGCGAATTCGATTCGATAATTTCCTCATTCATTTTGTTGCCTCGAAGGCCATCTCGCATCGTTCATCCCAATCGAAGGTTTTTGCTGCAAAGGAGTTGATAAAAAGGAAGGCATCGATTTGTTGATCTGGCGATAAAGCGGTTTAGTGCGGCGATTCTTCTTGATATCCCATTGTACTTCCCCTTTTTTTCGTGGTGATGGTAGGTCAAGCATTGCTATAATTTGCTTAGGATTTGCCTCTATGCCTCGTTTGGTGACTATATATCTGAGAAGCTCGCCCAATGTAACTCTGAAGGTGCATTTAGCCGGATTTAGTTTCATTCCATACTTATTGAGGATCCTGAAGCAAGTCTTGAGATGGCCGATGTCATCTTCTGCTTTTTTCCGACTTCACCAGCATGTTAGCCGAGCTGACTGGTATGTTGCGCCGGGATTTTTTAACCCAAAAGACAAGATTTTGTAGCAATAATTTCCCCGATCAATGATGAAGGCCGTTTTTTCGCGGTCCTCGGGTGCAGTCTGATCAGATTATCTCTGGAGAATGCACCCATAAATGATAATAATTTGTTACCCCCTGTGGCTTCGACTTGTCGATCTATGTGTGGAAGAGGAAACCCATATTTAGGACATGTTTTGTTGATGTCTATAAAGTCGATGCAGATTCTCCATTTGCTGTTCTTTTTCTTGATTACAACAAGGTTAGCCAACCATTGCGGGTATTTAACTTCACAGATGGACCCTACCTTGAGTAATTTATCGACTTCATCATTGACCGCTTGCACGTGCTCAACTCCTATTTTTCTGCGCTTTTGGTGAACTAGTTTGTATGTTGGATCGATGTTGAGCTCGTGGGTGGTGATTCTTGGATCGATGCCTACCATATCGTTAATTCTCCACGCGAAGGTTCATGTATTCTTTCGCAAGAAATCTTTGAGTTGTTTTCTAAGGGTTGGGTAGAGTTGAGCTCCGATCTTCACTTGCTGATCCGGATGGGTGGGGTTAATGTTGACATGTCGACCAATTCTTTGTTCGACTTCAGTGGCCTGGGCTTCGTGAGATCATGATTGCTTTTCTTGTTGACTACGGTGTGCACTATGGCGGGCAGTGTGCGGAGTTTCTTTTCAGCGATAAAACAAGTTCACGTTGTCGACTGGTTGCCTTTAATCGTGAATATAGCCCCACCAGAAGAAAATCGTAAACACTGGTGATAGCTTGATGCAATTGTTCTCATTGGATGAATCCAAGGTGTGCCCATATTGACATTGTAGACAACAGGATCATCTACGATTGTGTTGCTGGCGTAGACTGGAAGTTTAATGGTACCAACTGTGGTGACATGCCTATTATCGAACGCAGTGAGGGTGCGTGTGAATTTCTTTATTTTGTGTTCAGGTATCTCCATTTTCTTCAATGTTTCTTTATAAAGCAGATCGACTGAGCTCCCGATATCGATGAGGATTTAAGCGATGTTGCAATCGCCGATATCATGATTGATAACCAAAAAGATCATTATGAGGTAGATCTAAGCCCTCTGTATCAGTTTCCAAGAAGATTATTGGGAGGTTGCTTCCGATGAGATTGACTCTGGCAGGTTGGTGATGTTTAGCCGATGCTTTTGCTTTTTTTCTAGTGCTCCTTAAGTGATCTCACCGAATCGTTGCAATCTGTTAAGACACCCATGATAACATGTACTTCTCTTCTCTTCTTGGTCGTGTTTTCTTGTGGATGATCGACGCGTTCTCGCTTGGGTTGTTCATCACGGTAATCTTCTTGTCGTTCTTCTTGATTTGATGATCTGTTGTAACTTCCTGAATGGGATCGGTTACTAGTTTTTTCAGTTCGACGTTGATCGTTGGGTCATGGAGCTCTGTATGCTCAGTTTTTCAGATCGCCAAGGCTTGTGTACCGCATCCGGCACTTCTCCTCTCTTGTATTTGTTGAGCAAAAACTCTTGAAGTTAACGGCATTCTGAGGTGGAATGACCCGAAATGTTCTGGAAGTCACAGTATGGATTTGAAGCCTCGCTTCAATAGTATTCTTCAGATCGGCTATACCCATCTGTGTCAGGTCGGATGTAATTGTCCATCTTGGGCCTTGTTTTAATTCGGGAATTGTCCTCTTCAAGGCGAACGTATATAAGGCAGCCTGTGCTCATTCCCGATCTGGTACGTTGCGTTTGCTTTCTGATCCTTATTATCCTGGTGCTCATCATAATGTTGCTGAGGTTCACGATATACCTCTTTTGGTTTGTTCTTAGTCGCCGTGATTACCTTTGTGGCATGCTGCTTATGAAGTGCCTCGTGTTCTTTCTCGATTTTGATGTATATGGTTACTCGATATAACGCGTCTTCAAGTTGAAAGTTTGGCAGACAATAATGTCTCTCGAAAATGGCACTCGTACCATAATCTTCTTCGTAGATCTTCGATTGATGTTGTGTCGTCCATAGTGACTCGAGATGCGACGGCTTTGTATTAAACTGTTATATAAAATTGTATATTATTCTTTTAATATTTCAATATCTAATATGTCAAATCAAATAGAATACTAAATTGATTGTCTCCGCACATAACGTAGGTTATCGTCTTAGATTTCAAATTTTTTTAGTCAAAAAACAAAAATTGTATGAAGACTAGTAACTCCAATATCAAGCTATACAAAAATATATCACCCAAAGTAAAGCAAATATAACTTTTTTTCACCGGCCAAGAGTTCATCACCTGGGCCTTTTGATGGCGGTTTTCCCACCGAAAACAGATATGAAAACCAAAGTTGACTATTTTTGCAAGTGGTTTGCTTTAATAAAAAAATATATAAGATTTTTCGAAAACACCATATATATATATATATCTTCGTCTCTATGTTGTGTATTTATTGATTCATTTATGATTCAACGATTATAATTATTTTTATTGTTAATGAAAGACCACCAAAAGTCTGATATATCTATCTATTAATTTTATAAGAGGCGAGCCACGTTGAGAGTTGAGATTAACAAGAAGACCTGAGAGAGAGAGAGAGAGAGAGACGTGAAAGGAGCATAGCTTTGACTTTGAGAATTCAGATCCAAACAAATTTCTTCTTCTTCTTCCTAATCTTGTAATATACGATCATGGAATCTGAGGGAGTTTCACTACCGTTGATCCACGAGCATCTTATGATGCCTTTGAATGATTTGATTCCGAGGAGAGGTGATTGCTGTAGACGCTTCATCAAAGATATCAATGATGGCTACTATTGCAAAACCTGCAATTTTTTTGTCCACAAGGTATGTGGCGAGTCCTCTAAATACACCGAGCATCCATCTCACTCCATTCACAATCTTCAACTTCGAAGAATAGAAGCATATCGTTATTGTGAGTTATGTGGATGTCGCATGAATCCTGACTCATTATTGTATCATTGTGAGATCTGTGAGTTCGACGTGGATCTATACTGTGCAAAGTACCCACCACCAGATGTTATTGACATCTCCGAGGCGCATCACCACAAGCTCACCCTTCTCAAGAAGATAACCACGTTCAACTGTGATGCTAAATGTGGGAAGACTGGTTATGCGTTTCCTTACCAATGTCATGAATGTGATTTATCCTTCCATGTGGATTGCGTATGGGACCCACCGTCAGAGGTAAACCACCCATCAGAGGTAAACCTCCCGACAGAGGTAAACCACTCTTACCACTCCTTACACCCTCTTAAGCTCCTCACCGGTCCATTACCCGACTATTCTGATGGAAAATGTCGTCTTTGCGCAACAAAGAATGTTGGTGACGGATCGTTTTATCATTGTTCTTCTTGTAATTTCACCTTGGATATGCCTTGCGTTAAAAATCCACCACCACAATCTCTTTTGGAATTGAAAACTCATGATCACCAACTCACCCTTCTCCCAAGACTCCTTTCTTTTACATGTAATGCTTGCGGGCTCAAGGGAGATCGAAGCCCTTACTTATGTGTTCCATGTGATTTTATGATCCATCAAGACTGTCTTTCCCTTCCACGCGTCATCAACATCAACCGACATGATCACCGTGTTTCTCGGACTTCCCTTCTTGGTGTTGTGAATTCTGTATGTGGAGTTTGTCGCCAAAAAGTGGATTGGACTTGTGGAGGTTATTCTTGTCAGAGGTGTCCTGGCTATGTCGTTCATTCTAAATGTGCTACTAGACAAGATGTGTGGAACGGGAAAGAACTCGAAGGAGTACCTGAAGAAATAGAGGATATAGAGCCATATGTGGTAATAGATGCCAACACAATACAACATTTCAGCCACAAAGAACATTACCTGAGACTCCACGACAATGGTGTTCTATGTGAGGAGAACAAGTGGTGCAGCGCATGCACCCATCCAATCTCTCTCCAATCCTTCTATGGCTGCATCCGTTGTGATTTCTTTCTCCACAAATGCTGCGCTGAATTTCCAAGAAAGAAACGCCATGTGCTACACAATGAACGGCTTACTTTAGTCACAACCGAAGCTCATTATTTTCAGTGTACTGCTTGTCTTAGATCTTCCAATGGTTTCAGGTACGAGCATGGGAATAAGAAAATCGATCTCCAGTGCAGTTCAATTTCTGAGCCATTTATCCATCCATGTCATCCCCATCCTTTATATCACCTTTCACCAGATGAAGAAGCTAAGAGCTGCAATGGCTGCAACGAGTGTAATTATCGTGTGCTCAAATGCATTGAAAAAGATTGTGGATTTGTCATATGCTTCAAATGCGCCACTTTACCACAAGTGGTAAAGCATAGAGTTGACGATCATCATCTCTCACTATGCTATGGAGAAGAGACAAGCGGTAAATACTGGTGTGATATTTGTGAAAAAGAAACCAAGCCAAATACATGGTTCTACACGTGTAAAGATCACCAGGCTAGTTTGCACGCACTGTGTGTGCTCGGAGACTTCTCAAATCTCATGCCAGGAACAATAGTAGGGGATCTGGAAGATCCTTTTGATGTGGTGCTCAATAATAGCGTGTCTCGCCCATTTTGCTTCATTTGTGGGTCCCGTTGCATTTTCCCTATCATCTTGCATGCAACTTTTCCGTTTTCTGGAACCTCTGATCTCTACATGTGTTCATATGGCTGCCTCAGGTGGGATTAGGTAAAGATATATTATTAAAGCCTAAAAGTGAAATAAGGATTTCAAAGCCAGGATTTTCTTTCAGATTTATTTTATCATTTCCTTTATCCTTAATGTATAACTATCTAGGAATCTTGCAATCTTAATTTGATATATCTAGCTGTTCCTAAAGTTATCATTCTTTAGTTTCTTGAAGAACACAGCACTATCAGTCTTATCTGTTCAAAATTTTTAAGACCAAAAAGAAGAAAAATTTGATGACTACTTTTATGAACTTTTGACCTATTACAAAAAGCGAATGGTAAATCATATCGTTTCGATAAAGCTTTAACATGCGTTACAACTCGTACTTACAGTAAACATCAACAAACATACAAAGAATTGTCACAACCATTAGATTTTGAAACCATGCCTCGCGACTAAAACTTTGTATACTGATTAGACTACACAAAAAAAAATGAGAAAAACAAAACTTCTCTAAATTTAAAACGCTTGGGGAAATGAGAATTCAACAAATGGTCCATGTTTGTTATGACAAAAGACAAGCAGTTTTTATTTATTTGTTGGTATATAATTGCTCCTTGGATCAAGTATTAGGTCAAGTTCTCTCCCTTGCTACCGAAGCTTCCGGTGATGACTCCATTCAAGATCTTCTCATCGATCGTACAAGAATTAAACTCGCATTGTTTCTTCACGAATCCACCAAACGCGTCTCCCGAATGCGCGATACTCTCTACAACACCAAGTCTTGGTCCTCCCATATGAACTCACCATTAAAGTAGTGGCCAATCTCAAATCTGTGAAGATAATACTAATATATGTTTGATATATAGCCTAATCTCACGTACTGTGTGTTTATAATGCATAATCAGATCTTTTCCATGCTTGATACAAAGTCTCTGATGAAAGCTTCAGCATGTTGCACTGTGTTCCGCGAATGTTCATTAGACCCTTATATTACTCTCACATTGACTTGATAACAATTTAACAAGTACCAGTACCAAACGCATTAGAGATGAAGTTGTATGTAGTCTGATCCTTAGAGCTGGAAAGGAAGTCAGGTGAGAATCTCTTGTGTATTAATCTGTTTACTGTCCTCTAGTCTTAAAGAATCTGTTCTGCTTTTGTATTTGAACTTGATTGGTTTATGTAATCATCTCTTTAATAATGGTTTCTTTTGTACATGTAGATCCCTTCAACTCGGTCGTGTTAAATATTTATACAACGGTTCTTTGGTCACAACATCTTGTCTTTCCTCACTAATTCTTAAGCGTGGGTTTAATGGGTATTTTCTTGATTTACCAGTTAATTTAACTTAACAAGGGATATTGTTTGAATCTGATGTGATTCGTATTAATTATATTTCTCCATTAATCAACTAGGGGCGTCTTGAGAAGCCTATACCTTTAATTACAATCTCAAATCAGGAACCAAGTCCTTATGTGATATGTTGTTAGTCTGTCCAAATCTCACTGATCTCAAGATTTTTAATTTGTAAGTTGTCTTGGCATGTAGCATATAACATACATCTCGTTGTTACTTTGCCATTTAATTATTTTTTATTTTATTTTTTTGCAATATTCTGTGTTTCAAGTCACAGGAAAAAAATATTATAGTGGAGGTATTAAAGACGCTCACTGAAAATCCTCACTCGATATTAGATCGTTTGTTCTTACACAACAGTTTAGGCTTTACTGCATCAGGTAATTAGTTTAAAGCTTCTCCACTGAAATTAAGTTTCCTCTCTAATTTAAAAGTCAAGCTTATCTGATATGTGTGGACAGGTGTATCGTGTTCAACTGCGAGGCATTTGTTTCCTCCTGTCCCAACATAACTTCCCTAACCCTCGAAGGTTTTGATCTTAAGGACGATGCAGCCCGAACTTTTACTGAGGTATATATATGGCTTCTCTCTTCCAATATATCATTGGTTTACAAAACCCAAAAAATACAATAAAAACAAAATGCTTTTGTAGGGTTTTCCTAAACTTAACTACATGAATCTGTCTAGAACGCCTAGCTAGAATCACCGGTTGGTTTTTGAGGGTTGTGTTGAATGGCCAAACATTAATTACAATATCTTAAGTGTTTAATTTCTTATTATGTATGACGAATATGTTGATGGTCAGGGATATGATAAATAGCTGCAGAGACACTAGTCCACTCAAGACTCTTATATTGCGTGATTGTCCTCTTTTAGATAGGGTAAGTATATAGTTAAACACATTAAAAGTTTCACAAATTTTTCATCGTATGCCTAATGTCTCTCAACTTTTGTGATTTCTGAAAACGTATCTCAATATCCAGAAAGATGTTGTGCAGTTTTTGGCTTCACTTATCAAAGGAGACTTCGAATTCATTCGGCACATTGTAAGTAATTGATATGTTTTTGCAAATGGCTTCACTCACAAGTTATATAACACGTTTCTTGGGTTTTCTCTAATAGGACGTATTACGTGAACATGGTTGTGGAGGCAAGGAAATTGTATTAATAAAGTAACGATATTGTTTTAGTTTCGGTTTTTTTTTATATATGTAAAATTAAGACCAATCATAATATCACAAGCATGCGTACTAATGACATTATTGTTGTGTGTGTCTGTGATGTAGAAATCTTATAATGAAGCTGAAAGAAGAAAGATCAGATGTCACCGCTGTAGCCTAATCTAGATGTGTTTTGGGAAATGAACTTTGAATGCCATCTTAGTTTCTTCATAGTTTTCTCAACAAAGTCCACTATAAAGCCTTTCATCATGAAGCAATTTGATCCTTGGTGTGCAGAGCATAGAGCATCTTTTGCGATTCTAGTAAAATGCTTTTTAATCTCTTGGCCAATAGTTTTGAGATGATTTTATAACCAAAGCTTCATAATCTTATAAGCCTCAAGTCACATACCTTATGTCGGTGCGGTTTTTTAAGTGTTAGACAAATGTTGGTTTCATAATTCATTTAATCTTTCTATTCAAAATACCTTTCTCAAAAAACTCTGGCACCATCTTGAAGACATCCGCACCCACTATATCCCATTGTCATGCCATCTGGTCCTAGACTCCTAGTCATTCTATCTGGTCCAGGACATTTGACTGGAGTCATCTCAAACACTGCATTCACCTTTGATAAGGAGACTGGTTTGATCAGTTGATCATTCTGCTCAGTCGTAACTTTAGATTCTAGACCTCTGAAAATCCCCTCCTCACACTCATCTTGGACAGCATGAAAGAATTTTATTGAGTTTACACTCAGCTAGATTTTAACTTGATGAGTTAGTGGATTCTTTTAGGAGTTCCTGTTAAAAAGTTTCAATTCTTAATTATCATTTACATATTTCGGAGAGAACATGATACAACGATAGAATATGAATACACAACAACTTATAAGAGATTTTCATCCCATTCCGAGACACCAAAATAGTGGGTTCAGATCAAACAACAAATCTCTTAAGATTCACAATATATATTATATTGATGTTCTAAGGAATTCTCAAGCATCCTGTTTCCAAATCCTGATAGTTTTATCCAAATGATTCCCCGATGAAGCTATCTCGTTCTGAACCGGATGGCAACTCACTGATATCACCGCGTCTGTGTGGCCTTCCAGTCTCTGCAGTATAGTTTTCTGTTGAAGATCCCACAGATACACACAATTGTCCTCTGATCCACTCACAATATACTTCCCATTAGTTACAGAAAACGCCGATGTGATACAAAATACTTTGTTAGTATGTCCTGTGTACACTTTCAAAAACTTCCCAGTCGCATAGTTGGACAGCTTCTGTTCATTTCATCCAAATACATAAAAAATGAATCAAATCCATTAGTAAAAACATTACAAAAAAATCCATTACTCACATTTCTTCTGTATCAAAATGTTCTGAAGTTCAACAGATAACACAAATGTAACAACTCATAAAAGACTAGACACGAAAGTTTGATTCTTTACTTCTTGTTCATTTCCCAAATCAATCATGATGCAACTTCAAAACCAAAGTCTCAAGAAGAAGTTAAAACTTACGAGAGTACTATCAAGAGTAGCAACGAGTATGAATTTCCCATTAGGAGAGAACTTAGCAAAAGAAACAGCTGTAGATTTATCATCAATCAAAGTCTTCAAGCAAGTTCCTTCTTTAGCATCCCAAATCTTACAAGAACCATCATGACTTCCAGAAACAATCAAAGATCCATCTCTATTGAAATGAACACTCGAAATCGGCATCGAATGAGCTTTAATCATCCTAACACACTTGCCAGTTTTCACCTCCCAGATCCTAATCGTCTCATCGAACGAACCAGAAACAATCAAATTCGACGGAGGATTGAAATTAACACAGAAAACGAAATTCGTATGACCTCTAAGCACTTTGAGACATTCGTAAGGAGCTCGAGCGTCCCAGATTCGAAGCGTGGAATCATCAGAAGCAGAGCAAGTGTAATGCGAATCAGAAGACCAAGCTAGATCGGAGATACCACTTGAGTGACCTTCGTATCGATGAATCAGAGAGTAATTTGTTGCTGACCAGAGAATCATTGTTTTGTCTACGGAGGCGGAAGCGAGAAGATTGCCGTCGTTTGAGAATTTGACGCATGAGATCGCCGCCGTGTGACCTTCTAGGGTTTTCAGGTGACGGTAAGGCTTATATATCGGAACATTTCCGCTTGTGCCTACGTTACCGGTGGTGCCTGCGTTAACGGCTCCGTTACCGACTCCGTTACCACCGCTTGGCATCGCCGTTTGTAGTCGGATTAAGCGATCTCCTCGTTCTAGTCAATGAAGCGTAACAATACTTTACATACATATGTGTATATATATACACGTTCTGACCATGACCACTGGGGAATTACATTTTTATCCTTCGTTCCTCATTTTTCCTACTTTTAACATTTTGGTTCGGTTTGATTTGGATTTATCGATTTTGTGAAAAAATTGAGATAGGTTCGTTTGAGCTTATATAGTTTTTTGTTCCGGTTTTGATGAATTTAGCAAGGTTCAATTACTAATTCGTAATTACATGTATTTTTGATATGAATATTAGTTTTTAATACAGTTTGGTTTATTCAGTTCGATGGCACTTAATTTGAAGCCCACTAAAAATCAAGAGCTTGGTGTGTCCAAAACATCAGTGAATGAAATTGAGATAAACCCATAGCTGATGGTTGATGTACAAACAAAAACACAAGGAAAGATTTAGAATTTTAGAGAGAAACGAATGATATTTCGAGAAGATCCTATGAAGTCTTGTTTTTGCCGTAAATATCTTCAAAACCATCAGCTACTCTTCTCCTTCTTTCAGCAATCATTTCTGAATACGACTGAAAAACAAAGAACACAAATCTCAAAAACAAGACCAAGGATTTGTTCACACGTCCTGTTTCACTAGCATTGCCTGAAGATGTTAGACCAAGATATTTACTTTAACTCAGACTTAGTATTTAAAGCTATAAACTGTTATCAGATTCATGGACTGTGATGAGGAAAAAAACATATACCTTTGGGTAGGCATAAAGGAATATGTACCACCAAGCGCCGATTAAACCAACTGCGAGTGATGAAACTAATACCGAATGTAGTATAGCCCAGCTACATGCCACTATTGATACACCCGTTAGCGTTATTGTCCATGGCTGACACCTGAGAAACATAGCCATTTGCTTATTGAACCGTAGGCCTGAAAAAATGTCTAATGAGAAACCGGAAACTTCTTGAACGTTTGGTGTTTAACATTGCTTTCGGTTGCAAATACAAACCAGATCAGTAGATATCCAAAGGTTACTTATCTAAGTTGTAGTTTCAAGGTGACTAAAGATTCAAACTTCAGTCTTTCTATCTTCTAAAACATAGTAAAGAACTACCACACAAATGATTGAATTGCAACTGTATTTAGACTTGTGCTAGTAGCAGCAATAAGATGATTCAAAGTAGTTCTTGAGTAGCCATAAATCACTGAAATGGCAAATAAGACTAAGGATTAATCCACTTATACTCTATGAACAAACTCTGTCTAAGCTCTACTCCATATTCAGAAATCAGAACCAATAAAAACAATTCCTTTAAGAGTCTTAATACTAAATTCAAATCAGAGAGAAACACTATTTACGCAAATCACTGGAAATGAATTGAATTGAGATTTACCAGGAGGGTTTAGTGTCCCAAACGGAGTCGTATTCGAGAGAGAGATGATCTAAGTAACCTTCCATGTCATCAACCAAACCATTTTCATCGACGAATCTCGAATCCTTCGGCTCTCTCCGATTCCCACCTAAACTTCTAATTTTCGTGCAAATTCTTGTCGGTTTTGCATTTAAATAGTGAAGCTTCGTCCCAGAATTCGGCGCTGTAAAGTGAGTCTGAGGCCTTAACGGCGACAGAGACACGGCGGAGATGAAGAGACTTTCCATCTGAAGACGATAACGATTAGAGGACTCAATTGACTCTAATTAAACTTTAGGGTGCTTTGTATAAAAAACAATGTTTGTCGCCCGTGAATAAAATGTATAGAAAGTATGTCCTATTCGTTAATGGCCCAAATAAGAAAAAGGCGCATATATTTGACTCAAAGCCCTAATCTATCAATCATCTGACAAGATTTTGTTTTCAACCTCGTCGTCGGAGTGAATTAGGGATCGAGAATGACGATGAACTCGCTTCCGAGGAGATTTGGGAAGAATCAAGGCTATTTAGATCGAGATTATCGAAACGGAAGAAGAGCTGATTCAGAATCCGATGAAGAATTGAAGGGATTGAGTCATGAAGAGTACAGGAGGCATAAACGGCTTAAGATGAGGAAATCAGCTAGGTTCTGCTTTTGGGAGAACACACCAAGTCCACCTAGAAATCAGAACGAAGATTCCGATGAGAACGCCGACGAGATTCAGGACGTCGAAAGAGATGATAAATCGAAAGGGAAAGAGAGGAAAGTTAAATCAGGTTCTGAATCTGATTCTGGGAAGTCAGATTCGGAATCTGAATCTGATGGTTTGAGATCTAAGAAGAGGAAGAGTAAGAGCTCGAGGTCTAAGCGTAGGCGAAAGAGATCGTATGATAGCGATAATGAATCCGAAGGGAGTGAGAGTGATTCGGAAGAAGAAGATAGGAGACGAAGAAGGAAGAGTTCTAAGAAGAAGAAAAGCAGAAGCAGTCGTAGTAGTAGGAAAAGCCGAGGACATAGGAGAAAGACGAGATACAGTGATTCTGATGAGAGCAGCGATGAAGATAGCAAAGGGGATGAATCAGAGATTAGTGCTTCGTCGTCTGGGGATGAACCTAGCAATTCAAAGAGCAAGAGGCGGAAAAAATCTTCAGGTTCTAGCTCCAAACGAAGCAAGGTGAAGAAAACGAAGTCAGGATCCGAAAGTGATGGTTCTGACACTGATTCGAAGGTGCAGTTAGAAGAAACAGTGAAGAATACTGAACTTGAACTCGATGAAGAAGAGTTGAAGAAGTTCAAGGAGATGATTGAATCAAAGAAGAAAGCTTCAGCTCCTGATGAAGAGGAAGAAGCTGATGTTGGTCCAATGCCATTGCCTAAAGCTGATGGTCATATCAGTTATGGTGGTGCTTTAAGACCCGGTGAAGGAGACGCTATAGCACAGTATGTGCAGCAAGGTAAACGTATCCCACGTAGAGGAGAAGTGGGTCTTAATGCTGAAGAGATTCAGAAGTTTGAGGATCTTGGTTATGTGATGAGTGGAAGTAGACATCAAAGGATGAATGCTATTCGTATTAGAAAGGAAAACCAGGTTTACAGTGCCGAAGACAAACGTGCATTGGCTATGTTTAACTATGAGGAGAAGGCCAAGCGCGAGGCTAAGGTTATGTCTGATTTGCAACGGCTTGTGCAACGTCATATGGGAGAAGAGTTAGGGCCTAATCATGACCCTTTTGGTGCTGGAAAGACTGATGGAGCTGATGATTGATTATGCTTTGCTTCCTGCTTCTGCTTGTGTGGGTACTCATCTTATGCTTATGTGACTGCTCCTTATTTGCCCTATAGATGTTGTTGTTTGCTACTTACCCGTTAATGAGTTTCATAGTTTTATGCGTTAATCTGCTATATGTTACATGATTGTGTTTGTGTGTTAAAGATCAAAGATTCTGACTTTAGGGTTGTTCGGCTATTAGATGATTGAATTTTGCAGTGCATTGGCTGAATTCTCAGATGGTAGAACGATCAACTATTAGGATATCAGCTTTGTGCCCACCTCTATATTATCCCATGGAAGTGCCCATTAGTAAGCTTCATAGTTTTATGCATAAATCTGCTAAGCATGCTATTATTGTGTTTGTGTGTTAAAGTCTTAAAGATCAAAGATTATGACTTAAGGATCTGCAACTGAGCATGTTAAAAAGTCTTCTTCCATTGGGACTTGTGGTTCTTGGATCGGCTTGTTGATTGTAGAACCTGAATGTGAATTAATCAACATGGGATCATCATCCTCCTCTTTGCGATCTCAAGATCCTGCAATGGTAAGCAAGGTTAGTAAAATGAAAACAAAAAGGTTGGAAATTTTTGATAAAGATAAGGGGAAAGGGTCATAGATGTCTGTGATTTTGCTTGTCAAGTAGAATTCTGAGACCATGTTTCATCATCCTTTCTTAGTGTATGCTTGTACCTGCAAAAGCAGAGGTTTTAACATGAGCTAGTGTGATTTTGCATTTGATTAGTGTGCCTTAAATGAACAACTCTTCTTCCTTACCCCTGCATAAAGGCTAGAAGAGTGTGGTACCAAATCACATGCATGTCTTCTGTCTCGTCGTAAAATCTTAAGATGGGGAAAACTACTGCATGAACTGCCTGATACGCCAAAGCAGATTTCTTCTCCAAAATAAATTTCACAAACAAACCAAAACCTTAATGTAACCAAGATAGTATCTGAATACCCACTACATATGTAAGTGCAAGGTTCAAAGTGAAAATGGGCTTGAGGAAGTGGACAACGTAAGCCCAATAAAATGTCTTGTTTTCAATTTTGTTAGTTATGTTTCTGCTAATACAATGTGAACTGGTTAGGAATTTTCCAAATGTATTTGCAAGGAACCCATTTCGTCACTTTTTCCATTCCCCTAAATTGTAGGAATCATGATTGATTCTATAGTTATTTTGCTTCCTACATAAATAAATAAAAAGATAAGAAAATAAGCATTTCGAATTATATTCTGAACTGATTATTAAAAATTTTAAACATTTGTATTATTGTTTTTGCTACTTTGATTGGGACTTTCATTGGTGCTTTCGGAGCATGTTTCGCTTTTGATTCGGACCATTTATGGTATCAAAGGTATCGTATTTTCATCTTTTAGTTTTGATCAGAACTACTTCGTGGAGTCAAAAACATTTTTCCGGTTTTGACAAGGATCACGATTTGTGGTATCAAAACCTCTATCAAAAACGAGATCATATTTTTTTCATCTTATATTATCTTCTACTCGAGTTTGCTGATGGAGACCATAAATCATGGTATCAACATCTGTAGTTTTTTCTTTGTTCTTCGTTATCCTTTATTTTTAGAAAACTAAAACAAAAAATATTTGTTATGTGAATATTTAAGATTGTGAATTATAAATGAGTGCATGTAAGGTTGATATCGAATTTATATTTTAGGAGAAGAATTAAGTTAATCCAGATGGTTTAAGTTACAAATATTTGAAATTTAAATAAGAGAGTAGAGATTTTTTTATGTTTTTATTACGTAAGTAATCAGCAGAGATGATATGAGTCTAGCGTAGAGAGTAAAGATTATGCAAGTAATCAGCAGAGACGATATAAGTCTAGCCAAAAAGAATCTTAAGGGTGAACAGTGTATCATACTGTAGAGAATGAACTAGCCAAAAAGAATCTTAAGGGTGAACAGTATATCATATTGTAGAGAATGAACTTTGCAGATCTGAGAATTCAATAATTCAATAA
The DNA here is from genome assembly GCA_028015245.1 of Cardamine occulta. NCBI lineage: Eukaryota > Viridiplantae > Streptophyta > Magnoliopsida > Brassicales > Brassicaceae > Cardamine > Cardamine occulta. The sequence continues at coordinate 1,612,983 of CM051393.1, read as the reverse complement.
AATTTATAATTGGTGTTTGGGTGATTCAATAAAGTAAGTTACAAATTAGTGTATTTGTGACTCCATCGAATCATCAAATATGCTTAACCTAGAAAAATCAGCACTGTGTTTGGTGGATCGATAAGAGATGATTGGCGAATTCAAAACGATTTATTGTGGCTAGTAATATTCTTAGAATTTGTTTCGAACAGATTAAATAGTACCCAGATTTGGTCAAAAGAGTTTGTTTATCGTAAGATTTGAATTAGTGGATATGTGATCCAACTTAATTTTACTAATTTACGACAATATCCATTGCATTCAATTGAGAAATGAAGGGAAAAAATATTGAATGTTAAAAGTACCACATGAAAGATTACTAGCTTGACAAAACATTGTTCTGCATTTCTATTCATTCTTTTTAGAACAATGTCCTACTCTTCGGCAGATGTTTTCTTTAAGAGGACTGGTACACAATCATATTGGTTGCTATCATTAAGATTTCTCATGTGACGCTTCTCTATAAAAGGTAAAATAATTATACATAATAGTTGTGCATCTCATTCTTAATGTTAAACTCCTTAGTCTAAGTCTTGGTTTTTGAATGTTGAATTTCAACTATATCTAAGAAAAAGTTTTGCAGTTTCTAAATTCATTGATCGCATGAAAATTCAAATGACATATAGTAAGTTTTATAACAACATCGAAAAGCTATTAAATATCCGCTAGCAAGAATTTTTCTTTTTCTTTTTTTGATAAAGAGTTTAACAAGAAATATTCATGTGTCATAATATCTTTTTTTTCTCAAATAGGGTCTCTCATGTTATCATGGTTTAACATGTGATGGTGATGGAGATAAACGAACCTCAAAACTGAATTTCAGACTTTACCATAGAGAAGCTTTAAGGACCAAGTCTTTATATTCAATTTTGTTCGGTTGCATTTAATTTGGTTCAAGTTCGTATTCGGTATTCGGTTATGTATTTTCATTTTTAGGCAAATACAAAGCAGGCAATAGTCAATAGATATTCAAAGCTGTTATATTCAAAGTTCTGTGTTTTTACCTTCTAAAAAAGTGAATAATACTTGTATTGGTATCAAGCTTCATTTAACTCAAACAAGTTCCGTGAATTGACATAAATCACTGAAATTGCTGATAAGATTTAAGGATTGGTCCAGTACATAGAAAGTGAAATTGACTATATATCAACTACCTCTATCTAAGCTTTATTTAAAAATTATATATATATATATAACTTTATTTTATGATGATTTCGTGGATCTATTGTTTTGTTATTATTTTCGAAGTTACTTAGATTTTTCCTTTCGACAATTATTTAAATTTAGATATTTAGAAGTAAATAACAATTATTGTGTTTGTGTTATACTCCAGATGAAAGATCTGACTTCAGGGGTCTGCAGCTGTTCTTATGCATTTGCCTTAGGTTTTTTTTCGATGATTTAGTGATTGAATTTTGCAGGGCATTTTGGCTGAGTGTTAAGGTTGATGATAATCAATTATTTAGGATATTTGTTACGTCCACTTCTTATCTTATCCGATGAAAAATGTGTTTTGATTCGTGAAACTTAGTCATCTTCCTCATGAGCTTTGTTCTTATAATGGTTGTAATTGACTTTTTATATGCCATGAAGTGAAATCTTATCATGCTGTAGTTACTTTAATTATGATAATGTGATATGAAGTGAAATCTTATCATGCTGTAGTTACTTTAATTATGATAATGTGATATGAAGTGAAATCTTACGAGTAGCTCATATGATCGAGAGCCTTTACATGTTATCATCGTCACCATTATTATCATCATTCTATTTTTGTCACTGTAAAACAAACAAGTGTATTATTGGGATCTCTATAATTGTGAAGTGAAACAATTTCCGAATTTGCAGACATATATAATAGGGTAAATTACCTGTAAGGGGTTCATTTATAGTTTTATGATTCCACTTTTGTGGAACTATACAATGTCTGAATCTTTTGTCAATAAGTGCAATATCTCATTGGAAGACCCTACCGAGTACATTGGTCCATAATCAATTATTCATTTTGTAAATTAAATACTAAAGAGAACATTGATCTTTGTTTAAAATTGATAAGAAAGATAATGGCATAAAATAATTAAATAAAAGATATGTCACGTAGATCGAGGTCTTTAATTTCCCATGCACGAATAATAGTAACTAAATTAATTAATGAGGAAGACGCTTAAGTTTGACCGTCTCTTTCATAATACTCAGCACAGTTATGGAGAAGGACAAAATGGTCAATGAAGATATAGGAGGGCATTTACGTAACTTCAATCTCAGCAGAATCATGAAGTAACTGTGCCCCTACTTAAAGACAACTGCTCTGTTCTCTGTATCTCTCTCCCCTTTTCTCGCTTCCTCATTTCTCAGATCCATCGGATCTTCATTTCCATGGAGCCTTAAAAACCCTAATTCATATTCTTCAATTGATCACTAGTGAAGAAGAAATCATCACTCTATCTACGTCTCTCTCTGTATGATCTGACCGGTATCGTCTTTATATTCCTCTCAGATTTCATCTTTTCTTCACCACCATCAAAGGACTTCTTTTGAGGTTTATTTCTCTATGGAAACTGTTATGTTCGTTCCTTTTTCAGGATCTAATCTTCTGATTTCGCTTTCTTTATTACTATGTGATGATTTAAAATCTTTGTTTTCAGCTTTCGAGACGAGCTGTGAATCGGATACTGTGATCTTTAAAGACACTTTCTGGGTTATTAACAAGACTTTCTGGTATTGAATCGAGCTTCGATTGAGAAAGAAGTGAAGGTTTTGGTTTTGATCAGATTAAGCAAGTGTTCTTGCGATAGCTAAGCCTAAGCGACTAGGTTCTGTGTTGTTGTTGTTTTCGTGAAAGCTTTTTACTGTTGACAGTGTGCTTTATCTGGAAATGGAAACGCTTATTGTAGCTATGGAACATAGGAATCAATATTATGGGAAGAAGTCTCTTGGACATGATCGTTTTAGATCAGCTCCTTCCAAATCTTTTAGGCAAATCAATTGCAGAACTTTTCATTCTGGAGTGGGTTTGCTTCCAAGACCAAAGAGAACTTCTTCAACACCTATAACCAAAGGACCTCTTCCTCAAGTTCAGTCTCCTCGTTCTCCTAAGTCCGTTTTACCGGTCTTTAACAATCCTCCTTCTGTTAACATCGGTAGAACAATTCCCATTCCAATTGCTAACAGCAAAGGCTCTCAGATCCGTAGGTCTTCTAGTGAGTTTGTTGACAAAAGGAGAAGCCTTTCTTACTCTGAGCTATGGGCAGGACCTACTTACTCCAACTCGCCTCCGGCTGCTTCTGTGCCAATTCCTAAGTTTTCTCTCCGGGAAAAGAGGACCGTGTCTCTGAGCTTTCCAGCTCCTGACTCTTCTGTCGATATTCGTGAAGTTGCTAAGTCTGCGCCGGTTTCTCCAACCTCATCTGGTAACAACCCTTTTCATAGTACTGTCTCTGCCACTATGACACTTCGTCGCATGCTCAATCTTGAGCTTGAGACTACAGATGAATGAAGATCAGAAGCCTTTAGGGGAACGGGGTTAGTTTTAGTTTATGCGCATAGAAATAAGGTGTTAGTCACCAAGCTGGGTTTGAGTTTGTTTCTTAGCTTTTAATGGTGATGGGAAAGGAGGAACACGTAAGCAGTTTTGACTCAGAGTTGCTCAGCAGTTACTGGATCTTCTATGCAGATTGGGGTGTTACTTATGGTGGAACAGCTGGTTATAGTGAGTAGAAACATTCAGGAAGCAGATTGAAATTGCGTAAAAGTGAAGACTTGATTCTTGGTTTAGCATATGGGATGGCCAAAAATTTACCAGCCTCTAACATATACCCTGGGTGAATGCCAAGTTCATATTGGTATTCTTGAATATTAGCGTCTCTCCTCTTTGCCCTTTGTATAGTTTCTTCTCTTAGAGTTGTCTCTTTCCGTTTGGCTTCTTTTTCTTAAGTGGGTTAGATAGCATCTAGCTAGCCTGTATATGCAGTAGAGTCTTTAATCATACTGGGTTTTCTGTTCTATTCATCCAAGTTTCATCTTTTCGGGTTCTTAGTCGTCCCTTTGTCTTGTATCTCCTTCCCTGTCTATATCTTTTCTTTTTACCCTTTCTGTTAAGTCTTCTTTCTCTTCCTTGTAATTCATTTCTGTCCAGCCTTAAAAGATGTAAATGTAACTACTCTCCTGCTAAGTGATCTTCCTCTTCGCCTCGTTTCCTGTATTTTTGAAAAGGAAAAAGGGAAGAGGTAAGTTTTAGTGACCCCCTTAGACTATATCTACTGGTAAAGGTTCGTTCAGATTCAAGCCATTACATCCTCATCTTCTGAAGAAAAGAAAAGACATTCCTCAAGTTCTTACTTAAAACACTGTTGTCTCTTTAGAGTTTCGTGAATCTGCCTAATCTGCTCACCAGGTAAATCTGAAGCTCTCCTTAGCTCTTTCAATGAAAGAATCTGAATCTGTAACTTATACAAGTTTACGACTTTTTGTTACAGGGACCTGGAGAAGCTGCTACTCTGCTTTTGATGCTGCTGCTTAGTTTCTTTGTCTCTACTATCTTTGGGTTGTTTTGTTAGACAAGGTGACAAGTATGGTCTCTGTGTTTGGAAATGTTGTGAAGCATTCCACAAACGTTTGTTACGTCTCGTCTTTTGTAGTTTGTGACAGTGTTGTAGACGTTATCAAGTTTAATGTTGAAGGATATGTATCCCTTGTTCCCTATAATTATTATCTTTCTCTTTCGTCTATTTATTGCATAGTTAGATTTTGTAAAGCCGTGAAGGTACTTGCAGATTTGATGATCAATGGTATAACTATATCTAAAACTCAAATGGGCATATGTAAATTTTGCAAAATATTTTAGAATAACATTTTCGTCGAAATTTTATTGAAATTAGTAAATGTTCATTACATAAACCAAAAAATTTAAACTAAAAAGCTCAAATGAGATGCAGCGACGGAGGTGGGTTTCTAACAATATGCAGCAGAGAGTTTACGCGAAAATGGCCCGTTATGGGCCCATTGGACATCCTTTACTTCTTCAGTATGCGTTTACTACTATCTTGTGAAAACAATTTTCCACTGTTTTTCTCTAAATGTTATGTTAAAAAAGACAAAATTTTCATTACTTTAATTATGGTTATAGGCTATAGTTACTATTTGAGACAATGTCAAGGAAGATTAAAAACAAAAGAAATTATAAACGTTGGGACCGAGTAGAGAGGTTGTTGAAGATTATAATAATTGAGAGTTCAAATTCTAAATGTTTGGTTTCTGAGTTTTCATGATGGTTCATTATTACTATTGGGCCCAACTACAACAAGAAAGAAAACTTTGGTGGACATTTTTGTTCGCTATAGCAAATAACTATGTAAACTACAACATATCGATACCGACAGGTTGATTTGCTAAAGGCACATTTTTATTAATCAAGAATTAAAATTTTTATTTTTTGAATAATTTACTCAAAATTTACAATGAAATTTTTCATAAAAACGATTTGACAATGTTGAAATTAACAATAGAAAAACAAAAGTTAAAATGATATTTATTATCAACCAACTCAAACTTAAGATATGGGATATCCTAAATCTTGTAGTTATTAGTCTATTTAGATGCGCATGGTGAGATATCTTACGTGGCTGAATATGAGAGGTTGGCGTAAGTGGGACCTATAAAGCTGACCCTCTAATACGCCTCTCTGTGCCTTGGCCTTTTCCTTTTTTGATTCTCTTTCTTTCTAAAGATTCTCTCTTTTTTCCTATTTATTTATCTATATAAAATAGAAAAAAAAATCAAAACTAGCAAAAGTTATTTTATGAATGTTATATAAATTAAAAATGGTATGTTAAAGGATTAAAAAGAATTTAATTAATTTTCTTACCATGGAAATATTTTGAAATTATTCAGCTAAGATAAGTTTTCATATTATAGAAAATGTAGTGCTGTGTATTAACTGTAAAAATGAAAGAAAAGAAAAAATATAGCAGATGTCTTCATAACACAGGCTTAATTTATGGCATAAATTACATGAATTTAGGAAAAGCCAAATATCCCACGCAATCCCGAGGAAACAAACTCTGTATTTTTAATGCGAAAAACCATTTTAGGAAATCGTAAACAAGGGTAGTATTGTCATTTACATTAGTTTTACTCTTTCTCTTTAAGCCCACCATAACCTAAACAAAACTCTTGACAACTTAAAAAGCTGAAACAGAGCATAAAAACGCCTAACAAAGCAAACAGAGCGAGAGAGAGATCTAGAAGAAGATATGATCAGATATGAGATTGAAGCTACACTAGGATTATTTAAGAAGACACTAAGCGCTTGATTCTTTCTAGGAATCTTCTATTCATTTTTTTTTTTTTTTGGGATTAGGAACTCGACTTCAGTGCTTTCCGATTCGTTTGATAAAGGTTGGATTATTATTTTTAAGCCTTGGGATCACAATTTTGGTCATATTTTATGCACTATAATCGACATTTTACAGTGTGATCGTATGATTTTCTGACTCGAAACTTGTTTTTTTTTTTTTGATAAAATTCTCGAAACTTGTTGTTCTCTGGGTTTAAATGCATGATGGGATTATCTATTGTTAATCATATTATATAAAATCACAATCATAGATTTCTTTAGTTATTCGGAATTTAGGTTGATTTAGTTTTCCTAATGATTTTCCTCTGCTTCTGATCTTATAGACTTGGTAATTCGTTTACTGTTTCTTTTTGACATCTCTCTAAAAAAACTTTTTTTTTTCCCTTTTTTCAATCCTTGTTTTTCGTTTTTTTCAGGAATTTTTGTTAAATAGGTTGTTGTAAGAGTTTGAGACGAAAGAGTTTGGTTGGTGTACAAGTTCTTGTGTTCTGTTCGTATTTGCTGGAAAAAATGGAAATTGCAGCGAAGAGTAAATCAAAACGTATGTATTCATGGTGGTGGGATAGTCACAATACCCCCAAGAATTCTAAATGGCTTCAAGAGAATCTTGCAGGTATCTTTGTTCTTAAGGCTTAGCTACTTCTACTGTCTCTTGATTCCAATGTTGTAAATTTGATTTCTTGCGTTATAGCTTGTGTTATGTTTTGGCCTATGATCAATGAAACATCAAGGCCTTAGTTAAGTGTTTTTTTTTTCTTTTGCAGATATGGATAATAATGTGAAACAAATGATCAAGGTTCTTGAAGAAGATGCAGATTCCTTTGCTAGGCGAGCAGAGATGTATTACCGTAAACGTCCTGAGCTTTTGAAACTTGTTGAAGAGTTCTATCGTGCGTATCGCGCATTAGCTGAAAGATATAATCATGCGACTGGTGTAATCCATCAGGCTCATCAGACTATAGCAGAAGCGTTCCCTAACCAAGTTCCTGAGATCTTTGGTGATGAGTCGCATGATGGTGCTTGGATTAATGATGTTGATCCACAAACACCAGAGATGCTTCCTTCTATCCGAGCTCGTGTTAACCAAGAGGAGTTGCAAAAAGATGCTTTGGGGTTCTCTTTATCTGATGTTGTAAAGAGGAGTATAGATTTTAGTGAAGAAGCTCCGTTTGTGAGTAATGGAAAAGCAAGAAAGGGACTGAATTTTAATGATGGGGTTGGAAAAGGAAGTAATGATCTCAAGGCTCAAATTGTTTCGGAATCTGAACGAGCTAGCAAAGCTGAGGCTGAAATTGTGGCTTTGAAAGACTCCATTTCTGAAATGCAGGCTGAAAGAGAAGCTAGCTTGGTACAGTTTGTGAAGAATTTGGAGAGATTGTCAAATCTTGAATCTGAAGTATCGCGTGCCCAAGAGGACTCAAGGGATCTTAATGACAGAGCGGCAAGTGCAGAAGCTGAGATCCAAACGCTCAGAGAAACTCTCTACAAACTAGAGTCTGAAAAGGAATCTAGCCTTCTTCGGTATCAGCAATTTCTGCAAAAGATAGCTGATTTGGAAGATGGAATCTCTGTAACCCATAAGGATGCTGCAAAAGCTGAAGCTGAAACTCTTGCTTTGAAGCGGAGTCTTGCTAAAGCCGAAACTGACAAGGAAGCTGCTCTTGTTCAATATAGGGAATGCTTGAAAACAATATCTAATCTTGAAGAGAGACTGAGGAAGGCTGAGGAAGATGCAAGGCTTATCAATGAGAGGGCTGAAAAGGCTGAGGTAGAAGTTGAAAACTTGAAGCATAAAATCTCGAAATTGGTTGAGGATAATGAAGCTTCTGAACTTCAGTACCAACAGTGCCTGAATATAATCGCGGATCTAAAACTTAAACTATACCATGCTCAAGAAGAAACACAAAGTCTTAGCCATGAAATAGAGGATGGAGTTGCTAAGTTAAAGTTTTCTGAGGAGAAATGTCTTGTGCTTGAGAAATCAAATCAGAATCTTCACTCTGAGCTTGATGGTCTCTTGAAGAAACTGGGGAATCAAAGTCAGAAGCTCACAGAGAAGCAAACAGAGCTAGTCAAATTGTGGAGTTGTGTACAAGAAGAGCATTTGCGTTTCCAAGAAGCTGAGACCGCGTTTCAAACCTTACAGCAATTGCACTCTCAGTCTCAAGAGGAGCTAAATAATTTGGCTGTGGAACTTCAAACAAGGTCTCAAATCATGAAAGGCATGGAGATCCGAAACAATGAGTTGCATGAAGATATTCAGCAAGCCAAGTTTGAGAACAAACGTCTCAATGAGCTCAATCTCTCTTCGGTTGCAGCAATTAAAAGTTTGCAAGAGGATGTCTCAAGCTTAAAGGAAACAAGACAAAAACTTGAAGCGGAAGTTAAACTAAGAGTGGATCAGAGAAATGCTTTGCAGCAAGAAATATACTGTCTTAAAGAGGAATTAAGTCAGGTTGGGAAGAAACACCAATCCATGGTAGAGTTGGTTGGGTCATCAGTCAAAGAGTTGCAAGAGGAAACATCAACCTTAAAACTATGCAATGAGAGAGAAAAAGGCGAAAAGATGGCTCTTCTAGAGAAACTGGAAACTATGGAAACACTTGTTCAGAAAAACCTTATGCTGGAAAAATCTATATCAGATTTGAATATTGAGTTGGAATCAATCAGAAGGAAGCTGAAGACTTTGGAGGAAGCTTGTAAGTCACTCTCAGAAGAGAAATCATGTCTTATTTCTGAAAACCATCACACTGCCATTGAGAACATTGTCCTTATTGAATGGCTTCGGCAACTTAAGTTGGAAGCAGTTGGTATAGAAACAGATAAGAAGAAGCTTGAGGGTAAGGCAAAGAAGACTGGTGATCAGTTACGTGAGAAGGAGAAGGAACTTGAAGAAATCAAAGTGGAGAAAGAAAAGCTGAATCAAGAGGTTTTCAAAGAGAGGAGTAAGGCTGAATTGTGGGAGTCTCAAGCTGCTACGTTCTTCATTGATAAACAGATCTCGGCTTTACATGAAACATTGATTGAAGCGACGGCACGTGAGCTAGCTGAAGCCTGCAAGGATCTTGAAAGTAGAAGCGCATCGAAAGACTTGGATATTGAAAAGCTCAAAAGAAGCCAAGCGATTGTTTTGTTGAATGAAAGCATTAAATCTTTGGAGGATAATGTTTTCGTGCGCCGTGAGTCTGATGAACTTTTAAAGGTAAATTATCTCCTCATCCTTCACTTCTAAAGCTAATTATTTGATGGAACTGAAACTATTGAAGATAATTGTTTGAACTGATCTCATCTTTCTTACCAGGAAGCTGAATCAATGGATGGAATTCCCAAGTTGGAAGAAATGTGTTTGAGAATCAAAGCTATTGCAGAGGCAGTAATAGAAAAGGAAAAGTTTTTGATGCTTGAGAACTCGAATGCCTACTCTATGCTTGAGGCATCATTGAAACAAATCAAAGAATTAAAAACCGGTGGCAACGGAAGAAGCATGAGGAAGCAAGAAGGAGGAAGCGGCAAAACGCGGAAGCAGAGTCACGAAATCGAGATGGTAATGAAAGATATTGTGCTTGATCAAACGTCTGATGGATCATCGTATGAGATTATAAGTAAGAAAGGCACTTCAGAGTTAGATCTTCATGGTTTTGTTGAGCTAAAGCCAGTGAAGACTCACAAGACAGCCTCAAAAGGTAAATCCTTGTCTGAAGAGTCACTGATTGTCGATAAATTGGAGATTTTTGACGGATTCATGGATCCTAACATTGAAGTAAACAAGAGGAAAGTTCTAGAAAGACTTGATTCTGATTTACGGAAGCTGGAGAATCTTCAAATCACTGTAGAAGATTTGAAAAGAAAAGTTGAAACAGTGGAGAAGGACAAGAAGAAAGTAGGAGAAGATGAGTATGAAACGATCAAAGGACAGCTCGAAGAAGCAGAGGAAGCAATAGAGAAACTGTTTAACGTCAATCGAAAGCTGACCACAAAAGCCGAATCAGAGAAGGATATTGATAGAAGAAGGAGAATATCAGAACAAGCTAGAAGAGGATCGGAGAAGCTTGGGAGGTTACAGTTGGAGATACAGAGGATTCAGTTCTTGTTGATGAAACTTGAAGGAGAGAAAGAGAACCGAGCTAGGTCGAAGATTTCAGATACCAATTCGAAAGTTCTTCTTCGGGATTACATCTATGGTCGACCCAGAAGCGTATCGATGAAGAAAAAGACAAAGAAGCGGTCTGCATTTTGCGGTTGCGTTCAGCAGCCGCTGTCTTCTTGAACTTATTGAAACTATTGTTACTTCACTTGCAAGTAACAATAGACTCGTGAATTGTTTAATTGCGTTTGCGATTATGTTTTGGAACGCAGACGCGGTAGTAGTAGTGCGTTTAAATAACAGACTCTTGTTTTTTTTTTGGGTTACAATAACAGATTATTGTTTATCAACGCTTATTTCTTGATGAAAACATAACTTTTAGAAATGTGAGATTTAATATGAAAATCTTAAACGTTGTTAAATTCAGGGGAGTCGGGTTTAACGGTGTGGAGCATGAACTCGCAGGCCGCAACGGCTTCAGCCACCGTGAGATAAATCCGTTCTTTGCCAATGCTCTCTATGAAGTTGGATTTGCTTAGCTTCTTCATCACCTCTGCTCCTGGGTTCGTTACCACTAGCTGAGAAAATTAGAGGACCAAACAGTAAAATGAATAAATGTTTGGGAACTTATCTTGTAAAAAGAAAATTAATGGCTTATTATTACCTTAAGTTCTCTTCGTCCCATGATTTTGTTGACTTCCTCAAGCATGCTTAGACCGCTCGTGTCGATGTTCCCCACAGCTAATTCATATAAAATAATGTTACATATTAAATCAAAATTCGGTATTTCATATTTTGGAATCCAACATTCATATATATAATAATTTTTTAATTAAAAAAAACTGATTATTTGATTAAAAACTTATCCTTCTTTAATGATTTTGAAAATTAGAGATATCTAAAATTATAAGATAAATTAATATAAGAGACTAAAATAATCACATTTGGTTTTATCAAAAAAAAAATCACATTTGGAGAAAAATAATATGGCAGCTAACGTTACGAAAATAAAATGATCAAAGAAAGCACATTTTGTATTTTATGACCAGAATACTATATGTTTCTACATTTTTTTTCGTTACTGAAATTAAAACTCTAATACTAACAGATTAATTCTTTATATAGTTTGTGTAAATTTGGTAGTGAACAAATGATATTATATAGTTTCTCAAGCTAATTCTTTCAAGCTAACAAGCACGATAATATCTTTAGGAAAAGCATCAACTTTAGATATTATATTACCCATGCTGAGAAAGCAATCTAAGAACCTAACTAGCCTGAAAAGTTAAAATTGGATTGAACCTAGCTTACCACTCATATCGAGTATAATGTATTGTAGACTGTTTTCTCCGCTCCTTGTCAATTTCTCTTCCTCTTCATCGATCCACCTTCCAATTCTATCAAAATATTTTACATAAACAAGATTTATAAATAACTAAGATTTCGAAAATAATAAAGATATATACGTATATATTAATTGTAAAATAAAGAAATAACCTATCTCGCAAGTAGCTAGAGTTGGCAAAGCAAATAGGGCCATCGATGTGGAGAATGAGGAGAGCAGAGAGAGTGATGGCTTGAGGATAATGCTCAATGTTCCTAAATATTTCTGTGTTTTGAATGTTTCCCATTACATAAATCTTTGGTCTTCCCACGAACAACAATAACCTCATCACTGATATTCCCACCTGCATATATATAATGAATTCTTCATATATATTCATTGCATGATTTTATCTTTCGTTAAAGGGTACGTAAAGAATTTTAAAATACGTACGGAGAGGATGAGACCAATCTCGATGGTACCAAAAACGACGCCCAAGTAAGCAGAGAGACAAACAAAGAAATCGAACTTGTCGAGTTTCCAGAGATGAATGGCTGCTTCATAGTCGATGAGGCCGAGCATGGCGGCGATTATAATTGACGCCAGAACTACTAACGGAGTGTAGAAGAATAACGGCGTTAAGAACAGTAACGTCACCGCCACTGCAACCGCCATCACCACGTTTGACATCGCCGTTTTGCAACCCGCGTTGTAGTTCACCGCCGAACGCGAAAACGGCCCTTCAACGTCAAATTTTCCATTTACAATTTTTTTTAAAAAATCATTGAGAATTTATTCTCATTAATATTATAAGAAAATAGAATCATCATATCATTATCATTTGATACAAAATGAGTTTTTCAAAACAAAAACCAAAAACTCATCTCAAAACTACAACCATGCAAAGCTATACATATATACATATTTTTTAGATAATGACCTTTTTTAGATAATGACACATATTTAAGCCCTTTAACAAAAAAAAAACAATTTGTCACATATTGAACTATTGATTATTTTCATCACCAAATTATGTTGTTAATTACCTTTTATGCAGTGTTATGTAGTGTTAAGCTTGAATGGTTAGTCAGACTAAACATTGAAATATTCCCTTTACAGAGTAATTAGTAAAGAAAATCTAAAAATGAAAGTGGTAGATTACCGGTAGTGAGATAGCAAGAGGAGAAGGAGCCAATAATGTTCATCATCCCAAAGGCTATCATCTCTTTGTTCCCATCTATGTTGTAATTCTTATACATTGCAAAGCTTCTCCCAACTGCAATTCCTTCCTATTTTTTTTTAAGAATATTAAATGATGAAGAATTATTTGGTGCTTCAAAATTTTGTTAGCTATCCAAAAAGTTAATGAATATTAACGAATACGTACAGCGAGGGCTATGACTCCAGTGATAATGCCAGTTTTGAGAGCTATAGTCACATAATGTGACGTGAAAACCAAATGTGTGATTGACGGTGGATTTATCCCTTTCTTTAATTCTCCGATCTACTTCCACAACACAATATAATTAGTACATTAGCATTTTCAAAAAGATTTTTTTTCTTAACGCCACAAACTACTAATAATTACCAAGGTGTCAAGTTTTCAATACATAATTAAAGAAGTTTCAGTTTTTTTCATAAATTATTTTAGCAAAATGCAAACCTCTAAGTCAAGAGAAACTTTTTCTCCCATTTTCGTTTGTCATTCGCAATTACAACATAAGTTTGTTTAAAATATTCAAAGTTGTGAGTTTACTTTTAACAAGTATATATTAAATGTAAACGTAATTAAACGCAAAAGCGAATAGATATTCAAACCTAATTGTGAGTTTTAAGCAGTTGACGCGAAAGAAAAGGATATAACTTACAATTTGGACGCCATGGGATTGGGCATGGAGGAAGTAAACGAGAAGACTTCCAAAAATGACAGAAACAAGTGGGGACATTGCAGATATCCAGAATAGCTTTGGTCTCTTCTTGCTCTTCACTTACATTAATTAATTTGTTAAATTTAATCTAATACTACATCAGTACTTAGTAGTCTAATTAAGAAGTTAAACTTACAACGAATTTAGTTGTAAGAAGGAATAGGAGGAAGCAACACCCTAGCACTCCACTCTCCCATCTCCACTGCATATTTTAAAATAATTTTGTATATATATTACCAAAAACTCAAATTTTCTGCTTAAATGAATATGTAATCATTTCGTTATGTTCTTATACGGATAGACTAATTATTAAGGAAAACGAAAGGAATTTATATATATGGGTTGGTACTATAATGGCAAGAGACCCCGTGAATAATAGCAACAATGTTGCCTCATGCCACTTGCAATTAATTTAATTTAAAATTTGAAGAGAATGAACAAAAATATAGAGAAAACCATTGATTCAGAGAAACAGCTGAGGATATTACAACAGATCTTGGACAATATTTACAAATTTGTCATCCGAGGAAGATTATATGAAAATTAAAGTGTTAGTTTTTCAGCCAAACAAAATTAAGGAAATAAAAATTTACTTAAAAAAGGATGATCATTTATATGAATTTGGTACGATTTTTTTTTAGTTATATATAACGGATTCAGATGTGTAATATTAGCTTATAATATTTTGTGATACTAAGCTAGTAAAGAAAAAAGAAGAAACGAACCAAATGAGATTGAGAAAAGATGGAGTGGAGAACAGAGACGATATCGGTGGAGTGGGTGAAGTGAGTGAGGCCAAGTAGTCCTTTCAGTTGCTGCAGACACACCACCGTCGCGGCTCCTCCCATGAACCCTACAATCGCCGCATGCGACAATATCTCCACTACGAACCCTAACCTGATTTTTTACATTCACTATAAACCCCATCAACTTTGTTTATAATTTCTATAATTTCATTGTTGTTATATAATTTTATATATGCTACATTTTCAAATATGAATTTTAAGTCTGTTAATTTATAATCTTTTAGCAATTTTCTATTATTTTGAGTTTCGGTACAGTGATTTTCCCATCGATTATTTATCATAGAACTACAAATAAATATGTGTTATATTTTTTATTAATGCATTATATATCTATTTTTCAAATTTGGTTCACGTGAAACTTTGGTAAAATTAAATTAAAATTTTAAACTTACATTATTATCCTCTGACATATTTGTCTCAGAATCGAACATGGATTATCCCCAAATATATGTTTTTGTTTTCTTCTTGTTTTTATTTGGATTTTATATAGAGTATATCAAATTTTTATTATTGCTAAGGAAGACAAACTAGCATAGCATGCACGAGGCAAAAACCTTTAGCTTTTATGATAGGACGACATTGATTAGTATTAGATAAAATAACTCTTGCACCAGATTTATGCCAAAATATAAAACTAATACTATATAGTTTATAGACACACATTCGATCGGTGATTTCTGCCGTGATAGTTTTTAACTTAAGTACATGATGATTCCATCATATAATAATACATCAATAAACATAGACATTTTCACGTGTGAATATATATAATATAATAAAAAAATATTTTTATTATTTATGAGTGTGATTAATTTGGGAGTGTTACGAACCGTAAGAGGCCAAGGCAGGTTTGCATGAGTCCGGCGAAGAAAGTGGCAGTGAAAGCTAAGTGAAGGTAAAGCTTTGGATTGTCCACCGCGTTTACCTCTTTCCCCAACATCGCCGCCGTCAATAGTGATGCCACTGCCACTGTGCCCACCGCTAAATCTCTTGAACTTCCCATCACCGCGTATATCAACGGCGGCACCAAACTCGAGTCTACAATATTGGTTTCCATATTACACATAATTATATATGAAATTAACCAAAATAAATCAAGTTGAAGTTTATTTTGTTAAGTTTTCTCTCACGATACATTAAATCTAACCAAAATAAAATGAACACACAATCACATATGATTTTAGGACCAATCTAAACCGAGGTAACTTTTGATTCGAGTCTGATGATTTTTACTCAAACAAAAACTAACTCGAAACCGAATATTTTTCAGTCATCCTCATTATATACGAAACCTTTTTATTATTCTTAATAATATATATTTTTTTTGTTTTGCATTTTTTTTTGGTAAACTAAGTTAATTTCCTTAATAATTTGAAAAGTTAAAACGTCGAATTTAAATAAGTAATGTAAACTCTTTCCTTCTGTAATAGAAATTTAAAATAATTAGAAGAAGAGGAGAGCTTGCTTACAAAGACCAAGGATTGGAGGGAGATTAGCGAGCTGAGCATAGCTAATCCCTTGAGGAATAGCAAGACTTGCAATTGTGATCCCTGAGATGACGTCTGATTTCAAATACTCCAAATTGTAACCACGAGCCCATTCCAAGATTGGGAACACGTGTCGCAACACTAACTCAATCTTCTTCGACGTTTTCGATTCGTTCCTGATTTTTCGGAACGGATCATCGGCGAAAAGGATCTCATTGAGAGTGGTCTTTAGTGATTTCAAGAAAGGTTGTGGAGGGATTTCTACTTGGTGATACTGTGATACCCTTTTGTTGCTCATCTTCTTGTTTAACTATTTAATTTAAAGGTTATTTTCCCCTATGTTTAGGGGAATGTAAAACATAAGTATTTTATTTGCTTTTAGAGAGTTTATAGAATAAGAATGATCAAATGCTAAGTCTCATTTGGATTTGGAGTAAGGAAGAAGGGGTTTATATAGGAAGGGGATATAGGTCATCGCATTTTCATCAGGGCCCATGCTAATTATTAGTTAATATCTAGAGAACAAAACCATGGCAACTTTATTTGGAAAATGGTCACGAGAAATTACTGCAAGTATGTACGAAATCGAAAATGCCTATAATCCATATTAGTTTTCTTATGCTCATCGAGAAAATACGGGACCTTTATTATATATAGGGTTACACATACATTTCACCGTAATGTATCATCATGTTTGCATTGCGACGACATTCCACGAATCCAATTGCATATAGAAAAAGCAAGAAGTCCAATTAAATATAGAAAAAGTAATAATTATCAAGGCACTTTCAAAGTTTTGGGGCATTGTTATGTATTGGCTACACAATACATTTTACCGTAATGTATCATCATATTTCACAAATTCCAGAATTAGAAGATATTATGTGTTGGTTACACATACTGTACATTTCACCGTATGATGAATCATCATATTTTCATTGCAGCCACAAATTCCAGAAATCCAATTACATATAGGAAAAATCAAGAATTATCAAGGGACTTTCAAAGTTTTTAAATCCATTTTTTTTTGTTTTCCTAGCTGGTTTTCCCACAAGACGCTAAACATTTGACAAATGAGGGATCCAAGGAGCTACATGGGAAAATATTACACTAAAAATAACTAAATAATAATTATTTTTGTTAAAATTTGGAAAATAACTAAATAATTAATAGACATGATTAAAATGAAGCAGCAACATGAGCTGTTAGTACAAGAGTTCCCAATTTGGATCGACTACTCTCGTTATCATTATTTTTCTTTGTCGATTTGCATTTGGAGCATTTCACAATTTCAAACATTCCTTTTCCTTTTCTCCGACACACAACTCGAGGCTTCCCATTGTTTTGCTTTTGCCTTTTTTTTTTAATTTTAAACTAAAAACTCCACAACTTTAGATAAATGGTAAAAAACTCTTTCAATTATATATTTAATAAAAAATTTTTAATTTTAAATCTGCTAATAAAAAATCTCATTCATCTATATTGTCATTAAAATTTAAAACATAATATTCTATAATATTAAAAAACGAACAATTTTTAGTAATAAAATCTTTTAAATAAAAATATATCGTTAAAAAACCCTATCAATTATATTTTTGATTAAAAACCTTCAACTTTAAAAACATTAACGAAAAAATTCCTCAACTTTAAATCCGTTAATAAAAAACCCCTATGTCTACAATACCGTTAAAATTAGATTAAATTTAAAATATAATATATTTTTTTTGTTTTTTGGTCAAAAACGACACAACATATTTTAAAATAAAAACAACATATTTTAAAATAAAAACGACATAAATTTTGATATTCTAAAATGAGAAACATAACATATTTTTAATTAATTTTTGACTTATCCAAAAACTTTTTAGAACATAAAACTTTTAATAATAAAATTACGTGCAACATCAAAATTAAACATATTACAACATAAAAATCCACAAAAACAAAATTTTATATTTCAGATTGAATTCATCAAAAAATTTTCTCTTTGAATGGTTATTTATTATATAATGGTAACAACTATTTTAAAAAAAATACCACTTAATAAATTCAACATAATATGAAATCTTACTTTTCTGAATTTTAAATTACATATAATCTTATTATTAAAAATTTTATGCTCTAATAAATTTTTGAATAAATCAAAAGTTAATTAAAAACATATCATTTTTATTATTTTAGAACATCAAAATTCATATTTTTTTTATTTTAAAACATGTCATTTTTATTTTAGAACATATCTTATCATTTTTGACCCAAAAAAAAATAATACATTTTAAATTTAACCTACTTTTAACGATACTGTAAACATATAAATTTTTTTTACTAACGGATTTAAAATTGAGAGATTTTTTCATTAACTAATTTAAAGTTAAAATTTTTTTTATTAAACATATAATTGAGAAATTTTTATCGATCAATCTTTAGTTGAAAAATTTTATTATTAAAAACCATCTTTTTTAATTTTATAAAACGCTGCAAGAAAAATATTTTATTAATAGATTTAAAGTTAAAATTTTTTTTATTAAATATATATTTAAAATTTTTTTTTACAATCTAAAGATCTTTATAATAAAAACCCTTTTTGTTAAATATCAAGATTAGAATTTGTATATCAAAATTAAAAAAAAAAACTAACCTCTCTTTTTTGAATAACAAAATAGTCTAAATCTAACCTCCAAACAGCCTAAATAATAAA
Organism: Cardamine occulta; assembly: GCA_028015245.1. NCBI lineage: Eukaryota > Viridiplantae > Streptophyta > Magnoliopsida > Brassicales > Brassicaceae > Cardamine > Cardamine occulta. Next base: position 1,594,262 of record CM051393.1, on the reverse strand, counting down.
CCCCAAAACTCAAAACACAATAGTCTATTTTTTAATTCTCTTCTCTCTCTTATGAGAAAAACAAAGAGTTACGTTACACTTCTCGTGATGTCCTTAGCTACAGCACATATAATTTGACATTTTCGTTATAATCATTTATCGATCACATTTTTTTTTGTTCCCTACTTCCCACTATAATTTATCACAAGAACATGTGAACTGCACCCACCAAAATATACAAAAGACACTTATCTTATTTTAACATTTATAGAGATCAAGAAGCCCCACCTCATCCTCATAATCATCATCTCTGTAAAGCTCTCAATACTGTAAGAAGAGACAAGAAGAGGTTGATGATGTCTAGATAGAGCGAAACCGCTGCCCAAATGTACTCGTCATATGTGTATCGTTTGATCAGATTATCTGTATCATAGACTATGTACCCACAGAATATTATCGATGCCAAGCAACCGTAAATCGTCACCGATAGCCGTCCTAATGGGAACAATATCTGCACAACATAACCCAAAATCCAAAACCTGGTTATGTAATCCAAATCTATTACATGTAATAAGCTTGAAACTCTCATTCTTTGTATTGTCTATAGTGAAATCAAATTTCTAACTTGTCAGCCTAAAAAGAATGCTACAAAAAGGTCCAAAACTACCATATCCAATAGGCTAAATTATAAGCCTAAAGAAAGTGCTATCAAAAGTACCATACCCAATAGGCTAACTTTCTCGTTCTCTTTTTCTTTTTTTTTGGGGTCAACTCTCATTCTCTGTATTGTCTAATGTTATATCATAATTATTAGCCTAAAACCAGAATCGGAAACCAGTTATTCAATCAAAAGCAACCATAATTCATATGTTAAATTACTAATGCTAATGCAATGTACTGATGTCAAGTTCCTAACTTCTAGCCAAAAGAATGCCACCAAAAGTACCACATTCAATAGGTTAGAGCTCTCGTTCTCTGTAATCAAGTTTCTAACTTCTTAGCTTGAAAAGATTAATGCCTACAAAGAAATCAAGTTTCTAACTTCCAGCCTAAAAATAATGCTACCAAAACTAGCATACTTAAGAGGCTAAAAACACTTATTCTCTGTAACACCTAGCTACAATGAAATGAAGTATCTAACTTCTGAAAAGAATGATACCAAAACTGCCACATTTCTTAGGCTAAGCCTAAAACTCTCACTCTCTGTAACGCTAATGGTGAATATATGGAATAAGCAGCATTACTTGTATTAAGGCGAAGATAATAAGCACGATGAGAGCTCCGAACAAGAATGGTCCGAGGAAATTAAAGTCATATCCTTTCCTAGCTGCCCAAAAGGTGTAGAATGTGAGGGAAAGCACCACGACGGTTGTCAAGATCGCTGACTCAAGAATCACTTTCCCTGTTTCAACACAAAGCAAGATTTAAACATACACATAATGAAACAAGAAACATTGAAGAAAGATCAAAACCAGAATCAAATATGCTAATACAACTGTTGCCTATCGAATCATTAACAAGTAAAAACATCATTAACAAGTAAAAACTCACTTACAAAATGTTGGTTAATGAAGTAATACCAAAGTTGGTTGATGAGGTCTTACCATTGGTGAAGGCACATGTCAATCCAACAACAAAAGCCAGAGCCAAAGTGAAAATCCCCAAGAGCAAGTAATTCACCGGATGTTTCTGGTGGTAATAGTACAACGGACACAACACTATATCATCGGAGAACACACAAATCAAACTTTTTTCAGCTGAGATTTGATCAAAAATACGATTTTTTTTTTTTGAAATTTGATTTCTCAAACAAGTATAAGTGTGTGATGATTTTGACCTATGAAAGGCGTGATGATGATGACTATGTAGAGACCTAATCCAGCGCTAGTGGTAGCGAAGAACAGAGCGATTGGACGGACGGTGACCACTGTGGCGGAGACGGCGACGGTGGCTAGAAGCTGAAAGGCGATTATTGAATAAACCTTGCGTATAAATCCCCACCGGAGTTGGGGATTTTCCAGCATCGTTGGGTATAACGGCCTTGCGTAGCCGCCTGTTTCCACGTCATCCTTCCGGTACGGTAAGTTCCACTGATACATTACGGTATAACAAAGTCTTTCTACTTTCCGAGGAAGTGAATGAAAGCGCGGGAAAATTCGAATCCTGGATTACTCAGTATCACGATCGAGAGAGCGAGAGGAAACGGAAGTTGTATCGGTGCTTGCTTGCAATAGAGCAGAACGAGAAAAAGCGAGAAAAT
>CM051393.1:1566923-1591923 GCA_028015245.1 Cardamine occulta | reverse complement strand
TTGGGATTTTCCTGGGAAAGCGGTTGTTAGAAGAGGCACGAGAAAGTTCATGAAGGCTGTGGGTTAAGGTGGAGATGACACGTGGCAACCGGAGATTAAGCATGAACCGTGACAAGGATACTTCTGCTTCGCAGCTGTTCTATGATGTGTCCAAAAAGTAAGTGTTGTTAGTTTTTTTTTTGGTTAAACGAAAATGTTTTTAGTTACTGGTTAAATATATTTTCTAATAAATTATCAGATTCTCATGGAAGTTTTGCAAATTTTCCTCCCATAAAATATGGTGTATTGAATTTGTTTTTGTAACATATTAAATATTTATACCAATTTCCGAATTTATGACAGCGATTAGAGCAAAATATATATTCAAAAATCTATAACAAAAGACTATAAATACGACAAAAGCATAAAACAGATAAAAAAACACGCACATGAAACAACCCAAAAGAACTCTGATGAAAAAACACCGATTATGAGCTAAGTAACTCAAACATTCGCGTGATTAATGTCGCAACTCCGAAGAACTTGAATCCTCATTGTGTATTGAATTGCTTCTATTTATCAGACGATTACAGAAATTGTTTCATTTGTTAGTAAATAAAATTATTGCTAATTAAATATCTTATCATTTTTAATAGTGACAAAATATCAAAATAAATTAAATATTTAGGCGTTAATCTCTTTAATTTTTTCATCGTGTAATAATATTTGAAATCTTTTTAATAAATGATAAATTTAGCTGAATTCACTAAATCTAAATAGTGTTTAAAACATTTGTTTAATCTAATTGAATTCTGCCGGAAATTTATGTCGACAAAGAAAAAGTTATAATTTAAAATAATTAATGGTTTTTGACCATCTCTATCTCTTGGAAAAAAGAAGAGAGGCCGGAAAATCGAGAGTGCTGGTTACTGTTTATGTGGAGATCTTCGAAGAAAATTAAAAAAAAAAAAAAGATACGAGAAAAAACAAGAGAAAAGAAAAAAAAAATTTCCCTTTTACCAATGAAACAAAAGAGCTCTGAGTCTTAGAAAAGTGTGAATTTGGAAAATATTTCCCACTCTCTCTTTCACTTCGATTCAACTTTGCTCAAACTTGAACTTCTCCATTGGACATCTCTGTCTAGCGTTTCTTTATTCCGTTCGAAATTGCAGAAGCTCGCGCAACTCTGGAGGGTTTCTACCTTACTCATCTTTTCGTTTCGCTCGTTTAAAGATTCTTACTTTTTGGTGTCTAAGACATCCTAGATTTGTTGGATTCTCTTTGATTTTTCTGGGTTTAGCTCAATTTTACTTGAGCCACTAGATTATGTTACCACTGCTAGTAGATTAGGGTTTTACCGAGAAAGCTCTAATTTTGTTGATTTATTCCCTTAATTCCTTTACTGGGTATCTGTACTATGGCGATTTCGAGTGAGTTTTGTTGTTCTCATTTTTGTTTTTAGGTTTGTTCTATCTGCTGCACATAAATGGTTTCATAGAGAAATCTTTTAGCTTTAGGTGTTGGAAGAAGATCTCAATAATACAAAGTTCAGATTTTTTTGTATAGGAATCCTTTAAGCAACCCATCTCCACTTAGTTTCTTCTGGGCTGTGTAGTGTGAAATTGAGAAGAAAAAAATAGTGTTTTGATTATCCTCTGGCTATCCTGGAGATCTGGGATTTGTTTCATCTCTTATGTCAGATGAGGACTTTTTACCCATCTGATTCTTGTAAAGAATCACAGCTCAATTCGTTGAATCCACAGTCATGGCTTCAAGTTGAGAGAGGGAAGCTGTCTTCCTCTGCTTCTTCATCTGCGTAAGTTTGTCTTTTTTGTTTCCTGCTTGTTCTTAATGGTTTATATTGAGTTTGATACGTTTTGGATATGAATTAATCTTTGGTCTTTTTGTAGTCCACTGTGCAGAGATTCGTTTATCAAAGTTCCCGAGCCTCAGATACTGCCGCATTATAAACCTCTTGACTACGTAGAAGTTCTAGCTCAGATTCATGAAGAACTCGAGACTTGCCCTTTAAAGGAAAGATCAATTCTGTATTTATTGCAGTATCAAGTGTTTAGAGGTCTTGGAGAGACCAAACTTCGACGGAGAAGCCTTCAATCAGCTTGGCAAGTGGCTACAACTGTCCATGAGAAAGTTGTGTTTGGGTCTTGGTTGCGGTATGAGAAACAAGGAGAAGAAGTTATCGTCGATTTACTTTCCTCTTGTGGTAAATATTCTGTAGAATTCGTGCCGCTGGATATTGCTTCTTATTTCCCAGTTATTGCTGCTTCTTCCCCTGAGGCAGCATCTGTGAAGACAAACCGCTGTATATCGAAAAATGTTGTGTTTAAGATAGGAGAAGAGAAGATAGCTTGCCGAAGGTGGAAAATTGCGGGTCTTTCGGCTCCGTTTCATGCAATGCTTTATGGGAATTTCACGGAATCGCTTCTTGACGAGATAGATATGTCAGAAAATCATGTGTCGTCATCAGCTATGCGGGTTGTCAGAGATTTCAGCCTTGCGGGTGTATTAACCGGGGTCTCCAAGAACCTTCTTTTGGAAGTTTTAGTTTTCGCAAACAAGTTTTGCTGCGAGCAACTCAAAGATGCATGTGATAGAGAATTGGCATCTTTGATTTCTTCTATAGAATGTGCCATTGAGCTTATGGACTTTGCACTCGAAGAAAACTCCCCAATCCTAGCTGCGTCGTGTCTGCAAGTTTTTCTTTATGAGATGCCTGATAGTTTGACTGATGAGCGTGTTGTCGAGGTTTTGACTCGGGTTAATAGATCTCAAGTCTCAACCATGGCAGGAAAAGCTTCATTCTCCTTATACTCTTGCTTAAGCGAAGTCTCAATGTGTATAGATCCTCGGTCAGACAGAACATTGGGTTTCTTGGAGAAATTAGTTGACTTTGCGGATAATGATCGGCAACAAGTGTTGGGATTTCATCGGTTAGGGTGTATGAGACTATTGAGGAAAGAATACCGCGAGGCCGAAGAAGCTTTTGAAACCGCTTTTAAATTAGGCCATGTGTACTCGGCTACCGGTTTAGCAAGACTAGGATACATCCAAGGGCATCGGCTTTGGGCTTACGAGAAGCTAAGCTCGGTTATCTCCTCTGATTCGCCGCCTCTTGGGTGGATGTATCAGGAAAGGTCTTTATATTGTGAGGGTGACAAGAAATGGGAAGATCTTGGGAAAGCTACTGAATTGGAACCTACTTTGACATATCCTTACATGTATAGGGCTGTCAGTCTAATGTCAAAACAAAATGCCAAGGCTGCGCTTGAAGAAATCAATCGGATCTTGGGGTTTAAACTTGCATTAGAATGCTTGGAGATCCGGTTTTGTCTTTATCTTGGTATGGATGACTATGAAGCGGCTCTTCGCGATATTCAGGCTGTTCTTACTCTGTGCCCTGACTATCGAATGTTCGATGGGAAAGTAGCTGCGAGGCAACTCCGGACGCTTGTGTATGAGCATGTCGAGAATTGGACAACCGCGGATTGTTGGATGCAGCTATATGAGAAATGGTCAAATGTTGACGATATAGGTTCTCTTTCCGTTATCTATCAGATGCTTGAATCGGATGCTTGCAAAGGTGTTCTTTATTTCAGGCAATCTTTGCTTCTCCTAAGGTAAATCTTTAATTCAACACTCTCAGTTTCATCCTTTGATTTGGTAACCAAGCTGTAGTGGTGTTCAATTCGAGTTTTTCAGGTTTTCAGTTTTGAAAAATAGTAGCTTTGTTTTTAATCAAATATACAATTGATTTTAGAAACAAAAGATCTCATCAAACTTTTATTTGTTTTTTTAGTTAAAGTTCGGTAACATCCTTTAACCGAGCATCACATTCTCTTATCTTTGTTTTGAACAGGTTGAATTGTCCCGAAGCAGCGATGCGTAGTTTACAGTTAGCCCGAGAGCATGCCTCGAGTGACCACGAGCGTCTGGTCTACGAAGGATGGATCTTATATGATACGGGTCACTGTGAAGAAGGGCTTCAAAAGGCTAAGGAATCCATTAGAATTAAGAGATCATTCGAAGCTTATTTCCTTCAAGCTTATGCCTTAGCAGAATCTAGCCTCGATCCATCGAGTTCTTCGACTGTTGTCTCACTTCTTGAAGATGCTCTTAAATGTCCCTCTGATAGGTTGCGCAAAGGTCAGGTACGGTTGTTCACTATGAGTACATCTAGTTTTAATCAGTGAAAAGAAAACTATGTTTCGTATTTAATTCAAGTTAAATATGAAAGTGAATTTGGGTTTGTTGAGTTTGGGGTTGCAGTAAGTTCAGTTTTAGTTCGATTTCTTCAGTATTAGCCAATTATGTTACTGCCCGGTTTTTAAAAATGTCGGCATTGGTTTCTATTTGATTCGGTTTGGACGGATTAAGTCTATGATGATGCTATTCGTTTTTTTTGTTTTAGGCTCTGAACAATCTTGGGAGTGTCTATGTTGATTGCGAGAAGCTAGATTTAGCTGCAGATTGCTATATAAATGCTCTGAAGGTGAGGCACACACGTGCACACCAAGGCCTAGCTCGTGTCCATTTCCTTAGAAACGATAAAGCTGCAGCCTACGAAGAAATGACCAGACTAATCGAAAAGGCTCAAAACAATGCATCAGCCTACGAAAAAAGATCAGAGTATTGTGATCGCGAACTTGCCAAATCTGATCTCGAAATGGTCACCCGGTTAGACCCTCTCCGGGTTTATCCTTACCGATATCGCGCAGCAGGTTTTGTTTCATTCTTACAACTCTTACTCTCTTTTTTTTCCATCATCTCGCGAAATAATTTGCTTAAACCCGAACCTTGATTTTTCGTTGTTCTTTTTGTGGGTTTTGATAGTGTTGATGGATAGTCGGAAAGAGAGAGAGGCTATCGCGGAGTTATCTCGAGCTATCACCTTTAAAGCAGATCTTCATCTTCTTCACTTACGAGCGGCTTTCCACGAGCACATCGGGGATGTCGGGAGTGCGTTGCGGGATTGTCGTGCAGCGCTCTCGGTTGACCCCAACCATCAGGAGATGCTCGAACTCCATAGCCGTGTTAATAGTCATGAACCTTGAATGCAACAACACAACAAAACTTGGAGATGAAAGTAAAGTGTGAAAATTTGTAAAACTCAAAAAATCATACTTGTAAACTTGTTGTAATCTCTCGTCACTCATTTATTTTTTGTTGTCGTTTTCTTTAAATCGAATTTATATTTTCTCCGATTCATCTTAGAACCAAAATTTCTCTGGCCTAACCTGAACTTAATATAAACTTAAACAAAAGTATGTAAAATGGGCAGTAAACTCGATCATTCTTTGAAAATATCTATAATTTCCGCCAATTAAGAGAAAATGTTTAAAAATACAATAACTTATTATGAGTCTAGCAAACGTCATTTAGATATATATTTTGTCAGCATATAATTTATAAACTTGTTTTTTTCATGTCTATTTTAATTTAACTTTTTTGTTTTTCAATATTTATAATGTACTAAAAAAAATTGATCACAATTTTTGTTTTCTCTGAAATTTTTGCATTAAACATCAAGAAGGATACATAGATTGAAACGACGACGGATACCTAAATTCACTATCGAATACGGGAAGGCACCGTAGACAAAAGCCCACCAGAGGAAAAACAAAAGCTCCAAAAATAATGAATCCTAAGCACTAAACTATTAACTTGTTGATCTCATAATTTGTATACAACAATTTAATTTGGGTGACTAACTGTGATAATATATATATTTTTTCTTTTGGCTACAAGTATTGAATATTTATGCATATTTCTTTCCTACATATATCATATAAATAAATTTTCACAATTCGATCAGAAAAGCCTTTTTGAAAATTAAAAAAGGAAAAAAGAAGAAGAAGAATATTCGGTGTTGCATGGGTTTAGTTATGCTCGTGTCTTATCATTGATGGTCGTATGTTTTCGGCCTAAAGAGATTCTATCCTGAACCCAACAAGACTATCGCAGTCTTCAACACACCAAAAAAAAAAAAAAAAAAAAACACGACTATTGCAGTGAATCCAATGGACGTAGTAGACACGTCTAGGAGTCAAAATCGACGTAACAAACTTTATGTTTAGATTGGAATATAATTTATAGAAAATCTCAAGTGATAAAAAGTTAAAGAATGGATGAAAGAGTGCGAAAAATTCTTGTTGGTGGGGTAAGTAATTTTTTTTTTCTTTTGGGCATGAACACTTTTTTAAAGGGATATATGAGAATATTAATCAGAAACTTAAAAAGGTAAATTAAAAAAAAAAGGAAGATAGCACAAAGTCATCCACAAGAGTAAATCATATGAAGACGAAATAAAAATTCAACAAAGTAAAATATTCCATTTTGATATTCAAAGCCAAAATGCTTGTAGGGCATTGGTTGCTTTGTATATTTTTGAATGTATTTTTTCTTTTACAATTCTCATATATCTTTGTGAGTGATTGAAACTCAAGTTCGGCTAGGATGATGAATTCGTGTTTTCCAAATTTAAACTTTAAGGCGAAATAGACAAGAAAATTGTTAATTCGTTCTTAAACGAAAAAAATAAACAAAAATTTGTAATTTAAACTTTGAAGTACAATTGCGAAAAAATTTGGACAGAGGAGGATAGGCTAAAAATATGGAAGTTGTGTGTTTTGGTTAGGGCTGGTCAAGTTAGTCTGGTTGACATCTCTACCTTGGTCCCGAGTAAAAATATGTTGATCCAATTCCTTTACAATATTAAAGATAAAAGAAAGAATTATTTATTATAGCTAGTACTTTAGTAATACCTGTTTGTGTTGATTTTCAATAATATAATAGGTACAAAGGAAAAGGTAAAGAGGAGTGACGTTATTTTCATGCACACAGTCACATGTTCCCTTTTTCCTAATGAGCTTATATTTCCTTCAGTCGTTTTAATTTATTTCATAGCTTATGATAAGTTTCATTCAAATCAGTGTACCCTTTTAAGAATTTTAGGTATCTTATGAGAATAACTATGAAGAAAAAGGAGATAGAGTTCGAGGAACCTTAGTAGAAAGTAACACCACTCTAATTCATAATAAAAACACAAATAAAAATAAACATTTAAAATGATTTTATTATAAAATTATAGAAATTTTCACGTGAAAAAGTCGAATTAGAGAAGTACAATAAACTTTATTCTCGGTAATGGGTCGAAAGAATTTGAACTAAAATAAAATAAAAAATCATATTGGAACATAATTAGTAACTCCTTTAAATATTGACTACTTTTGCATAATATTAGATTTCTTAACTAGTGATGATAGTTCAACTAGTCATGTGTTGGTGCAAACTAACAATATATTCAAATTTGAGTATTCTGACCACTGCAATTAATACGATGTATCGCATTTCTTAGAGAAGCTACGACCCATGGCTGAACTTTAATTTTCTAGCATAAGATTTTCCTCAATTCTATTATAAGAAGGATGTTTTTTTATGGCTAAGTAATTGTGTTTTAGATTCTCTTACAAACTAAAACAAAACAAAAACATTTCCTTTATACACACCAAAAAAAATCGAAAAGATTCGTTTTCTTGATAAATAAGTAATTATTACTTCCATTTAAGGAAATTAGGCCTGCTAAGTCTCATCTCACAATATTTTCCATTAACTGCACAAATTGATAGCTTTGCTTTTTCTCTTACTGGGGTCTACTCGTCTTTTTAGTAGATAATTCTAAGTAAATGCTTATAGTCTGGTCCTGTAATCATCACTCTTCTCTGTAATGCAGAAAATAGAAGAGTCTTCAAAAACATAAAAATAAGAAAAATAAGAAAAATAAGAAACAATTAAAAAATAATTTGACAACAAGGTCAAAAGTCTCACTTTCAAATACAGTCTCTCTCCTCTGTGGTATTTATCTGCACATAGAAAAACAAATACAAAAACGGGAATCAAACAGTCTTTGCATTTATTGTAAGCACACACATATATATATATGTATATGATAGCGACCTTGGAGAATAATCCATCATGGTCGTCCTCTTGCTTTTGAGACTTTACATATACATACACCTCAAGAAACTAAATTATTAAGTAATATTTTTGTTTTTGTTTTCTTGCATATATAGCCAAAGAATGGTGTATTTCTGTGTACACTTCTTACTCTCAAGGTACTTGATCTAAATCCCTTTTATTTTAAGAGATCAGAATAAACCAAAGTTTGGATCTTTTTATAGTTTTCTTCCAAGTTTTTGTTTTTTTCTTTGGTTGGAGCTTTCTTCTTCGTATAGCCATGGATATGTGTTCATCTCATTCCTTGTCCTATAAACTAAGCTCTTTCTCTGCTGAACCAAGTGCTTCTTCTGGTAACACAGTACTCAGTACTATACAAGATTTTAGTGGCTTGAACAATGTAGTTTCTAGTCTTTGTACACATCCGGAGACTCACAAGACCAAGAAAAGAAGAGGCCTTCCTGGAAATCCTGGTAATTAAAGCACCATTTTTTTATTCTCTTGGTCACTATGGATTTATTTCATTAGGGTTTTTGAATATCAGTTGAATCTGGAAACTATTTTAATCTGAGTTTTTTTATTCCTGGTAGAATCTTGGAACCTATTTTCACCTTCTTCTTCTTCTTTTTCTTCATATGAGAACTTTTTTTCATATGGATTATGTTATTACTAGCAGAATCTAGGAACCTTTTTTCATTTGGGTTTTATAAAAAGTCTTCTTCTTTCTACAATTTAGGGTTTGTATCAAAATCATCTTTTTTACTAAGAATGTGTTTTTGTTTTCATGTGAAACTGGTTTCTTGGGCAGATCCAGATGCAGAGATAATCGCATTATCACCAAAGGCACTTCTAGCAACAAACAGATTCGTCTGTGAGATATGCAACAAAGGGTTTCAGAGAGATCAGAATCTACAGCTTCATAGGAGAGGCCATAATCTTCCGTGGAAGCTGAAGCAGAAGAACAGCAAAGAACAACAAAGGAAGAAAGTGTATGTGTGCCCAGAGATAGACTGTGTTCATCATCATCCATCTAGGGCTCTTGGTGATCTCACAGGGATCAAGAAACACTTTTGCAGGAAACATGGAGAGAAGAAATGGAAATGTGAAAAGTGTTCAAAGTTCTATGCTGTTCAATCTGATTGGAAAGCTCACTCTAAGATCTGTGGTACAAGAGAGTATAGATGTGACTGTGGCACTCTTTTCTCGAGGTAAACTTTTCTTTGATTTTTTCTTTTGGTAAAATTCTTTGATATTCTTACTGATGTCTCTGTGACGAATCTAGATTATTGTCTATGATTGAATATAAAGATAGGGAGTCCAGATATTATGTGACTCTATATTTTCTCTTGGAATATATTAATGTATTATATAGATGAATTTAATGCTTTCGTGTGACTAATTTCAATTGTCTTCTTTTGGTAATGTTCTTTGACTAATCTGCTAGTGTCTCTGTTCATGGAATATAGTTTGAGTTCAAATTAAATGCAGTCGCAAAATTCATGGATTAAGACATTATATATATATATATATACATATTGGCCAATACAAAATAAGCGAAGAGCCAAATTTTATGTATGCAAATTGACATAAATCAATTTACAGTTTTTAGAGCTAATGTGAATCATGTATATATAATTCTTGTCCAAATAAAAAGGGCCTTATTTATCAACCTACGGTATGTAAAATTTGTGTTGCATTATTGAAGGAGATAGTGTTACTTCTCCTTCATCATAATGCTGAACAAGATTTTGTAACCTATGATTTGATTTTTTTTTTCTATGATTCGATTTGCTGTGTTGTAAACTGCATTGGTCCATTATTACACAATAGGATTCAAAAGCTTGTCTTGGAATTTTGAAATTTCCTTATCTCTAAGTGGTCCACCTATAAATTATTTCACTTCTTGCAGTTACATCATCATCATCATACGTATTTACATATATATTCTAATTTTTTTTTTTTGGGATATTTTTATTAACAGGAAAGACAGTTTCATAACGCATAGAGCGTTTTGTGATGCATTAGCAGAAGAAAGTGCCAGAATCATCTCATCTTCTTCGTCCAGTCTGATAAACCCTAACCCTAATTTTCAAGATCGTCCCTTTATGTTCAACAAATCTTCTTCTTCTTCTTCCTTGCTCTTCACGTCACCTCTTTACGTCGACCCATCACATTCCACAGCCGCCGTTTCTTCATCTTCGACGGCAGCTCTTTCCGCGACGGCTCTCCTTCAAAGAGCGACCACTCTCAGCTCTGCTGCTTTCGGCGGCGGAGGACAGACGCGATCAGTTGGTCATCACCGACATTTGGCGACTGTCAACGAGCTACTTGGAGTTGAACCAGTCATGATGACGTCATCTTCGTCGTCTGAGTACGACCAGCTAGTTGTTGATGGCTTCACGTCTACGTGGCAGCAAGCTGACCGTTTGACCAGAGACTTTCTTGGACTCACGGGTCATGGAGTGCAAATTAGCGTGAGACCCGGAGATATGCTAGAATACGCAGGTGGAGTGGCGTTTCCTATGTCGGCGTACGGTACCGAATCTCATGGTCACGAGTCGACGTCGTCGTTTCAGAAGGCTTACGATCTGGGATTCTCTGGGCCCCACAATATGTAAGAGAGTAAAACTGGAATCTTTATTTTGTTGCTCTAAAATTACTGAAATGCCATCGGAAACACAAGCACAAAGACAGAGAGCATTTCTTTTTGGTTTCTACTTTTCTAGGGATTGTTTTTTTTTGTTAGTTTTCTAAGTGTTACAGCTTTAATATGTTCTCTAGTATACGTTGGATTTTCTTGTCAAATATATTCGTACTAGGAGAACATTTAGAATTCTTCTTTTCAAAATTACGTCCGTTAAAAACATTAATTTTTTTTGTAAGTTTTACATTAACAAAAATAATTGGATCAAGCCCCACAAACTGCACCTCTAGAGGGATTGATGAATGTGTCCTCTCAAAGCCAGCTTCTTTGATTGTGATCGATACTATAGAACCATACAACTTCATGAATACAGTACATCTATAAATCATAGAATATGCAATTATTGGATATATAACATAATTTGTCATCTATGTTGACAAGGATCTTATATTTTGATATAACATAATTTCTACCGTAATCACTGTTAATCAGGGACAAGGATCTTATATAACATAATTTGTACCGTACAGGTACTCACTATTCAGAGACAAGGATCTTATATTTAGATGGTCATTTATGTTGCCACTATGGCATTATATAGCAACGAACAACAACATGGATCATTTTCATCGCATACTGTGATGAATAGTTGCTAATTTATTTAGCCATTACAAAAGTGACAAATCGTTACAAACTTATTCCATGAGTTACACTACAAGAAAACAATTAAATAACTACTACACAATTAGTAGCAATTTAGTCGCATATAAGTCAAGGGAGACGAAAATGCGACTAAAAAATAGAATCGCAAATCGTGCGTCGCTAAATGATGTAGTCGCATTTTAGTCGCAAAATATGTAACCATTTTGCGACTAAATAAACCGTCACAAATTTTGCGACATCTATTTGCGACAACTTAGCGACTTAAGAAAAGCGACGAAAAAAAGACTACCAAGTGGACGTTGCAAAAATATCACCGACTAATAAATGCCGTAGCAAATCAGTCGCAAAAATAGGGTGACTATATGGCGACGACATTTGTAGTCGCATATTTTGCGACGAAATAGCGACTTCATATACGTCCCAGAAACGACTACATTTCAGTCGCTAATTAGTAGCGGAAAAGGCCACAAATTTGCGACTATTAAAACGTAACGCATAAGCGACTGAAATGCTACTGTTGTTAATTAATAAAAACAAAATACAATTAAATAAAACGTAATTATTATTTAAAAACAAAATTAATATAAATATTTAAAATGTAATTAAAATTGTAAAAGTATTACTGAACCATAAAATTAACAAAAAATAATATTTAATATTCATTAAACAAAAAAAAAACCATTTTTTTTTTTGGGCTTTGGGTTTAGTTCTCCGGTGGGGGTTGTGGTAACGTGGTTGACGTGCTCGGGTTCTGGGAGTGGGCTTCCACAAACCATGCATATCCTGGATCCTCTCGCATATACGCCACAAGCATCTTCAAGCTAGCTACTGTTACCTGAGATTGTTGAGCAACTTCTTTCGATTCTTCTGCTATCTTCATGGCTTCCTCGGCTTTAGCACGATGATGCTCGTTCTCTGCGGCTTGCTCTTCGATCCTGCGATGAGCAGCTTCAAGTTGGTCCCGTAGTTGTGCCATCGAAGTGTAGCTACTTGACGCACCGGACCGCTTATCCCGAACAAAGCTGCTCTCCATGCTACCGAGTCCATACATTGTGCCTCTTGAGTCGGAAATGGTGGACTACATACAGAAAAACAAATAATGGTGTTCAATATGCAAAACTAAAATATTAAACAAACTTGTAAGAATAATTACCTTTAAAAAGATAGCATCTAGCTCTTGGGTTGTAAGTTGAGGACGCGAGGAGTTCGCATCAGACAAGTCGAAGTCATCATCTTTAAGTTGTGCTAACTTCTCCTCTACATTTTTATCATACGTCTCGCAGATTTTCTTCGCTTTCTGGTCGACAAAAGTCCCATCTGCTTTAGTATGTGTCCTCACAAAAATCTCCCCAACAGACACAGGTCTCCTAAGTTCGTGCTCCTATTAACACGAAAATATAATCAACTCCAAAAAATAAAAACAAACTTGGCATTAAACCCCATCAAAGAGAGCAAGGTATAAATTAATGTAAAAGAAAAAAATGAAGGCAACGTACCATTTCATATTGAATTTGTTCGTAACTTTTGGAGCCAGCTACATGTTTATGAACACCAAGACCACCCCGTTCTGAGTTGAGCGAGTTGGACGCCACACTACTCTTTGATTGCGCTCCTTCAGTTGTCCAATATGCCTGCATTTCGAGCCACAATGTCTCCCCAATCCACTTTGGCCTATCTTTATGTCGAACTTTACTAACCATATCCTTCATCCGGTTAATACAAATAGCATTGTATTTTCGCCTCACAATTGGGGTGATCAATGGATCCCAAGTATATTCTTGCTGAGAAAAAATATTAATTAGTTGTTAAAAAGTTTGAAAAATATATTGAAAATATTATAAATGAAATTAAATTTTTCATACCGCAAAATCAATGAAATATCTATCCTGCCGTCTTGGTGGAACTTTGGACCAGCTATAATAAGGTCCATCAAATTTGTGCTTCAAGAGTTTTGAGACTTTCCGGGTTATCCGCCCCTCGTCTCGACCAAACCTACATAAGATTTACAATTACATTAGTAGGAAATAAAGTAAGATGCTAAGTTTTAAAAAAAATTTAGAAGCCTTACCATGTACTCCCTTCTACCAAATCAGGATTCAGAATGGGCAAATACATTTCTCTTCCCGGAGTTCGCAAAAGATCCTCCAGCGTCATATGTTCGACCTCACCCATAGGTCTAGGAGTCGCCTCCTCTTCCGGTTCTTCATGCATCGGATCTGGAATAGGGGGTTCTTGAATAGGAGAGGGTGCAAAAGGCAGTGGTTGCGTCACATGTTCATTGATCCGCGATGTCCTACTGAGAGGGGATTCAAATCTTTGTTGGGGAGGCACAAAAGAAACTAATGCTCTCGATGTCGAAGGTTGATTGGTTGTGGCTTGAGACGACCCTGATCTCCCACCACCGCCACGGCCTCGAAAGCTTCTAACACCAGAAGTCATACTGAGAAAAAAGAAAAAAAAGTGGTATCAATACAATATCTCATAAGTGGAAAAAAAAACAAAGGTGGGTATTTATATGCATGAAACAAATATTTAATAAATTTTAGTTATTAAAAAAATCTGATTTTTTTAATATGGTATGTAAAGAAGATTTTAAACAAAAACAACAAGTAAGTTTACATATTTTAATACAACTTTTGTATTGTTTGATATTTAACATGTTGCAAATACCCTAATGTCGAAAAACCATATATCCTATAAATAACTAACTAAAAGTAGCGTTACTGAGAATTTCTTCGTCTATTGTTTAAAAATTAGTTGATAATTTAAAATGAATATATATTAGTTGATAATTAATAAAGAATTTATTCAGCATACTCCCTAAATAGTTTTATATAAACTAAAATATTCATAGTCTACAATGCATCGTGTTGTTTGAGACAGCATCCATTGAAAAACGAATTTGTATACATATTGATGCTTTACACTATGAGATAAATTGATTGAGTTTTATAAGCTATATTTTTTGTATAAAGAATTATCAAATATTTTTATTCAAATATGGTGATTACAAAGTTTATAGAAGAGAACTTGTAAAACAAATTTGTAATGGTAGCCACTAGTTTTTAAGAAAAATATATCGCTTGGACAGAATTAGTAACAAGAAATTTTCAAAAAAATTTCATCAATGCAAAGCAATTAGACGAAAAGGACATAAAAAACTCAAACAATCTACATGTTTCCCATACCTTGTTAGTACAATAGAAACGGAGATGAGCTTCTTTGCTGACCTTCGTGGTTATACCTTGCAACTGCTCATAATACGCGAAAAAGAGTCTGCACACACAAAGCATCACTATCAATATTTTAAAACACCATCATAGGCAAATATGAACGAATGATTTGTGTAAATGCCATAGTAGTCCTAGTTTTCAAAACCAAGATTTAGAGGGTGTTAAACCAACATAAAAGAAGATAAGCATAAGCAAAATCCCGAATTTGGTTTTCAAAAAAAAGAAAAATTGCATTTAACCTTCAAAATAAACTAGACACAATCGGTTAGAGATAGGTGAAAACTTTTTTGCAAATACGAAACCTATATTCGGTTTATGTCAATCTCTTAAGCATTTCGAATGTAGATAAGTATTGCAATTGAAAGCATCTTCGTGTGACGAAATCGTCATGTTATTACGTATGCCGGTACCGGTGTTGATTTTTATTAAAATTGGTAGGAGACACAAATTTGATAGATCTGCAGCTCATCTAAACAACCTACAACAGAGCAAGTACCGGCGAATTTGATACAAGAAACTGCCTTAATTTGAAACATTATCTATACCTCTAAACTAATTACTAGAGATCAAGGAATTCGCGGAAAACACTACAATTTACCTCGAAATATACCTCCTGCTCGTCAGGAAAGGGAGAAAAGATCGATTTTGCTTCGAATTATAGAGATTCCTGAAACTAACCGGATCGGATCGAGGAGAGGTGGTGTGAGACAATGTGAGAGATTCTTCGTGGCCCTACAACTGATTGTTCGGAAATCAGTTATGTGTTGCATGCGAAACCCAGATTTCGGGGTTCGTGTGAAAGAAGGAAGCCGAAGTCGGTGAATCGGAAGAAGGTGGAGGAGATGGACGAAAATGGTTCAGAACGGCGGAAGGGGGAAAAAAGAAATAAGTTAAATGTGTATATATATCGCGCAGTCGCAATTAAGTCGCTAAATACTGCTACTAAAAGGCGACTGAAATCATTTAATCCGTATTATTCATTTAAAAATGCTCGTAGTCGCCTTTATGTCGCCTTATTTAGCTACTGTAATGCGACTGTATGAAATATATTTTCCTATAAATTTTTTAATTCGTAAATATACACCGTAATCGCCTTTTAGTCGCTAACTAAGGCTACTAAAAGGCGACTGAAATCATTAAATCCGTATTATTCATTTAAAAATGCTCAGTAATGCATTTATGTCGCCCGATTTAGCTACTGTAATGCGACTGTATGAAATATATTTTCCTATAAATTTTTTAATTCGTAAATATACACCGTAGTTGCCTTTTAGTCGCTAACTATAGCTACTAAAAGGCGACTGAAATCATTAAATCCGTATTATTCATTTAAAAATGCTCGTAGTCGCATTTATGTCGCCTTAGTTAGCTACTGTAATGCGACTGTATGAAATATATTTTCCTATAAATTTTTTAATTCGTAAATATACACCGTAGTCGCCTTTTAGTCGCTAACTATAGTTACTAAAAGGCGACTAAAATCATTTAATCCGTAATATTTAGCGAAAATTCTTTTTTTCCCGATCCAGTCGCCTTTTCGTAGCAATATTTAGCGACTAAATTGCCACACTCATATTAATATTTGGCTAACATTTTATGATTCGGTTAATTTACTGACTAGTCGCTATGTCGTCGTAAAATTATGTGACGAAAAGGCGACTACTAGATTTTTGGTTAGGCAAACATTTTTTTTCCGGTGAAGTCGCCTTTTCGTCACATCTTTAAGCGACTACATAGGGACTCTCTTATTTTTATTTTGCTAAACACTACAAAAATCGGTCAATTTGAAACATTATCTATACCTCTAAACTAATTACTAGAGATCAAGGAACTCGCGGAAAACACTACAATTTACCTCGAAATATACCTCCTGCTCGTCAGGAAAGGGAGAAAAGATCGATTTTGCTTCGAATTATAGAGATTCCTGAAACTAACCGGATCGGATCGAGGAGAGGTGGTGTGAGACAATGTGAGAGATTCTTCGTGGCCCTACAACTGATTGTTCGGAAATCAGTTATGTGTTGCATGCGAAACCCAGATTTCGGGGTTCGTGTGAAAGAAGGAAGCCGAAGTCGGTGAATCGGAAGAAGGTGGAGGAGATGGACGAAAATGGTTCAGAACGGCGGAAGGGGGAAAAAAGAAATAAGTTAAATGTGTATATATATCGCGCAGTCGCAATTAAGTCGCTAAATACTGCTACTAAAAGGCGACTGAAATCATTTAATCCGTATTATTCATTTAAAAATGCTCGTAGTCGCCTTTATGTCGCCTTATTTAGCTACTGTAATGCGACTGTATGAAATATATTTTCCTATAAATTTTTTAATTCGTAAATATACACCGTAATCGCCTTTTAGTCGCTAACTAAGGCTACTAAAAGGCGACTGAAATCATTAAATCCGTATTATTCATTTAAAAATGCTCGTAGTCGCATTTATGTCGCCTTATTTAGCTACTGTAATGCGACTGTATGAAATATATTTTCCTATAAAATTTTTAATTCGTAAATATACACCGTAGTTGCCTTTTAGTCGCTAACTATAGCTACTAAAAGGCGACTGAAATCATTAAATCCGTATTATTCATTTAAAAATGCTCGTAGTCGCATTTATGTCGCCTTAGTTAGCTACTGTAATGCGACTGTATGAAATATATTTTCCTATAAATTTTTTAATTCGTAAATATACACCGTAGTCGCCTTTTAGTCGCTAACTATAGTTACTAAAAGGCGACTAAAATCATTTAATCCGTAATATTTAGCGAAAATTCTTTTTTTCCCGATCCAGTCGCCTTTTCGTAGCAATATTTAGCGACTAAATTGCCACACTCATATTAATATTTGGCTAACATTTTATGATTCGGTTAATTTACTGACTAGTCGCTATGTCGTAAATAAAATTATGTAAAAAGGCGACTACTAGATTTTTGGTTAGGCAAACATTTTTTTTCCGGTGAAGTCGCCTTTTCGTCACATCTTTAAGCGACTACATAGGGACTCTCTTATTTTTATTTTGCTAAACACTACAAAAATCGGTCAATTTGAAACATTATCTATACCTCTAAACTAATTACTAGAGATCAAGGAACTCGCGGAAAACACTACAATTTACCTCGAAATATACCTCCTGCTCGTCAGGAAAGGGAGAAAAGATCGATTTTGCTTCGAATTATAGAGATTCCTGAAACTAACCGGATCGGATCGAGGAGAGGTGGTGTGAGACAATGTGAGAGATTCTTCGTGGCCCTACAACTGATTGTTCGGAAATCAGTTATGTGTTGCATCTGAAACCCAGATTTGGGGTTCGTGGTGAAAGAAGGAAGCGAAGTCGGTGAATCGGAAGAAGGTGGAGGAGATGGACGAAAATGGTTCAGAACGGCGGAAGGGGAAAAAAAGAAATAAGTTAAATGTGTATATATATCGCAGATGCAATTAAGTCGCTAAATACTGCTACTAAAAGGCGTACTGAAATCATTTAATCCGTATTATTCATTTAAAAATGCTCGTAGTCGCCTTTATGTCGCCTTATTTAGCTACTGTAATGCGACTGTATGAAATATATTTTCCTATAAATTTTTTAATTCGTAAATATACACCGTAATCGCCTTTTAGTCGCTAACTAAGGCTACTAAAAGGCGACTGAAATCATTAAATCCGTATTATTCATTTAAAAATGCTCGTAGTCGCATTTATGTCGCCTTATTTAGCTACTGTAATGCGACTGTATGAAATATATTTTCCTATAAAATTTTTAATTCGTAAATATACACCGTAGTTGCCTTTTAGTCGCTAACTATAGCTACTAAAAGGCGACTGAAATCATTAAATCCGTATTATTCATTTAAAAATGCTCGTAGTCGCATTTATGTCGCCTTAGTTAGCTACTGTAATGCGACTGTATGAAATATATTTTCCTATAAATTTTTTAATTCGTAAATATACACCGTAGTCGCCTTTTAGTCGCTAACTATAGTTACTAAAAGGCGACTAAAATCATTTAATCCGTAATATTTAGCGAAAATTCTTTTTTTCCCGATCCAGTCGCCTTTTCGTAGCAATATTTAGCGACTAAATTGCCACACTCATATTAATATTTGGCTAACATTTTATGATTCGGTTAATTTACTGACTAGTCGCTATGTCGTCGTAAAATTATGTGACGAAAAGGCGACTACTAGATTTTTGGTTAGGCAAACATTTTTTTTCCGGTGAAGTCGCCTTTTCGTCACATCTTTAAGCGACTACATAGGGACTCTCTTATTTTTATTTTGCTAAACACTACAAAAATCGGTCAATTTAAAGAGCAGTCGCCTTTTATCACTAAGTTATGTGATGAAAAGGCGACTGCAACATAAAAAAAAAGATCATCTCACAAAAATACTATGAGTCGCCTTTTCGTCATTTACCATACCGACTAAATAGCGGCTTTCTTATTTATATTTTCTAAAAATTTATGAATCGGTAAATTAACACAGCAAACGACTATGATGGTATTAATCTGCGCAAAAACATAAATGATTTGGGCAAAAACATAAATAATTTGGTCAAAATCATATATGAATAATAATTTATTATGATATAAATTTATATATTGGTAATTATACATTGTAGTCGCCGTTTAGTAGATAAATATTGTGATGAAATTGCGACGAGCTTTTTGTATACTTAACAAACTTTATATATACTACATATCCTTTTTGGACCATAAAGTATACCAAAATCATTTCCAGAACTGCAATTGAGGTAACGGCAACAAAATGAATGTTGATTAAATAACATAAATTATTTAAGGGTTTTTATGTATACAACATAACGTTAAAAAGAAGAAAATAGTAATTTACTCTCCACTTTCATTTTCCTCATCTTCTGATGTCGATCCTTGAATTATAAATTCGTCGTCAAATTCAGCATCACCGACTTCTAAATCAAGAAAAGTAGTCGTGTTTCTTCCATCTACTAACGTTTGGACAACAATATCTTCAATTGTTGTGAATTCCACATCCCGATCATCTTCTTGTTGCATTAATACCACCTCTTTTTCTTTTAACTTTCCAATTATGTTTGCCCTCGGGTTAACTTTGACGACAGTAAGCCACACTTGTCTTTGTTGCCTTACGGACGGATAAGGTATGTAGCAAACTTGATCCGCCTGAGATGCTGTTTTATTCATGATTAAGTAAAAAAATGAGATAACTCAGTTATGTTAAATATGCATATATATATATATATTATAATATGCTAATATTTTGAACTTACCATGGATAAAAGGCTCGTATTTGCTATATTTGCCTGTGGCAAGTACATCAACTATGCCTCCATTTCTCTTTCTCGTCCCCCTTCCGATGGTTGGATCATACCATTTACATTTAAACAAGGTGATCTTTAAGGAAACTAATCCTATATACTCCAGTTGGACAATATCGGTCAAAGTTTCATAGAAATCGGCTTCGTCTGATGCATCCGAATAATTTTCCCCTCTAACACAAACACCATAGTTAAAAGTTGACCTCCGTTGTCCATGCCTTTGTGTATGAAACAAATACCCTCTAGTAAAATATATGGGCCAAATTATCGCCTTGTAGTTGGGACCATCAACTAACTCTTGCACCCAAGTAGGAAAAGGTTGGTTTTGGTAAAATATACCTGATTTAACCTGAAAAGAATAGCATAACCACCATAAATACCTCCCACATAATATTTTTAACAGTTCTAAATAAAAGGTATTAATTAAAACATAATTGTAGCATACATATTCTCGAATCCATAATGGAAATTCTGTATCCTTTTTACTAAAAACTTCGGTGTCTGAAAGGTGTGGATATGTTGAACGTATCTCATTCTCGAACAAGCTGTAAATACAATATGTTAATGGTTGACATGCAAATAATTTAAATTTTTTAACAACATCGAAGCCAATAATATATGCTACCTCTCGAATGGCCAAAAATATTCACAATTTCGCAATATATAAGCATGTGCACACTGATAGTCTTCATCAGACAACCAAATTTCTTTTGCTTTCCCCTTTGGACGTCCAATATGACTGAACATTTCAGGTACCCCAGTAACAGGGTATATCTGCACATCACCTTCTTCGAATCGTGTATTCCTTCTCATATACCCATAAATACATACACATTAATATTAATAATTTAAATTATAAAATTCTAGTTCATTGTGATTGTACCTTAACTGTGTTGTTATGTTAGCGGCGAAGTAGTGCTGCAAAAAATACGAGATTTCATCATTTATATAAGATTGCACAATCGATCCGGCTGCATATCGTTTGTTCTTCACCTTGCTTTTCAACTCTTTGAAAACCCTTTCGAAAGGGTACATCCACCTGTATTGAACAGGTCCTCCTAGTTCAGCTTCACGTGGGAGGTGTATCGGAAGCTGCTCCATAACGTCAAAGAAGGATGGTGGAAATATCTTTTCTAAGTTGCATAAAATTATAGCAATATTTTCTTTCATTAACTGGACACGATGTTGGTTCAATGATCTTGCACATAAGTCTCTAAAAAACAAACTTATCCCTGCATAATTACAAATGTCATAAATTTTAGTATATTTTAACCAGACCTTAAAAAATTTAGAATATATTATCATACCTGATACTGCTTGGTCGACATTCCGAGGGAGAAGTTCTCTTAGTATAAAAGGAAGTAGTCTCTCTATGAATACATGACAGTCATGGCTTTTCATGCCCGCAAATTTCCCTCCTTCTATATCAGCGCATGTTGCTAAGTCTGCGGAGTAACCATCAGGAAATTTGACATGATGTTTAACACATGTTAGTAGCTCTTCTTTCGCTTGAGGCGTTAGTCTAAATATTGGGAAAGGAGCCCTTCCATTGCTGTCAAGATGTAATTCTCTCCGAGAACAAAATAATTGTATATCCAATCGTGACTTAACATTATCTTTCGATCGGTCTTGCGCATTCATCAAAGTAAACATGATGTTGTCAAAAAAATTCTTCTCTATATGCATGACGTCAAGATTGTGCCGCAAGTTAAGATCCTTCCAATATGGTAACTCCCAAAAAATGCTTTCTTTGTGCCAATTGTGCGATCTACCATATCCAGCTTTTATAGGATCATGCCCATTACCTCCACAGTTTGAGGTTTTAGGAGGATTAATTTCCCGGATTCGATCGTACATCACTGAACCTGTTGGGTAGGTGGGTGCGTACTCATTTATTGCATCTTTCCCCTTCAGAAATTCTGTTTTGTTCTTTCTTAACGGATGATCAGACTGAAGATGTCTCCTGTGACAATCAAACCAACAAGACTTTCTACCATTTGGGAGCCAAAATGCCTTTGTTTGATCCATACATATTGGACATGATAATCTACCATGTGTCGTCCAACCAGATAATATACCATATGCTGGAAAATCGCTAATTGTCCATAGAAGAATTGCCTTCATGGTAAAATTTTGCCTTCTAGACACATCATACGCTTCGACTCCAGTAAACCATAGTTCCTTTAACTCTTCGATCAGAGGCCGGAGGAAGACATCTAAACTGGAACATGGATGATTTGGCCCAGAGTTCAAAATGGTTAGGAAAAGATACTCTTTTTTTATACACATTCCTGGGGGTAAGTTATATGGGGTCAAGATCACGGGCCATAAAGAATGGTTTCTAGACATACCGAATGGATTAAAACCATCTGTGCATAAACCTAGGTAGACATTCCTAGGTTCTGCAGTGAATTGTGGATGTTGTTGTTGAAAATGTTTCCACTCTGCGCCATCTGATGGGTGACACATTTCACCCTCGATAGGTTGATGCTCAAAATGCCAGCACATTGAAGCTGAAGTCTGGTCGCTTTGATACATTCTCTTCAATCTATCCGCAATTGGTAAGTACCACATTTTACTAAATGGTATTTTCGTTCGCCCTTCGCTTGTCTTAAATCTTGGTTGTTGACAGAACTTACATGATTCCCATTTTTCATCTTCTCTCCAAAAAATCATGCAATTGTTTACACAAACATTAATTGTGTAGAACGGCAAACCTAAATTCCTCATCAACTTTTCAGTTTCGTAGAACGAGTTTGTCGCATTATTTCCTTCAGGCAAATACTCTGTGAATAATTCTGCCCAAGAATCAACACCTCTCTCAGACATATTTTGTTCCGACTTGTTGGCCATGAACCTGGCGGCTAAAGATAGTTGTGAGTGTCCTTCCTTACAACCCTCATACAAAGGCGTGTTTGCAGCTTCTAGCATGTTGAAAAATTCTTGTACTTCATTGTTTGGGTTTTCTTCATATTGAGTAGCATTCTCATTGTTGTTGTACCCAATGTGACTAGGAAATGCATCATGGATCATATCAATACAACTTCCATGGAAATTAGCGTCCACCTTCGTAATCACTTTGACGAGATGTACCATGTTGACCAATATCATGGTTTGAACCTAGATCTACACTTGTTTCTTCACCATGTCTATGCCAAACATAATAGTTAGGCATAAACCCTCGACTCAACAAATGATTCCATATCTTCCGCGACCTAAGGAATTTGTCATTCTTGCAATTGATACAAGGACAGTAAAACATACCACCACTACTTTGCGCAATA
The DNA here is from genome assembly GCA_028015245.1 of Cardamine occulta. Taxonomy (NCBI): domain Eukaryota; kingdom Viridiplantae; phylum Streptophyta; class Magnoliopsida; order Brassicales; family Brassicaceae; genus Cardamine; species Cardamine occulta. The sequence continues at coordinate 1,568,844 of CM051393.1, read as the reverse complement.
GATTGCTGACTTGCAAAATTCATGAAAACTTCAACCCCTGCTAAATACTCCGAAGACAAGCTATTTGTATGTAAATCAATACGATTGTACATCCATGCGCGAGAGTTTGGATACTCTGAAAATCCGGCCATTTTGTGTTTTTAGTATTATTGGAACAAGTGTGGAAAGTTTCTCGCACAATGGCAATGTATGTATATATAAACACAATATGCGACCAAAATGCGACTATTAAGTGACCTTTTTGCGACGGACAATGTAGTAGCATTATTTGTGTACCTAATTATTGGTTCGTATGGAACACATGTTTTACTATTAGAACCACCAACTTTAGGAGACTAAAATGCGACTGCACTATTAAATAAGAGACTAAAATGCGACTACACAAAATAAATAATACTAAAATACGACTACACGAAATATATGAGACTAAAAGGCGACTATTTTTGGTCTACAATTTGCAAAAAATATTAAATTAATTTTAAATTAGCTTTTTCAGTGACAAAAGTTATATGTGGATGATTAATAATATTCATTTTAAATATTTAACTGTTATTAAATTTTAATTTATTTGTATTAGTAAATAATATAAGTTGATTTATTTTAGGATCCTCACATTTTTAATACCACCGTTTAAAATACAAGTTAACTTAAACAAATTTTTTATTATACATTATTTTTATTTATTATACATCTTATTTTTGTTACACGAGTAGGATACAAAAGTAGGTCTTGATAACAGAACACAGGAAGACATGGTATTAATACCAAATGTCAAACTTATTTCACCATACACATCTATATTATAACATTGTTAAACAGCTTAATCAATGATCAATCTCAAACTTTTCAATGTGATACTGGCAACAACCATATTCATCACCATTGCATTCGTAAACATCTTCAGGTTCCTCAAAATCCGGACTTGGAGGAGGGAGAGGTGCAGGTTCCTCGACGTTTAGACCAAATTGCCTCGCGATGGCATCAACATCTAGGTCCTCCGGAGGACTTTCAACTTCTTCAGCATAACCACCGCCCTAGTAACTATCATATGGAGATTGTGTAGAACCCGGGGTGAAAGTTGGTTAAACTTCTGTGATTGGAGCCTCGGATTCCCAAGACAGCTCCACTTTTTGGTGCTCCTGATCCCACTCTGCCAACCTCGCCGGTAATTGAGAGTCAGTTACATCAGAAAAATTTAGAAGTGATGCTTCTGAATCAGGGAACGGGTTACAAGGAAGCTTTGACATTATATTTTTTATGTGTTTGTTTTAAATCTCATCTCATATGAGATCTTTTATAAGAGAATTTGCATATATAAATTTAACTAAAAAATATAAAAGTAGGTACACCTAACAACAATTATTTAAACATGTGGGAATAAATGCAACTATTTTGCGACTACTTATCATATAAAAGTAGGTACACATAAGTTGCGACCAATATACGACCATAATTTTTTGTATTTTCCAACTATAATGCGACTTTCTAAAATTTAATAATAAAATCAACAAAAATAGTATTTTAGTCACTAATAAGTAGAAATATTTTGCCACTATTTAGCGACTACCTTTTAATGGGACACAAATGCGACCAATATGCGACTGTGTATTTTTTTTCTTTCCATTAATTCTGACTCAAATCACAAAATACACGGAAGTCGTATTTTAGTCTCAATTTGGTGGTAAAATTATGCGACGTTTTTGCGACCATCTTTTGTAGGACTATAATGCAAAATTTAGTCACTAATTCGTAGCAACATTTTGCGACCCTTTAGCGACTACATTTTTTGGGACATAAATGCGACTAATATGCGACTGATTATTTTCGTTATTTTTCCTATTTTGCTAGTAAAATTACAAAATCAACGGAAGTCTTATATTTGTCGCTCTTTGGTGGCAAAATTATGCGAATTTTTTGCGAC
>CM051393.1:1541823-1566823 GCA_028015245.1 Cardamine occulta | reverse complement strand
TATTTTTTTTTGGTCTATAATGCAATCCATTTGCGACTTAAATATTAAAGTCACATTTCAGTTGCAGAAACGTCACAATTTAGTCGCTTTTTACGTGTTTTCTTGTAGTGTTAGTAAGTTGATATATTAATTAGATGTTGTATGTGTTAATAAGTTAATATGTTAATATATTCCATGTGTTAATAAGTTAATATATTAATATATTCCATGTGTTAATAAGTTAATAACGATGTATTACAACAAATTAGATGTTGTACACATATATATATATATATATATATCTACATATATATTAAGGACATACACGAGGAATAATATAAAGTACGAGATATAGAAAAAAAAAGATATAGAAAACTACGAGGAATAATATAAAGTAGAGAAGATAAAAAGGATACAGAACCGAAGGTCAAAGAGCTTGTTGACGATAACACGCATGAACATGCGAACACTTTAAACCCAAAAAAAAAAAAAAACCAAGAACATGCGACCACCAAAAGTCAAAAAGATAAACTAAAGAACATTGTTAATGGGATCAATATAGTTTGCTTTTATGTTTTTACGAGCTCTTCGTCCCCATTCTATACAACTTCTTATTGCTTTGCTTTTTTTTTTCTTTGCTAGTGATGGGAGCAATCGTAGGTTGATATTAAAGCTGCAGTAACATTTCCATTTTCTTTGCTGAGGGCTTAACATTCAGACACACATTTATCTCTAGAGTTTTCTTTGGATATGCCGATATATATGATCATTTTGTGTTGACATTTTTTATCCGAGAATCTATTACCTCTATCACTGATCAATGAGAATATGACATCTAAGTTATATTATATATAAAAGTTATCGTGATCTACTCGTTGAAACAATTATTTATCAAAATAAGTATTGGCCAATTTAATTGTAGTTTTACATAAGTACATTAGATTAACCTGTTTATTTTTAAAATTAAATTTTCAATTTTAATAAAAAATAGTGTTGGTTCAGATATGAATAGTTTGGCCACAACATACAATGAACACAAATTTGGCATTTAGAGAAATTTACAAAAATAAAAATAAAATCTTAAACATTTTATACTAGAAATAAATATACTCTTTATTTCTGACTATGTTTTTGCATCCAAACCCACCATTTTATGTACAACATTGTATTTCTAACTCAAGCTAATTCAATTTTTTTTTTTATCGTCTATTTATTAATATCACTTGGATTAAGAGTTTATAAAACTATAGAGATATCATATATATATATATATATATATATACTCTAAAACAAAGAGGCTAAATAACGATACAACGTAAGAAGTGAAATTGACGATGTTTCTTCTTCTTCGGAAGTTTTTTACTCGCTAACAGATAAACAAAATTGTGTATACCCCAAGGATATGAAGATCTTGGATGGCAAATCTGTCCTATTGAAGGTCCACACAGAATGCGGAAAAAGCTTGAACGATGTAAAATAAAAATTGATAGCATCCATAATTTACTAGAAGGGAAGTTGGAACTTGGAGAAATTGAGCCACCAAATCCAAAAATGAAGATGGGCCTAGTTATTTCTGATTTGGATTCTGAGCCAGCTTTCCAGCTAAGTGAACTTTACAGCGAGTCATTTTTCGAAGAGGCTGATGATCTTCAGGATGTTCCTTCTGCTAGATATGGATGGAATAATGATAGAGCAAGTAGTGCAAATGAGGAGATCTTTCATAATGCTCTTGATTTTGGTGGCAAGTCTAGTAGTACAACATCTGTTCCAATAAGCGACAACACAGATACAAATTATGAGACTGGATCTTCAAGACAATCATCTTCTGGTAAAATGGATGAAACCAGAGGCGAGGAGGAAGAATCAGAGAAGGAACTGAGCAATGATGGTGAGTATTTGATCAGACCTTATCTGGAACATCTTGAAAAGATTAGGTTCCGATATAACTGTGAGAGAGTTGTTGGGTGTGAAAAAACATTTCACTGGAAGCTTGGATTGCCAGTTCAAATCTAGCACATCATGGAGTAGGACAATGAAAACCGGAGTTGTAGGGGGAAGAGTATGGGCATATGGTGGTGGGGCTTGGGGAAAGGAAAAAGTGCGTGTGACTGGTAACTTGCGACATCCTTGGCGTATGTGGAAGTTAGGTAGTGTTCATGAGATTTTAAAACGTGATTACGAGCTGCGTCCAGTTGCTGTTGAGATATTTAGCATGGATGGATGTAATGATCTCCTTGTGTTCCACAAGAGAGAGAGGGAAGAAGTCTTCAAAAATCTGGTTGCCATGAATCTTCCAAGGAACAGCATGTATGGAATCTTGTTGTTCATCTCATTTTTTTAGCTTCTTATTTGAAGCTCTGAGCATATTCCACATTCTCTTTTTTTTTTTTTCAAATCATGAATCAAGCTAAGCTCAAGACCTGAGCACTATATAGCTTAGTTCTCCATGGAGTCCCTTCCTAAATCTGTATATGAAGCTGTTCTTATATTCTGTTTTTTTTTTCTTCTTTTCAGGCTCGATACAACCATTTCTGGATCAGCAAAACAGGAAAATAAAGAGGATAGTCGTCTTTTCAAATTAATGGCAAACTCTTTCACGAAAAGATGGCAAAATGGGGAGATCAGCAATTTCCAATACCTAATGCATCTCAACACCCTAGCAGGACGTGGATACAATGACCTCACACAGTATCCAGTATTCCCGTGGATTCTAGCTGATTACGACAGTGAGATTCTTGATTTGTCAGATCGAAAGAATTTTCGCAAGCTTGACAAATCAATGGGTTGCCAGACACCTGAAGGAGAAGAAGAATTTACAAAAAGGTTTGTGAAGTGCATCTTAAACTTTGTCTAGTGCGCTTTTCTCATTTTTTCTTCACCATACAATTTTTTCTTTTTTAATGTTTTCATCATGTGATAATCATATCCAATAATTTCTTCTCATGCTTTCCTTTTCCCTTTCTCATTTCAGATATGAAAGTTGGGATGATCCAGAGGTTCCAAAATTTCATTACGGTTCTCACTATTCAAGTGCTGGAATTGTTCTGTTTTACCTTATTCGCCTCCCACCATTCAGTGCTGAAAATCAGAAGCTGCAGGGTGGTCATTTTGATCATGCTGATCGACTTTTTAATAACATTAGAGATACTTGGCTGAGTGCATCTGGACAAGGAAATACATCAGATGTGAAAGAACTAATTCTTGAATTCTTTTACATGCCCGAATTCTTAGAAAATCGATTTAATCTTGATTTGGGTGAAGAACAGTCTGGGGAAAAGGTAGGTGAAGTTGTTTTAGTGGTGCTTGAACGTAATTCTCTGTTTCCCTTGCATGAGCAAGTTCCTTGTATAATTTCAGGTGGGTCATGTATTTTTACCTCCTTGGGCTAGAGGAAGTGTTCGTGAATTCATCCGTAAGCACAGAGAAGCTTTGGAGTCTGATTATGTTTCAGAGAATCTGCATCATTGGATTAGATCTCATCTTTGGGCACAAACAGAGAGGAAAGGTACATTACATGTTCTCCTTTTGGTAGTCAACAGAGTATTGAACTATATGTCTTAGAGATCTTGATTCCTCAAATATTGAATCATGAGGTTGTTTATTTTCAGGCTGCAGAAAAAGCTGTAAATGTTTTCTATCATTACACCTATGTCGGGAATGTGGATGTAGATGCAGTTACTGATCCTACGATGAAAGCTTCCATACTAGCGCAGATTAATCATTTCGGACAAACGCCAAAGTAACTATTCCAGAAACCTCACGTTAATAGGACAGACAGAAAAATCCTTCCGCACCCTCTGAAACACTCTATGCATCTTGTTCCTCGCGAAATACGTAAATTCTCATCATCTATAAACCAGATCATCACTTTCCATGACGAGTTGCTTGTTGCCAGCTCAAACTGTTTCCTGAAACCCAGAGGCTATAAGAAATACATAAGATGGGGTTTCCCAGATAGGAGCTTGAGATTTATGAGCTATGATCAGGACAAGCTCTTATCCACTCATGAAAATCTCCATGAAGGCAACCAGATCCAGTGTGCTGGTGTTAGTCAAGATTGGCGCATAGTGGTCTCTGGAGCAGACGATGGTCTAGTCTCTGTGTGGAGAGTCAACAAGGATGGCCCACGTGGTTCACGACGTTTACTGTTGGAGAAAGCCCTTTGTGCACATACAGCCAAGGTCACTTGTCTACGTGTTAGCCAATCTTACATGATGATTGCAAGCGGTTCAGATCACTGTACAGTTATCATATGGGATCTCAGTTCTTTAAGTTTTGTAAGGCAGCTTCCGAATTTCCCGGTTCCCATTTCAGCAGTCTACATAAATGACCTTACAGGAGAAATCATAACTGCTGCCGGAACTTTACTCGCGGTTTGGAGCATCAATGGCGATTGCCTTGCCGTAGTTAACACATCACAGGTACCATCTGATTTTATAGTATCAGTAACAGGCTCAACGTTTTCTGACTGGCTGGAAACAACCTGGTACGTGACTGGTCATCCAAGTGGAGCAGTTAAAGTATGGCGGATGGTACATTCTACTGATCCAGTGAGTGCCGAGAGCAAAACACCTAGCAACATAACAGGAGGGATAAATTTGGGGAACCAGATGCCAGAATACAAGTTGCTTCTACACAAGGAGTTGAAATTCCATAAGCAAGCGGTCACAGCTCTGCATCTCACGACTGACCTGAAGCAATTACTGAGCGATGATTCAGCTGGACATATGCTTTCATGGACAGTACCAGTTGAGATATTAAAAGCTTCATTCAAAAAAGCTTCGTAGTTTAGAATCAAAAGCATCATCTAGAACTAGGACTAGAATCTAAAGCAATCACTGATGGTCAGGAGACTTAAGGACAGAAGCACCTAGGAGGTCGATCAATAACAAAATGTAAGACCTCAGGTTAAATCTCTTACCTTTTGTTGAATCTCTTACCTCACAAGTGATTTTTCTTCATCTGAGTTGCAGGTTAAAATGGTGTTACTAAATGGAGAGACAACAAAGCAAGACAGAAGAAACCGTTCAATTTGACAATAACTCAGAGGCTTATCTTAAGAATATGTGTAAATAGAGCTAACAGTCGAGTATTTTGCAAAGCAAATAAGTCTTAAAAAATAGTCAAACGTTATTAAGTTACTGTAAAAATTATAGTCAAATGAAATTAAGGGTTGTTAAACATGCTTATGCGTCTAAGAGCATCATTATTGGAGAAACCCATTTAATTATAATTTTGAAGTTAAGAAACTTCTGATTTTGCTGCTTTATTGGTAGAAACCCATTAGGGGTTCTTAAAAAAAAAATTAACTTTTTTTGTTTTATTTTAAATAGAGTTTATTTTTTTAATTAAACATAGTTGACATAAAAACATAACATTTAAACATAGATTTTGAAAAAAAAATGCAAAAGAATGCTCAATTCGGGTTTTTTTTTCCTGATATTGTCTATGAATCGCTTTTTATTCACCCACCAAACGATTCTAATTCATTAATATGTAAAAAAAATTTAGAATTTTAAAGTTGAAGTTAGGAAAAAGTTTTAAATTTTTTTTTAACTTTTTTATAAAGTTAAAGTTAAGAAAAATTAAAAAAAAAGCAGGTAAAAAACAAATCTAGCAAAAAAAAAAATTGGCAAAAAAAATTTACGGGTTGACACGTGGCTAAAACAGTGTAAGAACCTCCTTAAGAAACGGTTCTTAAAGTTTTTATTTAAGAACCGGTTCTTACACTGTTCATAATTATTTTATTTTTTTAATTTATTTTTTGGGTTAAGAACCCCACTAAAAACTTGCAATAATGATGCTTTAAGTTGCCCATTATAAAAATAAAATAAAATAATTCAGTTAGTGAAACATTAATGGAAATTCGACTTTAACAAAACCAACAAATTCGAAAGATAATCGTAAGAAAAAAAACCTAAAGATTTTAAAAGAAGATAATAGACACATCTTATATTTCTGGTGTTTACTCTTTTTTCTTTATCTTTTGTTCGTAGAAGTTTACAAAGTAAAATAACCAGAAGAGTTTACAATGTTAGAGGGACCAAAAAAGAAAGAAAGAGGAAGAAGCTAACACACATTTGTTTCAAGTTTCAAGCTCTTCAAAAGTGATTTGTTTTTGTTTGTTAATATAAATATCAATAGCGAGGTGAGTAAGAGTAAGGTCCCATGGAATATTGTAGCTGATAATATTGTTGGTTTTGTATGAAATTCATGTGACCTTGTCTTCCATTTCTATTGTATTGATCCCACATTATTTGTTCTTCCATTAACAATCTTTGTTTTTTCTCCATATCATTCATTTGCACATACGCTGGTGGTGCCACCTCAAGCGACACCGCGAATGGATCCACCTTCACCACCGTACTTTTGCTTCCAGTTCTGTTTCCATTGGCCGTCTGTGGCGGCGCCGGCAATGCCAACATTGAGGCTGCATCACAATTAACATCAAATCAATCCTTTTAAAACCAAATTTAACTTGAAAATACATTATAGGAACATGATTGTTACCTGCTGGGGTTCCAGCAGAACCAAAAGCCACACTACTGGCACTTCCACTGCTTCCATAAGCCGTAGACGCTTTAACCGCACCGTATTGATACATTCCATCAAGCAACAAACTATCAAATCCTCCTCCAAGCTCACTCTTCTGTCCTGACAATCTCGTCGCTGACTTCACCAAAGCCGTCTCCCAATCCGCTGAATCATCATTAAACGCTTCCCACCCTGATCCAGACGCACTCTCAGTCGCAACCGCTCCATCGAATAACGCTAAAGCCAAACTATCACCAATCGCTGATGTAGTTTCACCCGCATCGCCTGCTAAATCCAACAAATCACCTTCTTGATCTTGTCTTGAAACCACTTCTTCAAAATCTTTCTTCGTTTCGATTTCTTCTTCTTTGTGTTCTGGTGATGCTAATGCTTTAATGGAGTTTAAATCTTCTTGAATTTCTTTAACTTCCTCTGTTTTTTTCTCCTCTTCCTCAGATTTGTTAGACCTTTTTGATGATGATTTTGTTGTTTGTGCAGCTAAAGCTGTTTTGTCTCTTATAAACTCATCCATGAGATCAAGTTTCTTCTGTATGATCTTTTCCAATTCTGGATACTCTGAAGATCTTGCAACTCCCATCTTCTTACACCATTCATAAAACGGATCTAACTCGTCGAATTGTTTAGAAATTCGACAGAAGATTTCATAGACTTTTATCGAATCATGAAGGCCTAGTTCCATGAATCGGTCTATTAACACTCCCATTATCTCTGTTACGTTGAAATATATCTGAAAACTCTCTTTACTATCGGATACAGAGCCACAATCACCACTCTGTTGTTCTTCGCATTACCTGTTACAGAGACCTAACTTGTTAGCCAAGAAATCCCAAAGTGGAATTAGAAAAACGTGAATTGCAAGTAAAGATCTTGCGATGGAAAGGCCTATTTAAAACTTCTAATTTCGAAACGTTTAAGCTTACAACTTCTGTTAATTAATGATTTACCTGTTGGACGACAAGCCAAGAAACGATCAAGAAGCTGTTGTAAATGTTGTACTCTGCTGAAAATTTTCTCTGTTTTCATCTCTGTGATCGGTTTAGACTTAACCACAATAGATCTTGACCGATTATTATCAGTACTGGTCTCTCGATGATCATCTTCATCGCCGGAATCACCACCACCACCACCGCGTTTTCCTTTCCTTCCTTGCATCCGGAAATCAAGCCGCTCATCCAAATACAAAGCATAAGTCCGAACAAAAGCAGAGGAATCCCATGAATCAGACCGATTCTTATCACTAAAATCAGACATGTTTAGAAATCTCGTTCCTCGTCTCGTCGCGAAAAATATCTCTTTCTCGTAGGCTCGTTCGCCTTCTGTTAACAATCGTTGGATCAAAATCAAGGTTTTGAGAGCAACCGACCAGTTCTTGGTCTTGTTGAGACGTCTCGAGAGAGTTGATACACAAGCGCTTACGTAGTTGCGTGAGTAAGACGTTAGGCTTAAGATCTGTCTAATATATTTCTCCTCCGCTGGATATTCATCGTGTCTTGTCGCTTTTACGATGGCTATTTCGAGTTCCGTTAAAGAACTGCTTCGACCTCCGACTTTGGCTAATCCTACGCTTGTTTGATCTTTCACGGCTCCTATGGCGCGTTTTAGCTTACTCGAACCCATTTGTGGCTAACGTACGCCGTGAAATAGAGGAGGAAAAAGAGGAGAAAAAATAGAAGAACGACGACCTTTTTCTTTTACTTGTTTGTCGTCTTCGTCGTCTCTTTTTCTCCTCTGTTTCTCTTTTTGTTTTTTGTCTTGCTGAAAGACAAAATGTGGTTGCTTGTTCGATCTACCATAGAAATAGCCGATGTTGTCGGAGTATAATGACAGGGGAAATTAGAAAATTCATGTGGGATATGATTTGAACTTTCTTTTTTTAATTGGATAAAAACAGATCTCCACTCTGTTATTAGGCTATAAATAGAAAGATGATTCTCATTAAGAATCTTGTAATGTTATAAGACAGACTGTATTATATAAGCCATGAGACTGTATTTTCACAAAATGTTTTCTCATGGTTGATAACTTACAAACAAAGATGATGTAGAGACATTAATATAGCGCGATACCGCTTCTTGTTTCATCAGTCCACGCATTTTTTCGGCCTGTAAAATAAGCCAAAAAAAGGGAAACAAGAATCTGATATGTATAAACAAGGATCATAGAACTTAAAATGCTTTTAATGGTCTTAAAATGAGAACTCATTTTATAGCTTACCATGCTGAATCGTTCTGAGGTTCAGTACTCCAGCTGTACAGGTTGGCGCTTGGAGCAACATGGTGATTTTGCCCATTTCTTATTCTATGTAACTGAGAGTTAGTTTGGGAGTTTAACGATGGAGGAGGAACGAAATTGTTTTCAATTCTTGGAGGTAGAATGGTTGGAATTCCAATGTTGGGATTTGGCATATGGTTTAGGTTTGATTGTGGTTGAAAAGCTGGCATTCTGTTTGATCTCCCGAGAAGCATCGGATTCATTCCTGTTACTCTCTTAACGGTTTCTTCCGCCATTTTCACCTGAACATAACATGGAAATTACTATAATTATAGATACAAAAAAAATATGGGTAGCTCAGAAAAAGGAGAGAGGAAGAATATTGAAGTCTTGTCACCTTAGCTCTTAATGTCTCAATGTCAGCTTTTAGTATTCTATTACCAACGGCAGCTTCATCATACTTGTGATTCATGCTGCTCAGTTGCTTAAGAAGTGATGAATGTTCACCCTTTAGCTCATTAACCTATCAAAATAGAAAATTAGGTCTCATCAATATCCTTAACCACAAGAAAATAAGGTGTTGAGAAGATATGATACAAAACCTGTGTTTCGAGATCACTAGTTTGCTCCTGTTTTCTCCTTCTAGATCGCCTAGCTGACTCTCGATTGGACAGCATCCTGACAATATTAAGGAAAGAACAAGGTTTCAAAACTGTTTCACTGTAAAGGTAAGCTCTTTGAAAGACAAGACATTGGAGAAAAAGAATCACACTACCTTCTAGATTTTTTAACATCCTCTGGATTCAAGGAACCAGTGGTTTCATTCTCTTCATCAAGGTCATCTTCATCAGAATCTTCTCTAGATGATCCACTAGTAACCTGCTTCATTGGCAGACCAGTTTTTTTCAGCTCAGCTGGTAAGGAGGAAGAAGTAACACCAACTTCTCCTGGAACCATCACAGAACCTACCACCATTAAACTTAGTAACTTACTATATGTAAGACTCAAAAGAGATATCTGAAAGAGAACTAGTAGCACCGATATAATGATTTTGCCACGTTTAAAAGAAATATTGAAATATCCAACAAAAATAATCCATTTCAATCCCAATCTAATTGATCTTCCAGAAAGCAGATTAATTTCAAGAAGAAAGCCACAAAAAGATTGAAACTTGATGGATCATATTAAGCGCATGATCCAACAAAGAGTACCATTTTCCATTTCTACAGCAAAATTCCTTAAACAGAGACATGAATCTGCAGGTTTGACTAAGAAACGAGCTAGAAGATGATAACAAGGAACTTACTTTGAGTAAGAGGACTGGATTGAGATGGTTGAAATTGAGTTTCAGGAGAACTAATGGAATCTTCAGGCTTCACAAACCCAGCCTACACAACACAAAGATCAGAGCTTGAGATTTAGATCTTCTTACTGCAATCAAATTAAGAAAAAAGAAAGAAAGAGGGGAAATAGAAGATAAACCCTAAGAGCTACAAGAGTAGCGCACTCAGTCTCAAGCTTGTTCTTGAGAACACGATGATAATCATCGGAATCAGCAATCACCGTCGTTGGCGGAGCAGCGCAATCCCAATTCTCATGATCGCGGCGAAATCGACTGTCTTCCTCGAAATCATTCTGTCCAGAAACAGAAGGAAGAGATTGCGCAGACGAAACTCCGACGATGGCGTTGTTGTTTCCAAGTGGCTCCGAGCTCACCGCCGATGAAGAAATCTCTTGGAGAAACATCTCGAAAGTCCATTCAGGTTGACTCTGGCTGACTTGGTCCGGCGTAAGAGGCTTAGATGAGTCAGGATTAAGAGGAGGAGGTGCTTCCCAGAAGGGATCGGAGAAATCGTCAATGGAGAAGATAGTGTTCATCACTTTTTGTGTGTATGTTTTGCTTTCTCATACTTTTGTCGGGTTCTTGCCTATTTGCATTAGGTCCACGCACATCAGAATATTCTTTTTTTTTTTTAATACGTATTAATAAAATCATCTTTTCATATATTCTGATTTTTAATAGTTTTTATAATACTAATATCTACTGGTATAACGTCCATTAATCTCTCCAGGGGGATAAATTAAAATTCTGTCAATTATGTTATTTTGGTGGACATCAAAATAAAATTGCTGCTGCAAATCGTGTTTTGTAGACATGTATAAAAAAATCAAAGGGAAAGAATCTATATAAATGACTATTAAAATATAAAACAATTTGCCAATGTTAATATCAAAACTCAAAATTTGCTAATTTTTTTTTCCGCAAATGTGTATATTGATTCCAAAAAGATTACATCTAGATATGTTAATTACGAGAATAATTATCTCTTAAGAGTGGGCGAGTATTAATTGAATTAACAGTAAAGTAATTGTGAATCGGCGATCAGTACGAGAAGATGGAAATATTTGAATTGCGTTAATTCAACCGGTATAGTGGCATTAAACGCGTGGATTCGATATTTGGGAAGAGAAATATTGGAAGTTGATATGGTTATAAAAATATTTAGAAAAAAAAATATCAGAATTTAATATTGTTATCGGAAGAGAAATATTTAAAAAGAAATTTATACAAATTACTATTAAAATATAGGGACAATTTGATAGTCGATAATAACGGAACCCAAAATTAGGTGAAAGATAGTGTGCAAAATTTTTAGAAATATAGGAAGTCGACATGACTATCGAAAGAGGAATATTTTTAAATATATATATATATATATATGTAAATGGCTATTAAAACATAGGGATAATTTGCCATAATTAAGAGAATAATTGTCTCCTACAAATGGGCGAACGTTGATCAAAATTTTAGTAATAAAATGATTGTGAAGCAGCGACCCATTAATTGAATCCACATATTCAATGCTACTATGCCTGTTGAGTTCATGTCAATCAAATTTCTACTTGCTCTTGTATCGTGAAAGACCAATACAAGTAGAAAAAAAGATTTGATTAACATTAACTCAATGCGCATAGTGGCATTGAATACGTGGATTTGATATCTAAAAAGCGAAATAGTTCATCGATGTGTATGTAACACAAATAGATATCTAATTTCACTAATATAATGGTAAATCGGTTTACAAAAAGAACTGATTTAGAAACTTCCAATAAACAACCAACAAAGAAACAAGATTTTGCCCACCCAAAGAAAATAGAACGGTATTTTATGGTAAATCAAGGGGAAAATACATATGAAGAGTTACAAAACTAGATTAGCATTTTTAGGTCTCTGGTCAAAATGTTTAGACATTTAAATTTACAAAAAAAAAAAAACACCTCATGTTATCTCGAACTTTATAGATTTATGGTCAAAATCGGAAACAAATTGATTTGGAACAACTAAAAAAAAGAAGTAAAAGAGAACAGTAGGCGTGGCCAGACCAGATGTGACAAAGAAGATGGTGAACAATGAAGCTTAGGAAATCTGATGTGACTTATCAAATTAGATATTTTTTCACACGTACTTATCAAAACAATTAACAAAAGCGATGGAATTTAACTCTCTATTTATTTTTACAGACATAAATCAAAAGACCTTAAAACATAAATGTCATCAATAACATAAATCACTATATAGGCTATATTACAATAGACCGAACCTTAAAAAAACAAAAAACCATATAGATATTTTTAAAGCAACATTTTCAATTATTGCAAAATTACAAGAATTTACACACATACGTACACACAAAAAAAAAAAAAAAAAAACTACTAAAAATAATTAACAAAATTATAATGCCAAAGCTTCTTCCTTTTCTTGACTCTCCTTCTCCAAAGCTAATTGGTCATTGTTGATCAGAACGGATTTACCATTATCATCCTCTAATTCATTCACATTCGGCTTCGGCGATGCCCTTACTGGTTCTATTCCTCCTCCTCCTCCAGAGTTTCTCCGATCATCTCTAGAGACTAAATCCTCAGCTTCAAGCATGTGAATGATATGACCCATCTTTGGTCTCTTTTGAGCATTAGGATCAACACATCTCAAAGCTACCAATAAGGTACGCTTCAATGACCTTAACGACGGTTTCTCGACCATCCTCGGATCCAAAACTCCTTCCGCATTTCGATTCGTCACCATTCTCTTCAACCATTCCACAAGATTCACTTCTCCTGGAGCCCGGCTATAATCCACAGGACTCCTCCCTGAAATCACCTCCATAACAAGAACACCAAAGCTATAAACATCGCTCCTCTCATTCAACATCCCAGTACTCGCATACTCAGGAGCCACATACCCGAACGTACCCATCACACGAGTAGTCACATAGCTCATCTCTGAACCCAAAAGCTTAGCTAGCCCAAAGTCAGAAACTTTGGAGTTCCATTGCTTGTCAAGCAAGATATTACTCGATTTGATGTCTCGGTGAACAACTTTAGGCTCAAGACCTTCGTGTAAATACATTAACCCTTTAGCTGTTCCAAGAATAATATTCATTCTAATCTCCCAAGTAAGAGGACTCTTAAATCCCAATCCACCACCGTGAACCCATTGTTCTAAATTCCCATTATCAACATATTCATAAACTAACATCCTATGAGCTCCTTCAACGCAATAACCAAGCAATCTCACCAGATTCTTGTGTCTCACTCTTCCAATTGCTTCAACTTCAACTTTGAATTCTTTCTCAGCTTGTCCTTTGTTGTTGAGCAGATTCTTTATAGCCACCATTGATTTGTCCTCAAGAACACCTCTATACACAATCCCATAACCTCCTTGTCCGATAACATTCTCGTCTGAGAATCCATTAGTAGAAAGCTCAAGCTCTCTCAACGTGTACCAATGTCCCCAACCTAAATGAGAAACCTCAGGACCTGAAGACAAATTTAAACCTTGATCACCCGACCCGGACCCAGACCCGGAACCAGTCCAACCTCCTCGTTCTGGATACGAAATCCGATGATCTTTTCCAATCTCGATGTGAATTTTGTTATCGTCTTCTCTATGGTTAGACACAGCTTGGTTTTGGTGTGTGTCCGGGGCTGGTTGAGATGGGTCGACCCGAATCTCTTTGGAAACAACGGGAACTATCGTATGGTTAGATTTAGTGAAAGAATCGAGAGATGACTTGTTGTTGTTGCCTTTTCTGTAAATGAACCAGAGAGAGATGAGAACGAGTAAAATCACAATTGTGGCTCCAACGCAAACGCCGAGAACGACCCATAAACGTAAATTGAAAATAGAAGTGTGTTTTGAGAGTTGATTGTTGTGAGAGTGAGAATCCGCCATTGGAGCTCACTCTTCTTCTTCTTCTTCTTCTCTCTCTATCTAGATTTTGATTTGTTCTGCTTCACATATCATTACAGGAGGTTTACTGAAGTAGAGACAATAAAAAGAGATATTGAAAACATGAAAAGACAAAATTACCCTTGAAAAAGGCAAGCTGGCTTTGATGGGACTTGCACTCAAATCGCATTATTTTAGTAATTATTTACACTTTTGCCATTTTTACTATCAAAGAGCAATTATTAAAAGAGGGTAGTATCGTTATTAGGTTTAGAAATTAGGGGTAATGTAGTAAAATCGGATCACGTTCTGACTTCAAATTTTTTTTTTTTTTTTGCGCGTGGTCTTTTGGTACTGATTACGAATCTATCAATCTAATCGAAAGAATAGAGAAGAACAGAGAAAAGAGGTAATGAGTAAAATCTAAGAGCTTTTTCTCCATCTTCAATCTGTATTTTCCGATCTGTAATCAGAAATTGATTAGGATTTAACTCAATTTCGATAATTGTGTTCGCTGGATTGATTTTTCTTCTGGATAATTTGTTTTTTTACGTGTGTAGTTGAATCAAATATGGCTGGGAGAGCTCCGATCCCTACTCGCAACTCTGCCCTTATTGCAATGATCGCCGATGAGGTTATATCGATACGAAAAAACTCATCTTTTTATATGTTGATGGTGGATTTGAGGTTCCGTGATTTGGTTCTTTAGATACTGTTGATTTTTCATTTGGATCTTCTGGTTGAGTTTTGAATCTCTGAGATTTAATCTGAACTAAATCAATGCGTTGTGGATTTGTTTGTGAAATTTGTAATCGTTTTGGTAGTCGTGTTTAAGCCTTATAGATAGCATTCTTGTACTATCAGACTGGTGATCTGATCTGCTATCACTGAATGTTGATTCCATCTAATGCACGAATCAGGAAAATAAGGAGTTGAAATCATCTTTAAATTCTTCCTAGAAACTTGTCTTATAATTGAATAACAAGGGCTTTTCAAATTTCTTTGTTAGTTTCCAACTGTTATGGTTTAAGAATTGATTTTACTCAATGGTAGGCTATGGATTTATCAGAATTACTATGTCTAGTCTCTTATTTTAGACTTAACTTGCAAATTCTTCCTTGTACAGAATTAGTGGCAGAATTATGTTTAACTATCTATCGGTCTTACCCTTTAAGTACTCTCCAATGTTTCTTACTTGTCTATAATTTTGTGTACAGGACACGGTAGTTGGATTTTTGATGGCTGGAGTTGGTAATGTTGACATCAGGAGGAAGACAAATTACCTCATTGTGGATTCAAGTACGTTTTTTAACTGATAATGATCTTTAGGAAATATGATTGTTTCAATCATGTATCAAGTTATGTCACTTATCTCAAAGTAGTATCCATTTGACAAAATCAAGTTAGTTGAATTTTTCCATCAAGTCAATTTCATGTGGTCTTGTTAGGAGATAACTTTCATAGCTTCTATTTCTGTAAAACTGTATAATTTACCCTCTAGTCTTGTAAACTGATTGATTTTTCCTTTCTTTCAATTTTTTATTTCTTCTTTTAGAGACAACTGTGAGACAAATTGAGGATGCTTTCAAGGAATTCTCATCGAGGGATGATATTGCTATCATTCTTTTAAGCCAATATGTAAGTGTTTCCTTCCAAGTCAAGTATACTTGTACTTGTTACTCATCTTAACTGTTATGTCTGTGATGTGTTAGTTTAGTCATTATCAAAGAGGTCATGACGTGTACTTCTCCACTTTATTTGAGCCCCTTATGTTAACTGACATTAATAAATATCTACCTTGCTTTTACCCTTTTAATCATGGATCAATGTCACCATTATGTAGGGCAGTTTTGCTATCTTTTTCCCAGCAATTAATATACTATTGGATCCAAATGTATGAAGAAACATAGGATGATGCCACTTTGCATTAGTGCTTTGAGCTTGAAATAAAATGATCTCTATTTCTATTTGCTTCTTTCTACAGTGTAAAAAACATAATGAGAAATTTTCATGCTTGTAGATTGCCAATATGATCCGCTTCTTGGTGGATAGCTACAACAAGCCAGTTCCTGCAATCTTGGAGATCCCTTCCAAGGACCATCCTTATGATCCTGCTCATGATTCGGTTCTCTCCCGTGTGAAGTACCTCTTCTCTGCGGAATCTGTGTCACAGCGTTAAACATATGCATTCTGCGCTGAGCCTATATCATTTGTTTGTTTTTGCCATTCTTGTATTTCTCCTTCCGAATCCGAAAGTTTTATAATAATGTACAACTCTCAACTTTTATTTGGAGATGAATGTTATATTATTAAGAATCAATAATAGCACCATCTGGTTCTTTTGCAATAAATTAAGAGAAGAACCATTGTGTGTTCAAGAGACAAGAGCAGACTTTAAAGATTTAGTGAAGACTTCTAGCTCCTTAAGTCCTTGCTCAGATGATTCCGACTCCCCCAATATCTTAACCATCGCGCTACCAACAATAACTCCGTCTGCTCCCCATTCAGCTACCTGTAATGTGAAACAAACCGAGTTGGGTTAACAAATCCCATTGCCAATATATTGCTAATCCAGTGCATGTGCAGCCAAACCTGTTTCACATGCTCAGGTTTTGATATGCCAAATCCAACCGCGACTGGCTTGCTTGTTGCCTCTTTGATTTGTTGGAGAAGAGACTGAACTTGTTCGTTAACAGACTCTCTCGTACCAGTAACTCCAACTGAACTTACCTGAAGAGAGCTTGATAACAACATTCACACACAAGAAGATGAAACTTACATGCATCATTTACTGATCTAAAGAGTCGCAAAACTGTGATTCTTACAAGATAGATGAATCCTTCAGATGCTTCAACAATGGCGTTCATTCGTTTGTTTGGGGTTGTGGGTGTTGTGAGCAGAACCTTGAGGAAAACATAGTAAATATGGTAAAGGGTATGAAAGATGCAATCTCTTAATTTGATTGACAGCTAGAGGAAAACATCATACTAGTTCAATCTGGTGCTTCCGAGCTTCGTTCCGCAGAGTCTCAGTCTCCTCGAGTGGAACATCAGGAACAAGAAGGCCTATGAAGAGACACCACGTTATGTAATAAACTATTAATGTAGAAAAGACATAAACAAAGAATTAATAGAAACAAATGGTGTAGAAACTGAGCCATGAAACAGCAATAGCATTTCACTTGCGAGAAAACTTGAAAAAGTTAATGTACCATGAACTCCAGCATTCTTTATAATAGTCATATAGTTCTCGATTCCACGCCGCAGGATCGGATTGTAATACGTAAACAATGCAATTGGACAAGATAACTGAGGGATCATCTGAAGAATTTGGAATAATAAGAAAAAATAAAAACCCAAGAGTATCAATCAAAGTCACGCTTTCATCATCTATAAGCTACATTATAATAACAGAGGCAAGTACACAAAACCACAGACACCTCTTTAAGCATAGTGATAATAGAGTTAAAGTTGGTTCCTTTAAGTAATGAACGTCTCGCAGCAGCCTAAGACAAGAAAGAGAAGGCTTTTAATAATTAGAATGTGATTGAATTGTACGGCATTTGTGTAGCTCGAACCTGTATTGCTGGACCATCAGCTAATGGATCAGAGTATGGAACACCGAGTTCGATTATGTCGCAGCCACACGAATCAAGCACTTTGAGAGCTTTTGCTGTCGTGGAAAGATCTGGATCACCAGCTGTGATATATGGAATCAGAGCCACCTACAAAATTGTAGTTTTCAACAACAATCAAAAAGAAATCGAAAAACCCAGATCAGAACGAGCCAGAACAAAAGAGATCAAAATTGAAACTTTAGGGGTTTGCAGAGATGTTGCTTACTTTGCCTTGTGACTTTAACCTAGCGAAAGTCTCTGATAGACCAACCGTAACGTGAGGGTTCTTGAGAAGATCCATTGCGAGCTTTCGAAGAAGAAAATGAATGTAGCGCATGGAGTGTGAGTAGTGTGTGACGTTGACTCTCTGGAAGCCGTCGATTGGTTGTTCAAAACGTCAACACAATCCGGTTTAATTATCCAAACCGAAGGAATAATATTGTTTCGGTTTTATTTCTGCACATTCAAATCAACCACTACCAAATATCAAATCAAACCAAAACTGATTAAAAATTTATAACCTTAACCAAATTTTACTAAATGATTTTGAGTTTTGATATGTTTTACAAAAAATAATATTCAAATATCTCGTTTTCTTGTAACACAGCTAAAACTAAATATTTTTGGACTAGTTATCCAAACCATATTTAACAATCGATTTGAAAATAATAGTTTAATAATCATTTTAACAAAAATAATTCCAAAAGTTTGATTGATTGATCCCTATAAATTTTTTAAATTTAAGGTTATTTGCCAAAAGTAGAGTAAAAAACAAATTCGAACCAGACTATATTTGGTTTTCCATTGATTTCGATATACCATAAACCAAAACCTAGACTCCCTAACTACAATGCTCCAAGTCATACAATATACAAACATTCAATTCCCAATTCTAATCCGAAGATAGTAACTTTGTAACAAAAAAAAATATCAAGTCACTATAGTTTAGGTGTAACAACAAAACCGGACCTTGATGCTAAATCTGATCACCGTTCAATTGTTATGATCAGGTGTAATCTCGTTGTTTGTGTCTCCTGCATTGTTTCTTGTCAACCTGTTGAGCTGGATTCCTCCAAGACCAGTACCAGGACCAGAACCAGAACCAGTACCAGGACCAGCCTGAGAGCTTCCTTCGCTTCCATTAGCAGCTGCAGCTGCTGCTTTTAGGTCTCTCTTATTCTTCACTTTCTGTGCCCAACCAACAAGACCAACCTGCACATTCTCCTCGAATATAGCTTTCTTGAAGTTACTTCCCATCTGTTGTATCACCACAAGAAGAGGGGTCAATTTTTCTGAAAGAATTCGTAAAACCAAACCTTAAGAATCTGAAATTAGCTTTTACCTGTGAGACAATGGCGTAAAGAGGCAGGGTACTGTAACTGCAGAGTACTTGAATGAAGACCCTAAAGAGAAGAAGAAAGAAGTCAGTCTAAGATGAGATCTATTCATTGAAACAATACGAGAAAGAAAAAAAAAATTCAAATCTTTTCACTTACCCGATAACCAATCTTGGAACAATGTATCTCACTTGTCCCATAATGCACGAGTCGAAGCCGTATGTAACCTAAAACATACTTGTTAGTCTAAACCATTTCAGGTGGATCTTGGGGAATTTTGTTTTTACTTAAAGAATCTGACTTACCCAAATCCAAAAGAAAAATGCAATCTCAAAAGCATTTTGGAAGAGGATAAAATGGATCAAGAAGAGAACAATTTGAGGTTTGCTGAACCAGAAATGCTCATCTGATGGCTTCACCACTAACTCTCCTTCAATGGCTACATGTTTCTCTGCAACTTCGTGAGCTAACTGTGAAATCACATGCTCCAACTTTGTTCCCACAGCAAGAAGCAGCTTCAAATTTTCAAAGAAAAAGAGAAAGGACAAAATTAAGTTTAATTGAATGAAGATTTAGCACATTCTGAGAAAATAAAATGGAGAACAAAAGAAAAAGGACTCACAATAAAGGGAATGAATGCTATCCAGAAATATGTGTGCCACCCTGCAAGATACAATATAGCTTCAGTTCCAATTTCTATTTAAAAAAAGTTAAAAGTTTTTGTGAAGCATACCATTAACATTTAGCAGCAAGAAGATGACGACAAAGATCCAAAGATACCAACTAATACCAACAACTTGTTTGAAATCATCCTCTAGAGCACGCATCATATACTTGTGGAAATTAAGTTTGGGGTTTGCCTTACAATGGGTCTATAAAAAAATCAATAGATGTCAGTCTAAGTGATCAAAATAAATTTTTGATTAAAAATTTCCAATTTACTTAAATAATAAAGATTTTACCATAATAAAGCCAAGGCGCAAAGTCATGTAATCTGATTTCGTCACAGATCCATAGAATTGCTTGAAAAAGGAATGCTGTCATGTAAACGACTTGATCTCAACATTCAGATAGTTCGAAAGGGCAATTAACCACAACAAAAACAAGCAATGTAAGAGAACTATACCGTCCATCCGAGGAAGACTGAATCTTTACCAATACCAAGAAAATGCTCTTTAATAAAAGCATGGTTTTGTACATGAGTGACCCTTTTTTTTCTGAGAGCTACAAAAGGCATAGCAACAGATCAAACGATGCATACAAGATTTCGCTAGCATTTTCATAAATTTTGTATATATATATATATATATATATCTGATAAAACGAATAACTCATGCAATCTTTTACCTGTTTCGGGGTCAAAACTTTCGTCTGCAATCGAATCCTCCCATTTCTTCCATTGGTGGATCTGCATTAACAAGATGAATAAAACACAGTTTCACACCTGTGGATTTTGCATCAGTTGATACATGAACGTAGGATATTTATATATAGTTTTATGCTCACCCTCGTGCTTCCAAAAACCACGGTAAGAACACAGAATGTCACATGAGATATGGCGAGGACGAAGATGAAGATATGTAAATGGTGTAATGCCTCAACCGAAAGCAATGGTACTTTTTGCTGAAATACAAGGCCGAGAAGTAAAGTAAGTACTGATTTAATCAAGAACAAGCTATAGAACACCTAAAAAGACTATAATGAGGCCCTAAAGGTACTTTAGTTTACCTTTGCGCTACAATAACCAGTTTCGGCAGCAGCATGTTCAGCAAGTAGACGCCTAGTGGTTCCAACAATAGGGAAAAAAGTCTGAAAATGTTCTTTTACAGTTACGTTTTTATGTTCACTTGCCTCAGCTTCTGCTCTTGACTCACGTGAACATGGAAGCATATGCATAAGCACATGTTCTTTCACACAGAATTTGGAAACGAGTCCTTGGACTACCGTCAGTAACAGCGATATGAAACCTAACAACATCAACTCTGCAATCCCCAAATAACAAGAATTTCACCAAAGTCACACTAAAAGTAGTAAAAGATTTTAACTTTTAAGACTAAAGCTGCTTATAATCTAATACAGTCACATCTCGCTTTAGATTTTTCAAACAATTAGTCCAATATTGACCCTAAAGACATCAACTCTGCAATTTTAAAAAGACTTCTCACAGATCAACAATTTGAACCAAAAGCAACAGAAAAAATAGTAAAGATTTAAACTTTAAAGACTCTCAAGCTTCAAAGCTGATATAGCCATAAATCGAACAATTTGCTCCAATATTTAAAAAGGAACAAATACTTTGCAGATTTTGTAAACTAAGAAAATTAAAAGGTTTAACCCACTAATTCATAAGCCAGGAAAAAAAAACCAAAAATTGAAGAACAATTTGTTCGAAACTAATCACTGTGTAAGAAAGGAATTACAAATCAAAAGAACCGTGGAACCCACACACAAAGAACAACAACGAAAAAGGATTTTGATTTATATTTTGGTACCTTCTTTAACCTTTTGAAGGGCTTCGTAAAGGGGTTTTTGCTTCTTCTTCTTAAGAACAGTACCAAAATGGTGAAGCAAACGTTCCACCGCAAGTGAAATCGCAACGATGACCGTACAAACTCCGGCGACAACCCACGTCGGAGTGAATTCAAGCGACATACCGTCTCCTCCGTGACCCATTTCTCAAATTTGTCGTTTTCTTCAAAAAAAGTAAGAGAATTTAGAGATTTGAAGTTCGATCTGGGAACAGAATCGGACAAAGGAAGAGACTTTACGTACTACTGGAAAATCAGGTAGAGGAAGAGAATGATGAAATGAGTGAGTGAGAAAGATTTCTCAGAGTTTATTATTTATTGGTTCTCTGCATTGTTTGTCAATGGTCAGCTAGAAACGAAATAGATTAATAATTATGGTAAATAATCTCTATTAGTCTAATATAATTGGTAACCATATATAGCAATTAGTTATTGTTATTCAAACTGTGACTCAAATTAGGAAACGCGTTTCCACTTTCCAGTTTCCCACAACTATTCATTTTCGTTTCTATTCCGTGTTTAAATAAATTAAAGCATTCATTACATACTCATCACTAATAATAATATAATCACATTTTCCTCTTTTTGTTTGTTTTTTCTTTACTCAACTATGTTCCGGTTCACATTTCTTACTTTTTCATTTTGTGATTGTGTAATCTGAGGAAATCTTTAAGCTCTAACTGATGATGATATGTAAATTATGTAATGTAGATAGAAACTAAACAATTTTTTTTTTTGTAGATTACCTTTCTTTTTGATATTTTAATCAAAACTAAAGAGTAAATCTATCTACAACTTCACACGAAGTTTGGTTCGACACTCTAACCATACAAATTTTGGATGTTTTTAGAGAACAACATGAAATGAAAATTTCCAATTTCTAATCACACTAAGTTTGAAAACCAATTTCAAACCATTTAATTGTTAAATTTTAACAATTTCCATTCAAACCATATAAAACTATTCGGTGGTTTGCGTTTAAGCTAATTAAATTTGATATTCTAAGCCTGAAATTTCCCTAAATCCTAAAATTAGAAGCTAACTAAAAGCCTCTTTTACAAAAAAAAAGTTATTAAAAAAAAAAACCTCTTTTCTTCCTCTTGTCTTGATATCGCAAAAACGCAAAGGATTTCTAAAAAATACAATGAATAACACTAAAATTTAAACTGAAAATATTGATAATTATGCAAAAATTGATTTTAGATATATTAAAATTCTGCAAGATATTTTAATATTCTAAGTCAGAAAATTAAAAAGTGGATAACAATTCGTTTGGGTACATGCAACAATATCTAAATGGTGCTATTTGCATATATAATACTTGCAACTATATATACTGTAAGACGTGTTTCAAAAATTAAATATTTGGTGTGCTAGTGTAAGAAATATTAATTGGTTTTATAGTTATCCGTTTTCTATTGAAATATGGTTATTACTTAATGTATTTGGTGATCAATTAAATTGGAAACAAAAGAGTTAATTTCTAATAAATCTTTATTTTGATGGATGATTGAGATTAATTCTAAATTTTTTTTAATGAGGAATATGTTCTCTCCACTTATAAATATATACCTTTAGACAACACGTTAAATACTAGTATATAGGTAAGAGGAGAGAAACCTAATCCCCTAATCTAAAAGTTCAGAAAACCGTTTACAAAGAAATTTCCACAACAATGAACGGAGATAATCTGATAAACCTCCTCATGATTTATTATGTGATTAACCTAAATGTTTGAAGATCTTAGGGTTCATGTAAATTATTTTACATCTAGAACTTCATTTCTTCCATCTAAATTTCAAGAATTCTTAGAGCATCTAAATCGGTTTAGAACCACTCATGGATCTCTTATCATTAAAATATTAATATTTTATATAATTTAATTATATATTTAAATTTAAATTTTAAAACAAAACATGAATCAATCAAAACAAAACAAAACAAATGTTAAATGAGGTTCTTAATAAGAGATCATAGTCTCTTCCCTAAGAAACAATCTCTTAATAAAAAAAACTTTTACACATTTTCTCTCTCACTTTTTTTTTTCAATATTTTAATAGAGGATATCTGTCTAAATACTTTCAATGGAAGTGTTCTTAATGTAAGTTTGGAGATTGCATTAAATTGAATCTAGTCATATATAGATATGATTGATGTTGGATTAAATTTTAGCTTTAAATATTGATGTTTTAAAAGAAAATCAATGGGATATATAGATATGATTGGGCACACTTGCATATGTATCAATGTGTGTCCATCCTGTGGTTCGGCCTTGAACAAATTGCTTGATGGTAAATTGCACAATGCGAATTCAAGGTGAATGTTTTAACAGTATTTATTATAGCCTATAATATATCCAATTCATTTACAATAACGGAATGTGTCATGTGGAAGAGAGAGGTTGATGCATCCAATGTCCAAGTTGTCTTGTTGAGAACATGATCATATTGTTTTCTACTTTTCTTATAATCATTCTCATGTTTTCACACTCTTCCTAGCTCTCCAATCGTTTTAACTAGAATTTAAGCTCAACGACAATGATGCAAACGACTTCATATCAATTTATACTTATATATGTTTCTATTGGCATCAAGTGTATGTAAATGAACCCATACATTAAATTATTTTGATTCATGTGTGTCATAAGTTTATTCCAAGAAAACCGATTTTTTTTTTGTTAAAACCAAGAAAGCCAATTATTTAGAATATGATTATCTAGTTATTCAGTTTTGTTGAGGAAGAAGCAATAGATGGTCTATACTACATACGATGATGCTATTAAAATAGGAATCTCTTTGTTTTAACATTTGATATCTTTTTTCTAAAATGACTGTCAACTTATCTTTATCACACTACTGTCCGGAAAGGTTATTGCTAAAATCTCTATTTTTTGGAATATGAGATAGATTTATGGACTAATTTTTTAATTACTTTTATAGTAAGCAATTACATATTACAAATATATATATATATATATATAGTAAATAAATTTATAACTTAGATTGTAATTTTAGTATGTGATCTTATTTTATGCACTTAATTTAGGCATTAAGATTTTATAATATATTTAAATTTGAATAAATATCATGCTCTTTTTATATATATCAAAAGAAGGAAATTTAAAGGGAGAAAAAACTACGATGACAGAAAAGAAGGCCTTATTTTAGAAGAAAAAGAAGAGAAGGCCCGTTTAATATAAAAGTCCAGCCCATTTGTATTGTTTGGAAGACGTAGAAAATAGTGGCAAAAATGAAATAATCTTAGAAAGTAAGGTCCTTTACCAAAAAGATAATTTTATAAACAGAGCATAAAGTTTTCATTTTTCTTCTGCTCCTTTCTCATCTCTGTCTCCTTCGTCCTCATTCGTTTTAAAGCATCAAATATCATCCATAAAAAAAAAAAAAAAATCTATAGCTTTCGCATGTAAATCGCTCTTTGAAGGTTTCTTACTCGCTTATCGTAGCTCATACTGACTCGTTCGAGTCAAAGTCTCTGTTTTTTAACTCAACCAATGACTAGTAACAACCCTCACGAGAACCTATCT
>CM051393.1:1495329-1541723 GCA_028015245.1 Cardamine occulta | reverse complement strand
GACCAAACTCCTGATGATTTCTTCGAGCAAATCCTCGGCCTTCCTAACTTCTCATCCTCTTCAGCCGCCGGATTGTCTGGAGTTGACGGCGGATTAGGCGGTGGAGCACCGCCGATGATGCTGCAGTTGGGTTCTGGCGAGGAAGGAAGTCACATGGGTGGGTTAGGAGGAAGTGGACCAACTGGGTTTCACAATCAGATGTTTCCTTTAGGGTTAAGTTTGGATCAAGGGAAAGGACCTGGCTTTCTTAGACCTGAAGGAGGTCATGGAAGTGGGAAACGATTTTCTGATGATGTTGTTGATAATCGATGTTCTTCTATGAAACCTGTAAGTTAACTTCTTGCTTTGCTTGATTTTTTAAATTTTTTGTTTTGTGAGAAAAGGGGAGAAATTGATTTTGAGGGTTTTAAAGAGAACATTTTTGGTAACTTTTACTTTTGTTTTCGTTTGTTAGTAGTTGAAAAAAGCCAGTCTTGGGTATGAATTTTGAGATTTTTAGCAATGTTGGTGATTTGCTTTTGGTGTTTTTTTTTGGGGTTCAAGAGTTGTTGAATCTAATTGATTTTGGTTTGTTTAGTAGAACCCAAGTTTAAATTTTTTGGAAATGGAGCTTTCTTTTTACAACTTATGGAGCTGATTATTTGGAAATGGCTTAATTGTTCTTCTTGTTTGTGTTGTTTGGAAGGTTTTCCATGGACAGCCGATGCAACAGCCAGCTCCATCGGCACCACATCAGCCTACATCAATCCGCCCTAGGGTTCGAGCTAGGCGCGGTCAGGCTACTGATCCACATAGCATCGCTGAGCGGGTAAACTTCAGATTCTTTTTTTTTTGTATTTCCCTGTGATATACATATTGTTAGTAATTGAAAGATGTAGACTTTATTTGTTTTGGAGTGAATAAAATGTTACTTTGCCACAGCTACGTAGGGAAAGAATAGCAGAACGGATCAGGGCGCTGCAAGAACTTGTACCTACTGTGAACAAGGTCGGTATATTCTTCACCTGTAGCCACACCTGTAAATAATCTCTCAAGGCATGGGAACATTTCTCATTTCTGTTATTTGGAGTTCTCAAAAGTTAAACACTTTCTGTTTCTCCCATCTTCATTTGCAGACCGATAGAGCTGCTATGATCGATGAGATTGTCGATTATGTAAAGTTTCTCAGGCTCCAAGTTAAGGTATATTCTCTCTTTTTTACAGTTTTAATCTTGAAAAAGCCGTTTTTTTTGTATTGCTCCCTCTGAAATATGTTTCTTAATCTGTTTTGTTTATAAGATTAGAGATCTAAAAGTCTTGTCTTTTAAATTCTCTCGATGGATTTCTGGTCGTAATTCTGGTCCCACCATTACCTACTCTTCAACCAAATTTCAATTTGATTAGATTAGTTTTTAATGATGAGGAAGAATAAACAAGTCCAAGTGCTTTTGTTTTCTTTGGCATTTAGTCTATTTTCACTTTTTGTTTTCTCATATGGAGGCTAATCACAGTTTAGGATTATAATACCATATTCAAACATTAAATTACAATCATCATTATCATATTATAATATAATCTCTTAGATCAAATGCTTTTTATATCAAAATGCAGTCGTTGCTTAAAGCTCTCGCAAGAAGAAAAAAGGAAGTCTCTTTACTTTAAAAGATAATGGAGACACTAAAGAAATTGTATGCAATGATGGATTTTTGATAAGATAATAAATCTTTTCTTATTTTATTTTTGTGTGTTTCTTGTGAATTCGTCCATGCTCATCTAAAGTAAAGCTTTTTATATAATTTTCATGGGGTAAAGCTTATCCTTTTGAATGATATTTATCTCTGTTTGGTCAACTTTGGTAGGTTTTGAGCATGAGCAGACTTGGTGGAGCCGGTGCTGTTGCTCCACTTGTTACTGATATGCCTCTTTCATCATCAGTTGAGGTAAAAACTTTTTAAGCAAAAGGAGAAAAGATCAAAACTTTTGTAATGGGGTTTGATTCAATATTGCTTAAAATCTCTGTAGGATGAAACGGGTGACGGTGGAAGGACACCGCAACCCGCTTGGGAGAAATGGTCAAACGATGGGACTGAACGTCAAGTGGCTAAACTGATGGAAGAAAATGTTGGAGCGGCGATGCAGCTTCTTCAATCTAAGGCTCTTTGTATGATGCCAATATCATTGGCTATGGCAATTTACCATTCTCAGCCTCCGGATACATCTTCAGTGGTCAAGCCTGAGACGAATCCTCCACCATAGGACTTGTGTAAGTGGTTTGTACAGAAATCAAACGGTCCAACATGGCTTTTGCTTCCGTTCTAATGACTCTGGTTTCTTCTCCCTTACTTTCCCAACTTGTTTGATATAATTGAAGGTAAAAAAAGTAAAAAAGGCTTTGGAGATGGAATCAATGTAGGATTTGCAGTAGAGGGGAAAATTTGTCAAAAAGCTCACTTGATCAAGTATTATTGTTATCATTTTACCTTTATTTTAGGTGGACTTTGATGAAAGCAACCTTTTGTTTTCAAATCTTTAGTGGGAGGTTGAGGAAGGAGCTTGAAGAGGTATTATTAGTAATAGTAGTGGGAATGTGTGGGACCTTGTTGAGTTAGTATGTTCAAATTGAATAAAAAGTATTTGGTAATTTGTCACCCCTTGTATTATTATATATTTTGTATAACTTTGGAGTAGTAAAATAATATTGTAAGTTTGCTCTGGTAACTATCTTTTGTTTACATTGTCAACATAAATCAAGACTTTTGGAGAAAAGACCATAAGTGAAAGCCTTTTTTTTTTGGTGTTTACTGTTTAGTGTGGGGATTCTAAATTCCAAAACCCAAGTGATTATCATACATTTTGGATTCCTAGTTCGTGTTCTCTATATCACTGTGTACTATTCGGATTCAGAAAAAAAAAGGTATTTATCTTTTACATAAGAATAGTATAATATAATTAGTGCAAATGGTGATACAATTAGTCGAAAAGAATTGTTCGTGTTCTCTATATCATCTAAATTCAAATTTGAAATGAAACAAAGGAAAATTATTCAACCCATTCATCTACTATTTTGGAGTTAAAGAGATTCAACTCGAACAATTTCCATTTATTTAGTTCAACTCATTCATTTTAATGCAACCATTAGCACCCTTAAAAGTTTATTGCTTCAAAAGCAAAATCAATTAAAATTGATGATTGTCATAATTTTGTTTCTTGGCTTTATAGAAACACATACAAGTCTTTATTACAATTTCACAAAAATCTTGGAAGTGAGATAATAATAAAAGAGGATGCTTTCGGTAATTTGTTTAAAATGGGCCTAAATTCCAAAACCAAGAAGACTACAAAGAGTATGCAAACTCAATTTGATGCTACAGGAGTCAAACATCGCTATAGCCTTTGCGTTATTGAACCACACAAAACCGGTGGCAAACAGAGCTTCGCTTAACAAGCATCAAGATCACGGAATTGCGGTAGCTTTGGCTCGCCGAGCAGTGTTTTGTTTCCTCCTTCTGGTCCGCACTTGATTCTCTTCGGGTTTTGAGTTCCATGCTGAAACAAAGATTTACATAATGAGAAATTGTGTTTTAGTTTGGGTTTAACCGATACGAAGCTAACCAAAATTGCGTAAAAATAATCAATCATTCCGAACAAGTGAACCAAAGAAGAATAAACGGATTTGGTGTCATTTTTTACTTGCCTGAACACACCATAAACGAAAAGCAAATAAACTGACTAAAACCCTCAAATATCTTTGAATTATTTTGCCAAACAAAATCCAATCGAAACAAGTAAATCTGTATATCCAAAAAACTGAACTGAAACCGGATTGAGCATCCCTTTAAATGACCGAATAGTTTTACTGGACCAATGCAATGCAATGGATAAGTTTAATGTCTTACCGGTGGCTTTTCTCCTTTTCTCAGCTTTTCAACTATCTCTACAACCTTCTCAGGTGTAACATCTTCCTGTGTATTGTAGCATAAGACAGTGTGAATACGAGTTTTCTCTTGCAGTCTTAAACTGCAGAAACGAAGGAAAATAATGCGGGGGAAAAGAAAAGTTATTGGATGTGATTTGACATACGAAATAGTTATATGTATATCCTTCTGATCCATTGGAATAGTCTGCCACAGTGATCATGGGTGCATTAACACAACATCCCTGTAACAAAACCAAGTAAATGAGATGTATATTGTCTTTTTTGATATCAAAATATTAATATCGGGTGTGCATGAATTTATAGTTCCAGGAAAGCATAGAAGTGATGCGAAATCCATACCATGCATTCCATCTCTCCAACAGAGAACAAACCATCCTTTGTGACTTCTGCAAAAACATAATACCAAAGATTGTTATGACTGAGCATCATCATATGATTTTTTTTTATGAAAGGTTACTTCTAGATCTTTACCACCGCGTTTCACTCCCAAATGGTCTAGCAAAGCTGATTCGATGTCCCGTGAACCACGGATCATGCAAGGTGTTGTGCCACAAACTAGCAGGTGGTACTTTCCAACCTGTAAAGGCAAATGAAAACTGAGAGTGCGATGTATGAAATAACTAGTACAGTAGAGACTTGAGCTTATGAGTAGAAAGTACTTCTTACCTTTGCCCTGTTGAACATTGAGTAAAATGTTGCAACCTCATAAACACGGATAGGGGCAACTTCTATAACTTTAGCAACCTGCAAAAATTTGTTGTATTTGTTATGTTGGTAAAATCATATCAATGGATGCTGTATTCCAAAATAGAACTTCTATAACTAATTCTAACAGTATTAATCAGATAAAAGCCGGAAATGTTAAGAAAACGAGAATTCTAAACTCCCACTTCACAATCCTTTCAATTAGCAAGCGAAAAGCTGAAATATAAATAAAGCAAAAACATACTGCATTCATAGCTGAAACGGGGAGCCAGCCTCCATGCTGCTGTTGTGCAAGATCTAGAAGAGGAATTACAGCGGACTGCTTGTAATTTGATGGATAGTAAGAGAGTATCTCCTTAACCTACACAATTTGGACAAAACAGAAGAATGTCAGAAAGCTGGATGCATGGGGAAATGGATATCAGTTTTATACAAGATTACTGCAGCCAGAGATGAAAGATGCAGTAAACTGGAACAAGATGCACAAGAATATATTAGTCCTTTAATTCCATAAAATGGGATCATTAGTTTCCCCACAGTCTTTCTGCCAAAGTAGCAGATTCGGAAAATTGTTGGCCATTTGGGTCCCTTTATCCTTAGTCTCCCTTAAATCAGTTCTAAAAGAGCCAATTCAAAGTATGTAAGCACAAAGATCCAATAGAAAAATATCAGAAAATCCCAGTCTTTGCCTTTTAACTATCCTTTCTAAGAATGCTAACTCATGATGCCTAATCAGAAGCCAAGGACAATTTTAGTTGAGATAAAATAAAATTCCTTTCCTTCAAATCCAGCAAACGTTTCATAAACTCTTTCTAGTATACGTCCAGTCTGACTCAGTAGGGAAAGAGAGCTTAAGATTCCAACATTTTTCCGTAAGAGTATAAATTATTTCCACCATTACTGTTCATCACACAAATTCACCAGGAAATGTTGTAACTAAGCTGAAATAATCTACATCACATAACCAAAGGAGTTCGTGTACGTATTGACCTCTACTGGATAAAATCTCAATTCGTTCGACACACTAGAAATTTTCTTCATTATCACAGAAAGAAGCGATTTATTATTCACTGACCTTAGATTTGTTTGCCTCTGAAAATTCCCATGGAAGATCGGGTTTGTTATCAGGAGAATCCAGATGCTATTAAGTAATCAAAACAACAACAAAAATCAAATTCCAATTATTTCAAGTGAAATTAGAAAAATTAAAGAAAAGATCAATGAGAATATCCAACACTCACGTAGTTTAAGGCCGTCGATAAGCTACGAGACGCCTGCAAGATAAAAAAATGAGATCGGGAAACGCCGGAGAAAGCAAGAAATTAGAGAATACCTGAGAGGATGGTTGACGGAAAGCTTGACGGATCTCGAGAAGACGCTTAGAAGCGAGCCTAGCCAGCATTTTCGACAGCTTAGAGAACCAAAGACGCACACCCAAGCCTTTTTGATCTGAGAGAGAGAAACCAAGGAGCTAGACTCTCTAACTCACCTGGCGCAGGATTGACTACAACCTCTCTGAGCCTGCTAAAATAAGCCTGAATCAAGTTCACTATTTACTTTAAGGCTTTAGCTGAATTATTAAACGAATTAAAGGCCCATTTTATTAAATATAAAGCCCAGACAAAAAGATACAAAATAATAAAAAGTTATTAATTATCAACATATTTGAAAGCAGAGATTCATCATTAAGGCATCTCCATCTCCATTCAATATCCAAAAAAAAAAAACAAAAAGCCCCAAAAGGCAGGTTGCATCCCAAGATAAAAAAAAGCACGACCGAATTTTTAATCAGAGATTAAAGAAAAAAAAATGAAAAAGAAGCGATAATTTTGTTTTAGGATAGTATCCATATGGACTTCTAATATACAAGCAGATGCCTCGACGACATTAATTTTCATGAGCCAACCACTTCTTCCATAGTTGTTTTGCCCTAAGCCAAGTACCTAAACATGTTAGGATTCTCCTTGTCCCTCTCCAAATAATCTCTGGTTATTAAATCCTCCATACGTTTCTTGATCGCTTTAATATCAGGCTGCCAGAAAATAAAATTATCCAGTGAGAACCAGAAACACCACACTACAAACATCTTCAAATGTTTGTATATATGTATTACTTACCTTAAACATTCGGCTAAGTTGCTCAACGCACTCAGAAACAAGTTGTTGATGTCCCAATACCTTCCTGCTCTTCATGATCCTGACAATAGCAGCATCAATTGCGTAGCGTCTGTCTTTATCAACATCTTCAACCACTTTCTTCCTTTCATCAACTGGAGGAAGTGGGATCTGTGATGCAAATCACCAAAGTTCAATATAAGAGATTAACAAGTGAAGTACAGTGAGTTTTAGAGTCATAATAATATGTCACAGACCTTTATTCTGCGCATTCTATCGGTGAATTTGGAGTTGAATTCAAAGACATCAGTCTGGGAGACAGTCTTGGTGCTTGGCTCCTTGATGAGAATCTTGTACTTAGCACATGACAAGGAATGAAGCAACCTAACTAGATCTTCATGGCTTAGGTTCAGCTGAGTCAGGATCTCAGTGTAACTCAATTTGTCGGTTGTGTTGAAGAGCAGAAGCACAGCAGCCTATAAAGATAGAAAAGGTGGCATCAAATGCCATTTAAAGAACGAATATATATATACCAACATTTTCTGAGAAACAATTAATACCTGGTAAGTAGACACAATTAACTCGATGGGCTTTTGATCAAACTTCCCGCTGATGTGACAAGTTCCTAGTGAATAGATCCAGGTAAGCTTCCTGTGTTTCGTTCTTGTTTCATAAAACCCTTTGAAGACTTCAACACACTTGATCTGATACAAAGAATTAATTATATCTAATCAGGAGCGAACTTTTTCCTTTTCAGGTATCTATAAATTCGACAGAGTATTTACCATTTCACTTGGTAGATTTATGTCAAATGATTTGTAACTTGGCCAGAAAC
Organism: Cardamine occulta; assembly: GCA_028015245.1. NCBI lineage: Eukaryota > Viridiplantae > Streptophyta > Magnoliopsida > Brassicales > Brassicaceae > Cardamine > Cardamine occulta. The sequence continues at coordinate 1,534,153 of CM051393.1, read as the reverse complement.
CAGTTGTAAGAACAGTAACTGTCAAGTCAATCCCTGGGTTTGCAGCAGGATTACTGGTTAGATAATCCTCGAAATTGGTTTGGTTTTCTCTTGCCAATGTCAAATCCGTAACCTGTAACCAACATATTAAATGATATAGAAAACATAAATCATCAAAGCAACCACTGCTTTAAAATAAATAAAAAACAACACAGGGGCCTTCTAACTAACCATGCCCTCCATCTTAGAAGTAAACTGCCCACCACATTGTTGCTTGAGCTTTGTAAGGATACTTCTCTCGTGATCATCATTAGCACTGCGATCAAATAATAGCCTACGGGCCAGCTTCTTCCTGCAATCAGCCATAAAAACAGCTTGCAACTCAGTAATCCAAATTTTGTCAATACAATACTATATTATTGGAAGGCATCTCCACAAAAAGCTAGTATAAACAAAACTTTACATGAAAAACAAAGAGTAGAAGCAAAAATCCAGATCCACAGATAAAGTAAGACTGGAGTGCGAGATAAACAAACCTGTAGAACTCGGCAAAAAGATCCTTGTCACTTATATAAGCAAGCAATTTGACAACCTGTAGCAACATTATACAATTCAGGACCAATGTCAGGAGAATTCAAGTGATTTCAGCAAAACAGTATAACAAAAAGATGTACCTTCTCAAGTGTATCTTCAATAGCTTCATCACTCAGCTTTTCACTTCCCCCCTTCTTGAGAATATTGTCGCAAAATGTCGCAAGTAATTCTGCACTCGAACTTCCAGCAACTGTTTTGTTACAGAAAATCTCAAATGCCTCTTTCAAAGCCTACAATATGAAGTAAGAAACTTAGGTTAATAAAACAACATAAACATGAATAAGATAGACGCACGAAAAAGTATGCAGAAAGTACATCAGACCTTATGGAAGAGGGTGTGATTCTGGAAACACTCAGTGACATAAACCATATATTTATCATGTAGTTCAATCACTTTTCTGATAAGAACCTGAAAACAATGAAAGGAAAAGTGAATCATGAACAATTTAGTCCCCAATACAAAGTGAACCGCTTTATTCAAAAATAGTTTACAATATTTACCTGTTCCTGGACGCTAGCAGTGTTTGCAGCCTATACAATAAAAATGATCTTAGCAATCATAAGCCAAGCAGATGAAACAGAAGAGTTTTCTGAATGAAACAAGTTAAATAATATGAACCTGATTAGTAGCGGTGTCTTCGGCCTGTTGGACAAGTGCATTACCCTCTGCTGTGACATGCTGCATACAATTCACAAGATGCAGTCAACATCGTACAACAATTAGAGAATGAAGACCATTAAATCCATTCGCTATTCAAAAACAAAAGAATGAAGATAGGTAAGAAACCTGCTTAAATATGTTTGCAACAGGTTCCAAACCTCGCACAATTTTATGGTAAAGCCTGTACATCCTGGAGAGATCATCCACCTGAGATTATACAAATATACTTCATCAAAGAAAGAATTAAAGACGCTAACTCACTATCAATAAAAACAAAACTACTTGCTCTACCTTGTCATCTCTTAGCAATGCACGGCACCCTGAGTGCTCTTTTTCTAGAAGCTGATTTGCATACACAACCAACAATTCATGTTGTACTTTCTGCATCCAAAAGATAACAATAGATGCCAAACAGATATCAATCTTCTTAATAATATAAGCACGGACTACGCAGTAAAGGAGTCTGAAAAGGTATATTTTTACAAATAAAGATGTAAAATTAAGGCACATGCAAAATATACTGTTTCTTCATCAAATGTAAAAGTACATGTAAAATGATATAATGATGTGCATAAGGTATCATAAACAACCTCAACAAGCTTTGGCTCACTGCTTGAGTGAAGGTAGTGAGCCACTCTCTCCCTCTCCTTCTTTAGACATTCTTCAGACTGTAAAATGAAAGCTCAGAAGTTATAAATACATTTAATTAATGTGAAACGAAAACAAAATGTAGAAAATGATATCGCGAGTCATGCCTTCAACATGTAATCAGGGCAAGAATCTTCCTGGATCCAGCTAGATGCCTTGCGAGAATAGTAAGATGCTGTATCTTGAAGCATGAAGCTTTCAAAATCTTCTTCATATCTTTCCATCTGTCCCATTCCAATCTCTACATAGATATCTAAAACATTTTTCAGTAGCGCCCTATCAATCTGCTCGCCCTCCCGTTCTTTATCAACCTGACATATAAACAGGTCATGTTAAACCTTGGATCAGGGAAAAAGAAGAGTAGGATATAAATGCACATTATAGATGCAATACTTACAAGCGCTATTACAGCTTCTTTGACCTTAGAATGCAATTCATTATAAACCTGAAGCAAACAAAATCAAGAAACAGTTAAAAGAAATTTCAAAACAATGGAATACCAGTAAAAACAAATCAATACAATAGAAAACTAAAGTCACAAGAATGATTGCTATACCAGGTCACGGAAGCATGTCAGGCCAACTTCATTCAGTGGTGGAAGTGATCTCCGAGCAATGAAGTAACGATCAAGATAGTAGAAGAAGCGGGATAGCCACCTAACCATAACTTTATGGTTAGACCATCTTTTAACCAACTCCCGCAGCATGTATTCATCATGCTTCTCTCTTAAAGCTGGCAAGACCTAAACACAGAAAACAAGAGAGCAAGCTATGAAAAACGGTTTGATCAACATAATATTCAAGATGATACAAGACTACTTGGCTTATGAAACCATTCACAAAAGTAAAATCTTAAGATTGGGGAGTATGTAAGATAGAAACAAAATATCAATCAGATTCAAACTCACTGTTGAGCTAATATATTCCTCAAATGCTTCACGATACTTGTCATAAAGCTGCTGTGAGTAATCATGAGGAGGCTTCTGGGTACACATGTTGTAGATGGTCCTGAGAATCACATAAAACTCTCATTGGTAAGTACCAGTTACATACAACCAAACTGCTACAAGGTAATAAACAAGTATAAAACCTACGTATAAAGCATCATATATTGCTCAGAGTCGAATGCCGGCTCAGGTAACCCTTCCAGAATCCGTTTCAGCTTGGTAATACCAGTCTGCATATAATCCCATCCTTGCTCCAAGTCAATTGTCTTCCGCTCCATGTTGAGAAACACCTTTTAAAGCTCCCCTGAAGCAAGAACAAGGAGAAACCCAAAATTTAGGAAACGCAGTAACAAGACACAGAATCAAATGATAGAGAAGAGAGGAAAAAATAACACATTTAACAACTACATTATCCAATACGAAACTAGTTTTAACATCGAACACAAATCCAAACTATCAGATTGTGAGATAACGAGGACAATCAAAGTATAAGCATCAATAGAGATACTCGAGAAACAACAATCCATGAAATAATCACGAAATTACACAGTACAAATGCAATCCAGAGGGATCGATGTAACCCTAACAATCCCGATCCCACACAAACTCAAAAACAAACCCTAGATATACGAGAAAACAACAAAACGATTCAAAATCAACAGAAAAAGGGAAAAAAAAAGCGTAAATCGGAAGAAGAAGTGATAACGCGAGATCTTAAACCCTAATCAGAGAAAGACTACGCGTACCCCCAAAAAACTTTTGACGATTACCGATTCCCGATTCAAAAGGATCGGAACAGCTCTTTCGATCGAAAAGATAAGCAAGAGAAAATCAAAACCCTGAAATTACTTCAGAAAGGCAAAAACAGAGAGAAAGAGGTCGAGACCTTTGAGAACTCAAGGGCGGTGAAAGCAAAATAAGATATCTCAGGAAACAAACTCCTTCTCCTTCTATTATTCAGGTCATAGATTTAATTATTTATATATTCTTAATTATTATTATTTTATGTCAACAGATTTACTATTATCAGAGCAAATATTTAATTTCTATACCTTTTTTTCCTAATTATTTATATATTATTAATTAGTATCATTTTATGTCAAAAGATTTACTATTATCAGAGCAAATATTTAATTTCTTTACCCTTTTTTTTTGTTACTTTAATATTGTTTTGCAGATCTACTTGAAAACGCTGCGTTTTAGTTTTTTCTTCATACAATAAGCAAACCTTTTTAGAATTATTTACTTTTCTGCCCTTCATTTTGCCGTCTTTACTCGTTTTTGCTTCACGAGGTAACCCAAACCCTAACCCGATTCGACTTCCACAATCCGAAATTAGGTACCATGTTCATTGAATTTATCGTCTCAGCCATTTCTCATCGTTTGAATCACTGAGTCTCGGCATAGACGAATTCTCTGATGCACATTTTGAATTCCGATTGCGTATTGGTCTTCGAGTTTTCCGTCGGCGGCCATGGATGCGTTCAAGGAGGAGACAGAAATAGGGAGCTCGGTAGAGTCTTTAATGGAGCTATTGGCTTCACAGAAAGAGCTTTTCCATAGCCAGATCGATCAGTTCCAAGATGTCGTTGTTACGCAATGCAAACTCACCGGTGTTAACCCCCTCGCGCAAGAAATGGTAGGTCATCGTTTTAATGTTTTTTGGTATCGAAACTTCGTGGTTTTTTTTAGGGGGTGGGGGAGGGTATTAGTAGTTTTGGTGATATGGGCAAAGCTGAGAAGGATAATTTATTCGGATTTTGGTATAAATTCTCTGTAGCGTATTGAATTTAGCAAAACTTAGAGGTGTTTTTTTGTTATAGATTCATCTAGGTCGACCTATCCGTTTCTACCGTGACTGATTAACTTCGACGAACTCAAACTTTGCATCACAATTTATTTGCTGGCCCATCTGTAAATGTGGGTTCCTACTGTAATGGTGATGGTTTGGCTGTTTATATGATGAAGGATATTTGGCTCTTGTGTCACTTCTCCCTTCAGATAATGGTTTATATATTCTCTGTTAAAGTCATTGATCTGTTTTGTTTTCATTTGTGCAGGCTGCTGGTGCTTTGTCCATTAAAATTGGTGAGTCTTGTTAGTGTTTCAATTCATTCTTGCTTTCTATGTTCCTTAAAACAAGCACACCCAACTGTTACTTGCTTGATGCCTCTATCTGATGAATTTGTTTATGTTTCAGGAAAGCGGCCTAGAGACTTGTTGAATCCAAAGGCTGTTAAGTATCTGCAAGCAGTTTTCGCTGTTAAAGATGCTATTAGTAAGAAGGAAACTCGAGAGATAAGTGCTCTATTTGGCATCACCGTTGCCCAGGTATTGATTTCGTTAATACTTTTTTTCCAAGTGTCGCCTTCTTCTTCTTAATAAGTGCTCTGTTTGGCAATGCTTTTTGCATTCTATGTTAGTTTAGATCTTTGAGGTCCTTATTTGGTGGTATCTCTATTATTTATTCAATGGTAGGTTCGAGATTTTTTTGTTACTCAAAAGACAAGAGTAAGGAAACAGGTGAGGCTTTCAAGGGACAAGGTAATTATGTCCAGTACGCCTGCTTTACAAGAGAATGGTGTTCTGGAAAATAACAATGCCACAACTCATGTTGATCCCGTTCCCTTGAACTCTACACATCCTGAGGCATGTTCTATAAGTTGGGCTGAAGGTGAAGCAGTGGTACTTATGCCGCCAGAGGATATTCCACCTGACATCAGCGATTCAGACCAATACTTCGTTGAGAATATATTTTCTCTGTTGCGCAAAGAAGAAACATTTTTAGGCCAGGTGAAATTAATGGAGTGGATAATACAGATACAAGATTCTTCTGTACTGATCTGGTACTAATTGAGTGTTCTCTTTCACTCAATATCTTATATGATTTTATTGTTTTTATATTCCCGCATTGACTGTTATTTTCCATGTGTGCACAGGTTTTTATCAAAAGGAGGGGTTTTGATACTTACAACATGGTTGAGTCAAGCTGCTATGGAAGAGCAAACAAGTATCTTACTTCTTATCCTGAAGGTACAAGATTAATTTATTTGCAGCCGGATTGCTGTAAAAAATTTCAAATTGTTGTATTATGTATAATTGATATAAGCACGCAGGTTCTTTGTCATTTACCTCTCCACAAAGCATCTCCGGAAAATATGTCAGCCATATTGCAAAGCGTCAATGGACTTCGTTTCTACAGGACGTCAGGTGTAATTTCTTGAAAACTTAAATATTGTTTAGCTTTCATTAATGCCAAAGTTCGTTTTGTGATTTCTTCGATTTCATCATCTGATTTGAAGATCAGACATATCAAACAGGGCAAAAGGTTTGTTATCAAGATGGACCAAGTTGTTTGCGAAAATCCAAGCAATGAAGAAACAAAATCGTAACAATTCACAAATTGATTCGCAGAGTCAATTGCTTCTGAAACAGAGGTAAGTTGTGGTTTATGTGTTGGCTATAAACTTTTTATTTCCCTTCCATTTTGTTGTTTAGGGACATTTTACTTATAGAATTTGTTATTGTTTTGCAGTATCGCTGAAATCATGGTTGATAATAGCAATCCAGTAAGTGGGGCAAACCATCAATCTATATTTCTATTATGTGAACCACATCATTTTCTTAAACCTTTGTTCGTGTTGTAACAGGAAGATATACTTAGTCTCTCGAATGGAAGGTCAGAGAATGTCAGGTATCAGTTTAATTGTTATCTTCCATTGAGAATAGGTTCCCGTTTGATGGTAAGGTGGTTTCATAATTATTGGTTGTATTTTGGTTCAGGAGATTTAAATCATCCCAGGGTCCAAAACTGTTACTTACTTCGGCAGATGATTCCACCAAGAAACACATGCTCGGTTCAACTCCATCATGTATCCTTTGTGTTTGAGCTCTTTTACTGACCCACCAATTAGCATAAATTTTTCTCAGTGCATTGAAAAACTTAGCATATTGACCTATTGGGCTACTTGTGTTATTGAGTTGGTGTTATACATGTGAAACCTGCTATGTCAAGAGAGCAACCTGATACTTCACTTCATGTTAGAGTCCTTTTCCTAGCTCAAGATAAAACTTGTCTTGTAGTTTTCAGCTCAGAGTCATTTTCCTTAGCTTGCAGTAGATAACAAAGAACGCAGGAAAGTTCAGATGGTGGAGCAACCGAGCCAAAAAGCTGCTGGAAGGAGTCCTCAGACAGTTAGAATAGGAACTTCAAGTCGAAGCCGCCCTATGTCTGCTGATGATATTCAGAAAGCGAAGATGCGAGCTCTTTATATGCAGAGTAAGAATAGTAAAAAGGATCCTTTACCAAGTGCCATTGGTGAATCGAGAACAGTTGTTCCAGAGAAACTCTTGGCGCTTCAGTCAGTCAAGGATTCTCCACCTAGTCAGAGCAATGAAGCTAAGACTGAAGACACTCCTGTATCATCGGCTGTTCAGCCTGTCAATTCACCAGCTGTAAATGTCCCTGTACAAGCTGATGAAATAAGAAAACCATCAACACCTCCTAAAAGCATTTCTAGTAAGGTGGGAGTTTTGATGAAAATGAGTCCACAAACTATTCTAAAGAATTGCAAGAGAAAGCAGATTGATTGGTGCGTGCCACCAGGTATACCATTCTCCATTAGTTCACTTATATTTTGATGGCTATTCAGGTGTCATTCTCATGCCTAGTTTTCTGCAGGAATGGAACTTGACGAAACCTGGAGAGTAGCTGCTGGTGGTAATAGCAAGGAGGCTGATGTTCAGCGAAACCGAAACCGGCGAGAAAGAGAAACAACATATCAGTCTCTTCAAACTATACCGTTGAACCCTAAGGAACCATGGGACAGGGAAATGGACTTTGATGACAGTTTGACCCCTGAAATTCCGTCTCAACAGCCACCAGAAGAAAGTGTTACAGAACCACAGGATTCACTTGATGAACAGCGAACTGCTGCTGGTGCTGCCACAACCTCTTCGTCTCAAAGGAATTCCTTGGAACCTGATCTTGAGTTATTAGCTGCGTTACTTAAAAACCCAGATCTTGTTTATGCACTGACTTCTGGCAAGCCCGGTAATTTAGCCGGCCAAGATATGGTAAAACTGCTTGATGTGATTAAGACTGGTGCACTTAACTCAAGCAGTAGCTCAAATAAGCAGGTTGAAGAAAAGGTCGAAGTTTCTCTTCCATCTCCCACTCCATCAACTAATCCTGGAATGGTGCGTTACTTGAAACCTATGCACCCCAAATTCCGTGGACATATGGAACAGTAATGATAGATCGTGCTGCCAAATTGAATCACATGATAATTAGTGATTGAAAAAAATCACACCGATAGAAAAAACTAAAGAATTACAGGAAGCTCTTCCTATCAGTTAACCAGATTATGATTCCCAGCTGTTAGATCTAACCTGATGAGTACAATTGTACCATTACAAGATGTTGATGTTCACTGTTTCTTATTCTATTACTGAATTAAGTGTGTTGTTTCATTTTGCAGAGTGGATGGGGACAAGAAGTAATTCGGAATCCATTTTCAAGGCAAAACCAAGCTGATGCTGCAGTTCCTAGGTCGGGTACTCAGCCTCATGTTACTTCAATGCAATGGCAATCAACAAACGAACAATCAATCCCACGACATGCTCCATCAGCATATAATAACTCAGTCATATTGCCTCACACTGAAAGACGACAACAACAACATATGCATCCAAAAGATCATCACAATCAACATTTTCAACCAATCTCAACAACCTCGTATTCGGTAAGGGAACCGGTAGGACAATTAGGCACAGCTACATTGGGTTCATGGAGGCCCCAGCAGAGTCAGAACAATTACTATTCACATCAAGCAAACGAGATTGCATCGCCATCACAAGCTTCTTCTTACCAAGGGAATAACCAGTACATGAGTAGCAACCCAGGATTCGAGTCGTGGAGTCCTGATCATAGCCCAAGTAGGAACCATCCTAACATGAGGAGACAACAACAACAACCATCGAGGAAACATGATTCGTCTTCTCATCCTTATTGGAATCAAAACAAAAGATGGCGATAAAACATATATGGGACGTTGGTTTTTTTGATCCCCAATACTTGTTTCTCACAGTTCACTTAGAATTTTGCCGTCTTCAGACACATTTTCAAGGTTAACTCATAAAAGATTCACCATTAAGAGATAATAAATTAAAACTAGGTTTGATGGACTGAGTCACTATCTTCAGCTTTTCGAACGTAAGGTCTTGTTAGCGTGTTTCTGATAATGTATCTTACTTTTGTAATAAGAAAGTTTTGGAATAAATCATTTGCAAGACTATTAGAATGGATCTGATTATGGCGACCTCCCATGATAGTAATTTGTAAATCAGAATCTTCTTCTATACCAGTTCCGAACCAAGTACAAGTCATAATAGTTACTTTTGTTATTAGACAAACTTGGTGGTATACTAAATTAACGTTCGAATTGGTGGTTTATTTAGCCGTTGTCCAATTTCCCTTTTTGTATATTTATAAGATACCGAATGAAGTCTTAAGAAAAGAATCTCTAAATTTTTAATGGAAAAGGTCATAAATCGTTCTAATTTCGTTTATAAGCCTTAAATCAGTCTAGAGAAATTTTTAAGAACTCTTGAACCAGTTTTGTTCAAAATCTTAAAACTTGAGAAAACAAACCCAATAATTTGATTCAAAAAAAAAAAAAAAAAAGATCCAAAGAATGAAAAAACAGATTCCGAATGAGATTAATGAGAGCCAAATGATCAGATAATTGTAGTCTGAGTTTTGGTCGACACAATAAATTAATATATCCGAAATAGTGTAATCATCATTCCATTGGCTCTTACTCATCAAACTCGAAGAAGCGTAGGAGAAAAAAAATCATTCCGAACGAAAAAGATCCGAGAAAACTGAATTGCGAAAAACACACACAAGGATAAAACAAATTGAAGTGAAGGCTCAGAAGGATCCATTGGTAAAATTTTCTAATCAGAGAATCATAAAATAGGTAGATTTTCATCATCACCGCCTTCACTGTAAACTCTAATCACTCCAAAAATCGAAGTGAAAATAAAATTAAAATTTCCAAAGAAGAATCTATATTGAAACCAATTGAACCAATAAAAACGAGGAACATGAAAAAACTAATTGAACAGAAGAAGATATCGTAGCTACTTAGCTAAATTATCGTTGAATAAAAAATCGTTGAGAGAGACGAAGCTGCAGGCGGCAATATATAAGATGATGGAGGAAGCTAGGGTTTACGTTTGGGGAAGAATCGGGTTGGACCCGTTAACCCACCCAAGGGGTTTCAAGTATTGGATATGAGCTTAGTGAATTACGTCAAACTCAAACTAGGCCCATTAAGTATGTAGTTTCGGGTCTGACTCGTTATATTCGACCCGGGGAATTTTCACTGTGCTTACATGATGCCACGTGGCTAATGATAAAAAGGTGAAAAAAAAACAAAGAAAAAGTTCAGAGAAATTTTCCGGGAAAAGGCAAGAAAATTTCAGAACAAAACGATTCTGGGTCCATTTTCAAAGATTTTAAAACGCACCGTATTACCAAAGCGCTAATGGAGAACTTTCGTCGACGACTTTGGTTTTCGAGAAACAAGTACTCAGGCAGGTGGCTTCGAGAAAATTTACTTAAATCCTTTTTTTTTTCAAACCCAACAAAAAAAACGAAAAAAAGAGAGAAAGGGGGAAAACCAAACCCTAATCGAGCTTCTCCTTCTTAAAAATGTCACACTTGCACTTCCGCCACTTTTGATTCCTCCGTTCATCGGCGATCTCACTTGGTTTCAATCACCATCAATCTGATTTCGTCTCTGCGAAGGTATGCGCATTTTGATTTCTGTGTATTTCTCATTTGGTTTAGGGTTCTACTACTGAACTGCCTTGGGTTTTAATTGCTAGCTTAAGTAGTTTCTGAGCTCTCACTCTAATGTCTGTAAGAGAGACGAATTTAGGTCAATTTTTTTCAAATGGTAGTACAGAACTTCGTGTTTTAAGGCTTAGTAGCGTGAATTACATGTCAATGGAGCTTTATTCGACCTTAAGGCTTTTTGATTTCTGCAGTTACAAGCTTGAAGTAGATGATATGTTTCAATCTTGCTTAACACTGAACTTTCTCCCGCCAACTATATTAGGAGACTAGAGTGAAAATTTTGATGAAGATGATAAAGAACCCTAACTGTACATGTATGAGCTTAGTGCCTGGTACATACTTTATTTGACCATGATCTACTTCTTTATGGCTGGAATATTCTCTCTCTGTCACAAGAGAGTCTTTGTAGTTGTTCATGTGAGCACAACTCCATTGCATGTGTTTCCTTTATCACTCTGGTTATGTTATTTCTGAAAATTTTGATTGTTATGTGTGAATCTTTGAACTCTGTTGTTGGATGTTGCATCTATGAGTAAATTTTTTTGCACATATAAAAAGTTTACTATACTTGGAATTTCATGTGAATGCTATATGATTAGATAGCTTTATCATGTCAGTTAGGAACAGATTCACCTGACCAAACTTGTTTTGTTTGTGATATTATGGTATAATGATATGCATAGAATTGTACTTTTGTTGATTGATCATTTAATTTTTCATTGGCTTATTGTGCTCTATATTCCATGGATTTCACAGAAAATTAATCAGGAATGGATCATTATGGCTTGCCAGTACAGAGAAGAGAGATGAAGCATAAAGGCAGAAATGTTGTCTGGTCTGGTGGAATGGATAAGTGTCTGATTGAAGCTTTGGCTGTCCAGGCGAAAAATGGGAACAAGATAGAAAAATGCTTCAACGAGCATGCGTACACTGCTGCTTGTGTTGCGGTTAATACTCGATTCGATCTTAACTTGAATAACCAAAAAGTAATCAATCGCCTGAAAACGATCAAGAAAAGGTACAGAGTAATGAAAGACATACTTAGTCTAGATGGATTCTGGTGGAATTCAAGCACAAAAATGATCGACTGTGAAAGTGATGAGCTTTGGAAAAGATATATTGCTGTAAGTATATATATACCATAATCCCTGTTTGTTCACTTCAAAATCATGTTTGCTTGTGCACCATTATAACTCTAAAATGGTTGGATTAGGTACACCCAGACGCAAAAGCATTTAGAGGAAAGCAAATTGACATGTATGAAGAACTTAGAATAGTGTGTGGTGACTATCAAGCTCCAGGCCGGTATAGCAAGGTGAAGAATGAAAGCAATCATCGTCTAAACGACATTAAACACTTTGAAGAAGACTCTGTTTCATTCCCTTTACAAAGTTCTGAAGACCATAGTGATACAGATGGAACAGAGTCATATGCAGGAGGAGATGAATATATGCATGAAGAGTCTCATGGTCTTCCTCCTCCTCCAAATCCTCTAAGGCAACCTCCTAAACGACCTCGAAACTTAGATCCATTTCAAGAAGCAATGTTAGAGGTTGCTTCTAGCATTCGTCGTCTAGCTGATGCAGTGGATCAAAGCAAAAGTTTGATCAATACAGAGGAATTGTTGGAAGCAGTGATGGAGATTGATGGATTGGAAGAAGCAAAACAGATGTATGCATTTGAGTATCTGAACGGTGATCCAGTCAAAGCTAGAGCTTTCATGGCTTATAATAATAGGATGAGGAAGATGTTTTTGTTTCGACAGTTTTGGTGGTGGAAGTAAAAAAAATGATTTGCTTCTATGGCCTAAAAGAATCCTTTTTATTTTATTTTGGGGGTGATTGTAGAGTCTTAGGATCTTGAAGTTTGTATTTGTTAATGGTAAAAGATGGAAATATTTGTTGAGGCCAATTTGACAATTTGGTTTTGTTGTGAAGTCATTGGTCTAACTAATATGATAAATCCCAAATAGGACTTCTAATCAAATGATTCAAACAGTTTTTAGATAGTAAAAAAAAAAAAAATTAAGTTTAGCAAGTTATCTTATAATATTCTAAAACATTAAAGTGTGTAAAAGGCATCACTTTTTTTTTAGATGGTTTTCCAATTCAAAAAATATTTACTTTCTTCCAAATTAAAATTTATTTGGCTTGCTTTGTAATAGTTTGAAAACAAATCAAACCTAAACTAAACTGAATTCTGAAGAAAATACTATTAAGAAAATTCAAGTAAAAAATAATATAACAGGAAAATTATCAATACAATTTAAACTTGGGACTTTATATCAAAATTAACAAAATGTAAAGTCTAAACTTAATCAGAAACTCTAAACTCGAAATATTGAATCATAGATAGAATAACATATCCTAAAACCAAAATCTAAAATTTGTATTAAATTTCTCCTATTTTTATTTTTTTTATTTTGAAGAATATCTAGTCTCGATAATTGATAATGTAATTTATTCTCTTTTCTACAATTATATGAAAAAACAAAATATAGCAATTGGAGCTCCAACTTTTGAAGAAAAACAAACAATTAAGAATTTAAGACACTAATTATGTTTTTTTTATAGAAAATCAAAAGTGTAAGTAAGCAAAGAAATGAAAAAAAAAAATAGTGAGAGCGAGTGATTGGAGGAAAACAGCACAACGCAACAATCTAGCGAGAGGACCTTATCATCATCGTCACCTAAACACATAAATCAATCCTCCCAAAATGCCAAGTACAAATTTTAAAGAGGAGAAGCAAAAATGGCGAAATCACTCCTATGTTCATCAACCCTAAACCCTTTCTTCTGCACCACTCGTTCTTCTTCGACATCTTCGAAGAAGAACCAAATTGCATGCTCAGGAAACAACAAGAACCAGACATCGTCTCTGTTATGGAACAGAAGAGAACTGTCGCTTGGATTTATGAGCAGCTTTCTTGCGATTGGTCTCGTGGGAAGAAGACACGACGCGAATGCAGCGATTCTTGAAGCTGATGACGATGAAGAGCTTCTGGAGAAGGTGAAGCAAGATCGGAAAAAGAGGATCGAGAGACAAGCTGTTATTAACTCTGCTGCAAAGGAAAAGGGTACTACTTCTTGAATTCCCTAGAAATTTTTCATCTTTGTGCGTATATTGCAAAACTTGGTTTCGTTATTTTCTCTGTGTTGAGAAAATTGAAAACTTTGATTGTGTTTAGAAAGCCCCAAAAAGAACTGTCAGTCAGACTTAGAAGGTACATGCAACAGTAACCAGAATTATCAACAGGCTACTCTAATTTTCATAGTTAGTTGGTTTTGTTTCATTAATCTTTCTCCAATGCTACATGAAAATTGATGGAAAAGTTTTACTCTTTTGAGGACAAATGTGTTTTCTCTTTGTGTTATGGTCTCCATAGTTAATTGGTTTGTTCTAACTTCTAATGCTACTTACATTGAATCCTAGTCTTATTTTATTTAATTTTATCTTTCTCCAACCCAACATGAAGTCATTCAGAACAAATTGATTGGAAAGTCTTACTCTTTTTGGGAAAAATCTTTCTCTTTGTGCTATGGTCTTTATACTTAAATTGGTTTATTCCAATGCTACTTACATTGAACCCTAATCTTATTTGGTTTCCCTTATCTTCCTCCAATGCTACATGAAGTAATCAGAACAAATTGATGAGAAAGTTTTGCTCTTTTGGCGACAAATGTGCCTTTTTAGCGTTGTGGTCTTCTTGGTTCTCTAACTAAAAGCATATAGTGTACAGGGTATTTGCAGGATCTTGTTTACAAGTTAAGCAAAGTAGGACAAGCCATTGAGAACAATGATCTACCAGCTGCAGGTTTGGTTTTGGGGAAAGGCATTGATACCGAATGGGTCAAAACCGTTAATTTGGCTTTCACAAAGGTCTTTCTTGCTCCTTTTAACTCTTTTCACAGCTCCTGGCAAAAAAGAAAAAACTAATCAATTAGTTTATTGGTTTTGTTACTATGTTCGTTAAAGATATTTCTTTTTGTTTTTGTAACAGTTGAGTACAAACCCGGAAGAGAATACAGAGGTGGAAGCATTTAATTCATCATTAGCTTCTCTTATTACATCAGGTCTTGTTCTTCTTCTACTTAAGTTTTCCATTCACAAGAATCAAATATTCATTAAAACATAATAAAGATCTTCTTGAAACTTGGTTTTGATTCCTTGTTTTTGCAGTGAACAAGAACGATATAGAGTCATCAAAGCTAGCTTTCGTATCATCGGCTAGCGCATTTGAGAAATGGACGACTTTGACAGGTCTTTTGGAACAGCTCAAGGGACTATGATAGGCTACAAATTGTTTACTTTTTGTTCTTGTTCTTTTTTGTATTATTCGACAGATTGTCAAAAAAGAGGATTTTTCCCCGAATAATCCTTTGAATATTTCATTTCTTAACCATGTTTTGTGTTATCATTCTTTATACACTTGTTCATACTTGCCTTACATCGATATAAAAAAAGGTTGATTTTTCCGATACCAAAGTGTCAATACCAAACTAAAAAATGGAAACTTTAAACAAATGGGATTTTTAAATTACTATAGTAACCGTCGTTATATCGGCTTCCACATCAAAAAGAAAACTTTTTAACCAAAATTCAGAAAGCCAAAGCAGAATATGTTTTGTCTTTTTTCTTACCAAAACATAGAATGAACATCTCTATAAGTGTAACGTTATTCAATCAAGAGAAACCCATTTAACCGAGAAGGCATACCGACAAACAAAACCGAACCGGCCAGACTCATAACCAAGAAACGGCAAGTTACTAGATAAAGCATGACTAGTAAGGTGGAAGTTTGAGTCATTTGGCCGTTACTACGCAATTGTTTTATCATTGAATGCTTTAAAAAAACATGTATCTCACAACCAATGTAAAAACAAAAATGTTCAAACGTGAATCAACAGTATTCAACTTTGAAAAATCCTCCACGAGGAAGACGACTAGTCAATATTGGTTGCGACGGTCTTATAGAGGCGTTATTATCTGCTAAATAATATTAAACTTTTACGAGAATGCAGTAATTCTCTTGTTATAAATACCATCACTACTTGTGTCTTATTTCATCATCTTCACCTTCAACATCAAAACATCACATCTCTTACTCTTTCTCTCAGTTTTCAAAGAGTTTCCTTGTGATAAAAAGCAATGGCCGGTATCAAAGTTTTCGGACACCCTGCTTCCACTTCCACCAGAAGAGTCCTCATCGCCCTCCACGAGAAGAACCTCGACTTTGAGCTCGTTCATGTCGAGCTCAAAGATGGTGAGCACAAGAAGGAGGCTTTCCTCGCCCGTAACGTAAGTATATATCTATCAATCTATCTGTCTTGTTGTAATCAAATATGGTCTAGATCTTGAATGTTTTGTGTTCTGATTTGATACTGCAGCCTTTTGGTCAAGTTCCAGCCTTTGAAGACGGAGATCTCAAGCTCTTTGGTATGAACGTTTTCCATGCATCATCTTCTATCTTTGTTATGTTTTGACAATATGCATTAGAAGAAAAAGTCACTAATATGAAATGGGTTTTGTTTGCAGAATCAAGAGCTATTACTCAGTACATAGCTCACCGATACGAAACACAAGGAACCAACCTTCTCCCAGTTGACTCAAAGAACATAGCTAACTATGCAATCATGGCCATTGGATTGGAAGTCGAATCTCACCACTTCGACCCAGTGGCTTCAAAGCTTGCTTGGGAACAAGTATTCAAGCTCATCTATGGCTTGACCACAGACGCAGCTGTTGTTGCAGAAGAAGAGGCTAAGTTAGACAAGGTCCTTGATGTCTACGAGGCTAGGCTCAAGGAGTTCAAGTACTTGGCTGGTGACACTTTCACTTTGACCGATCTTCACCACATTCCCGCGATTCAATACCTCCTTGGAACTCCCACCAAGAGCCTCTTCACCAAGCGTCCACGTGTCAACGAGTGGGTGGCTGACATCACCAACAGGCCAGCTTCCCAGAAGATCCTTCAGTGAGAAATTTCTGAAAGGGAAACAAAAAGTGATTCAGCTTCAGTCACAGTAATAATACTCAGGAGTAAATAAGTGGCTGCCTCATCATTGCCCAATTTCTCAATACTCTGTTTTTTCTATAATGTTGTGTTCTCTGTTTATGTTTTCGGTTATGTTTGTGTGTCTATGTGTCTTTTTTGTTGAGAGATCTTTGCTGAATCAAAAGAAATTTATCTAATCTTCTATAAAATAGCTTAGTTAATTAACTAATACAAAGATTGCAATGCTTAAAACTATGGAGTTACTGATTAGTGAGAATACGAGACAAAGACTTTAACGTGAGCTTATTTGGAAAAATCTGACCTTTGACCTGTTCTTCTGGGTAAAGAAGTTTACTTAAAGACTGGACATTCTTATCCTTAAAATCACCTTGCTTTGTCAGGTACGAAAATGACAAGTAAGATATCATCTTTATTCTGGAATTATTCACCTTATTATAAATTACAGAAACGATTACAGCAGCAAATATGTGTTTTTCATCATCAATTGGATCTTCTCTTGACTCGGCAACTCCAGCTCAGCTCGTATCTGGGAGACTTGGCGTGTGGGAGAAGCTCTTAACAGGTTTCTGAACTAGTATGCTCTGTAGAAATTTCAGTAACAAATTAGAAAACACAAGGCAGCCACATCATTAGCGTGACAAGTAACCAAAAGAAGATTGAACGAGGCTCCATTATCTCAAGTGTTAACAGCATGAAAAGGGCTACTGAAATTGAAGAATTACTGATACAAGATAAATCCGAACGGAACCTCTCAACAAAACAAAATACAACTTTGAAGAAAATCTCAACAAAAGTTTTTATTAAAGCGAGGATAAAAACATGAACAAAAACCAGTAATATAAAAAGATCCTTCTCCTGCATTCATCAGGAGAGGGAGTTGCAGAGATATCTAGTACATGGAGTACTTGTCGTTCGTCCCTTCTGGTCGAATGCTCTTGTAGATGGACATGGCAATTGGAAGAATGGCCGTCAGAGCAATCTGCAACTGATCCGAGCTGCTGGTTCGGATTGTGATCTGTCCGCTCATCTTGTTGTTTAGTCCTGCACGAAGCGCGATCTTTGAGTGCCTTCCAACAGAGACTTGAGATTGGAGATTGGCTCCGAGGGCTAAATCGCCTCTCCACTTCACCAGAGACAGCCCTAAAGAGGATTGGTCCTGACCAATTGGGAAATCTGCTTCCCTAAGCCTGACCTCGAGGTTTGCACCATAGGCTGAATCTCCTTGTGATCTCATGGTCCCTGTGCTGCCCACAAGCACAAACCGTTTTCCGAGTCCTATTTGGTCCTCTAGTTTGACACCAGTGGCAACATTCTCACCCAAGAATGTCACTGACCCTCCAACAGTCGTCTTGTTCTTCCTCAAGTTCTTGAATTTGGTTTCTCCCCTGACCACATATGCAAGCTGCTTACCTACATTCTGGATATCGAACCCTGCCATGGTGGATCCATTCTCACCGTGCTTAGCAGACACCGAGGAGTCCAGATGAATGTTGAACTCTTTCTTGTCCTTGGTGACTTGGACAGTAGCTGTGGCAGGGAACCGGCTTAATATAGCAAGACTATGTTCTGCATTGACGCCATCATATCCACAGTCATGGTCCCAACCATGGGTGTCCAACACTGGCCTGGTTAGGAGCTGTGAAGTGGGTTCCAGAAAACGGTATCGGTAAGCTGAGTTATCACTATCAAAAGAAGGTGGCAAGACCATGTCGGGTAAAGGAACTGGCACTGCAGCTGGAGCCCCGTTTTCCGGATCTTCTTCTTCTCCCGGATAACCATACTCACTTTCACCCACCTTCTTCCCATTTTTCTTCATTTCCCTCATCCTCTTCAGTTCCTCTCTCCACTGCTTCTTCTGCAGAAGCTTTACCCGGTAATCATACTCCTCGAAATATGCCTTTCTCTGTTCCTTAGAGAGTTTTGCAAGTTGGGTTTTTCGAAGAGGCTTAAATGGTGGCAGCTGGTCATATTCGTCCTCTTCCCCATCTTCCTGCTCAGAATCAGACACATCATCAATTTCGATATCAGAGTCAACACTATCACCACCTTGGTCTGCAGGGAGCTTAGGATGTGCACGGGACTGCAACAGCCAAGACAGTAAGTAAGGGAGAGGCGGAGATCGAACTCGGAAACCAAATACTTTACGATGGTCCAATGGTTCTTGAGGCTTCAATAGAGAATTTGCTTCTGACAAAACTTTCAGGGAGTAGCACAATAGCAACAGCTGAGGTCTCCACGTTTGGCCGTTCGGGAGAACCTTCACTCCCTCCCGGTTCTTCCTACACAAGGGGTGATTCTCAACCAGAGAAACCGGATTCATCAGACTTGGGTTCATCAAACGTAGATCACCAACAGCCTGTCCAATAGACTGTTGAACAATATGTGAACACTGCGCCATTTAACACGTCATAGCTCATTGGGGTGCCAGATGGGCCATCAGGAGGGGCAGAAGCAGCATGGGTCAATGTCACTATGGCATTTTTCCATATGGACGCACCAAGAGAAGCAGTAATCGTCCTTAGCAAGGGTAAATTGTTCAAGTCCCTAGTCTGAGTATCAAGCCGATCCACATAGAGAACAATATCAGGGGGACACTTCTTCATCACCTTCTTTACAGAAGACAACATTTTTGCATTTGTACTTTGATCCATCGCAGCAGACTTCAAACCCGGAGTATCAATAAAAGTAATCTTGACCCCACCCACTGTTTCAGAAATTTCTCTCACCGAAGTGGTTGAGAGCCCAAAAGCATCAATGGACGTCTTCTGATTTCCCAAAATGGAGTTTATTGTAGCACTTTTTCCCACCCCGGCTTTTCCAAGGACAAGTATGTTTAAAGAGAAGTTCAAATCTTCGTTTCCCTCAGCTTCAGACTCCACAGCCTTCTTCTTTGCAGCATCAAGACTGAATAACTGCCCTGTTTGTCTCCCAGCAAGTAGTGCAAGACGGTAAAGAACCTGTGCTGCAACTGAATCTTCTGCCGAATGCCCCAACCTTTGCAAAAGCCGCAAAAACTTCACACGCAGGCTCTGCAACTTTTCCAATTTCTGTTTCTCTTCCTCGCTCAAGTTAATCTCACTCTCATCACCCATTGTGACATTAGGATTGGAAAAGATGTTGGGACGGTTTGCACGTGGAGCTGCTGCAGGTTTCAAAGGTCTTAAAGATGAACTCAAACCAGCAGGGCGATCCATAGAGAAAAGCTTTGTACCATCCTGAGATGTTATGGTAAAATTTCCACCTTCTGAACTTCCACCACCAGTGGCGGCCTTCAAAAGTGCAGCCAAAGCTGCAGAATCGAACATTTTCTCCTCACCTTCATCCTCTGTGTCTACATCCTCGTCAGAATCGGTGACAATCTGGCCATCAATCCTATCTGACATAATGTTAGAGATGTTTGCTTCATCAGAATGAGCCTCAATGCCAGAAGAAGCTTTTTCCAGCTCAGCTAAGAACTGTTTTGCAGCTTCAGAACTCCCAAATATCATCTCCTCGGTTTCTTCTTCACTTTCAGACCCATCAACCCCGATAACACCTTCTCCAGAAAGTTCCTGGTCCACTTCCTTGCCTTCAAGGCTAAACTCACGAGAAGAAACAATGTCTGCGACTGGGAACTTGTTTCCACCCTCTGCAACATTGTCCCCTTCGGAAACTTCCTGTGACTCAGCTGCAGGTTTTGAATCCTCTTTTGCATCAACTGAACCCACGTTTACACTTTCAGAAACAGCCAATTCTTCTTCTTGCACACCTACTTTTGGTTCGTCAGGCTCTACTCTGGCTGCCTCTGATATTTCCTTAGCAGCCAATTCAAAATTTCCATCATATGCAGCAGTCAGGTCATCAGGTTCCGCCTTACTTGGGATGGTCTTCTCAACCTCATCATCTCCATCATTTTCCTTAATTTCAGCCTCCTTGCCACCCCGACAACCACAATCCCTGGCTCTGCAACATTGATATCAGTAACAACAGAGTTCACCACAGAGGAGTCAACAATAGAGTCTTCTTTGCTAGTCAACTTCTCTCCTTCCTCCTCAGTGGCTTTATCAGATTCAAGTTCAACTCCACCACCTGCAACTTGGCCAAGTGGATCAAACTTATTACGAACATCAGCGATGTTACCATCAGTTTCCAGCAACTCACTCGCCTCAACATCTCCCACAACAACAACCCCTGGCTTTGCCACATCTACATGCTCAGATTCCATAGCAGATGAGTCCACCACGAAGTCTCCTTTGTTGGTTAACTTCACACCCTCGTCTTCATCATCGACTACCTCACTGAACTCATTGTCCTCCTCTTTGGTTCCATTGTCAGCTACTGCACCATCTGCCTTTATTACCTCAGCATAAGTCATACCCTTCTTCGATCCGTTAGCTTCTTCCACATCCTTTGGTTCCGTCGCACTATCAACAGCTACAACCTCTGGCTCTGCAGCATTGGTATCAGAAGAAACTAGTTTAGAGGAGTTTGCGATAGAGTCTTCTCCGCTAGTCAATTTTTCTCCTACCTCCTCAGTGGCCTTATCAGACTCGAGTTCGAATCCACCATCATCATCACGGCCAATTTGATCAAACTTATTAGCCACTTCAAGAGTTTCACCATCATCACTAACCTTCATCTCCTCACTTCCCTCTACATCTCCTACAACAACCACCCCAGGTTTTGCCACATCAACATGCACAGGTTCTACAGTGGACTCATCCACTATGACGTCTCCTTTATCAGTCACCTTCACACCCTCATCTTCAATAACATGATCACTTTTGTCGTCAACATCAATAACATTATCATTGGATCCATCTACCTTCGTTACCTCATCATCTTCTTCTTCCACATCCTTCACTTTACTCTCACTCTTCCCAATTTCCAGACTCTCATCCACTATTCCATCCGTGGAAGCCTGTTTCTCCCCAACATCAACACTTCCATTTTCAACCTTACTCTCACCATCGCTTTCAATATCTTCAACGCCCTCATTAACTTTCGTGTTCTCTTCACCAACCCCTACACCATCAGAAAAAACCTCCGTCTTCGGAGCAGCCTCAGGGGTAGAAAACTCCTCCTTTAAAGAATCCCCATCGCCGCCAACCTCCAAACTCGGCTTCTCCTTCTCATTCACCGCTTCAGATAAAGTATCGGCTCCACCCTTATCCGAATTATCAGACACAGGCTCCGAAGAGGAATCCAAATCCTTTGTACTACTCACAGCCCCATCCTCCTTAGTAGCAGCTGCAGCAGCAGCGGCTGCGACAACGGAAGCATAGGTTTTTCCTGTAACATAGTTTCATCCGATTAAAACCCTATTTCCAAAAAACCAGATTGAATCCCTAATAAATAAAGGAAGGAGAAAACAAACCTGATTGTCCAGAAGCGTAAGAGGAGTTGGTTTGTTCTGGTGTTACCGCCTTTGAGTCCATTTTCGCTTTGATACTGAGAATTTATCGAACTCTTCACCAAACTTGGTGAGGAAGGAGATGGCGTTAAGGGTTTTAAGGAATTAAACCTTTTTAGTGTAATTCGTGGATGATTTTTATGATTGAGAATTGCTGCTCTCTCTATGAAGAAGAGAGAATTGGGAGAGAGAGAGATAAGGTCAGTGAGCGAACAAAAAATGACTCTTTTTGCTTTGGGATTTTATCTCGTCAGTTTGTTTTTTGAGGATATACTGAAATGACTCAGTTACCCTCGCCACACGAGTTGGTGAACTATCTAACATTCTTATGTGGACTGGTGCGCTCTAAAACGCTGTCGTTTCTCAATATGCAAAACGAATTTCTCAAGGCAAACAAAAATAAAGGTTTCTTTCTTTTTTTCTAGTTAAATTTTGAAAAACTGTAAAAAATTTTTCTTTTAATTTAAAATTTTTAAAAATATATATAAATAAAAGGTTTTTTAATTGCCTTTTTGGGAAGAATTTATAGTGTTTTGGTTGTTTTCCAAAATTCTCCAAATGTTAAATCTTCACCAATGGAAAATGTTTGATAGGCTCACTAAAACTAGGGTTTTTGAAGTCATGAAAATTAGGGTTTAATTATATCTTCTCTTTATCAAAAACACAAAAAAAAAGGAGAGATAAAAGAGTTAAGAGATAACAATTGAGATTGGGTTTTATAACGGAGAAAGAAATCTTATTTTTGTATCTTTGTTGATTCTCCCACCCAAAAATTGCTTGGCCACACAAACTAGTTTTCTGAAAAATATATTAGTTTTTTCACCATTATCTACGAATTATCTTGGATTTTTGTATATTATGGACTCCATATAGGCTAAATGATATAGCCCGGGAGTATAGTTTTCGCATGGGCTTTTATGAGGCCTGATATCAGCCCGTATACAAAATTTTATATAGTTTATGCTTATCATTTAAAGATATTCATTCACTTATTCAGATATTACAAAATTCAAAATAGACCACCCATCCTGCAAAAAGAATCTGACCACATGCCAAATTTTATTTTTGAATTTAAATTCTAACAAATCGACACACACTTATGAATTGGATCTCGAAACTGTACCACTACTAACCAAGTAACTTGTTCAATAAAATTTTGACCTTTATATACTAATAGTCAATCATTAGTTAAGTATGAAATTAAATTAAAAATGTTCTTGAATTAACATTGATTACTGATCCATGAAGCTACAAAATCTCAAGTTCTAATGGATTCAAAAAACAAAAAAAAAAAAGGAGAAAGACAACATTTTGATTGTGTTGTAGAACTCTAGACGTAGAGACAAAGTAAAACCAAAGAATAACCGATGTCTCTGCACAATACTTTTTATCATCCGTCTTAGTACAACAACAAGCAAAGACACATGACATAAATATAGCAAGAAACAGAACACAAATCCTAAACGGAGATCCGATTCAAACTTGATTGGTTTGTACCTTAACCGCCTTTAAACGCCGGGTGAAGCAACCCGAGCTCGTCTTTCATCTCCAGCGGATTGCTAGTCTCGTTCCGCACTCTCTTGACTTTGCGACTAGCCAAAGATTTGTGAGTGAAGCCATAGATTTGCAAAATCTGGTTATCCCCAAAGTTAAAGGCTCTGTCCATTTGTTTTAGACACCGTTCCACCGGGTAATCCCAATTTCCCACGGTTTGCAACCGACAAAGTGAGTCACCAATGGCCACCTATGATCACCTAGACCAGGGTGGTAGTTTTCTATCATTTCTTCATATCGGTTCTCTGAGAATCCCCCCAGTAACCGTGAAGATAGTATCCGCTCTCAAGGTACACCTATAACAATGCAGCGGCTCAAATGAGTAGCTCAACAAAACCCAAACCAAAGCAAAGATTTGAGAGCTTACGTCATTAAGAGACCTTACACAGATGTTTGAAACCACAAGATGCAACTCACATGGTGATTTATGAGCCAAAAAACAATCTTTATGTGATGAAGAGACGTTATGAATCGACAAGATGCAACTCACATTGTGACTTGTGAGCAAAAAACCGATCTTTATGGATGAAGAAATCGACAAGATGCAACTCACATTGTGATTTATGTGATTAAGTGACGTTGTAGACTTACAAGTATTGGTTTAACGACTCGAAATATAAAATTTGCCCAATTTAGCTCAAACCAATGCTGAAATGGAATCAAGTTCACAACTTCAAATCAATGAAGAGTCAGTTCTTACCTTATTGCCCCAAGCGTCTCGCTGGGTAGCCAACAGATAAACCATTGCAGACTGATCATCAGCTTCGAACACAGGCCTATCCTTGAGTTCACGGGTCAGAACCTTACCCGCTTCCTCACGAATCTTCCCTTTGGGACCCATAGGAGCCCAAGTATCAAGCAAATCAAGCGCCCATTGATTGTTCCTCAGCAAGAAACTCCCAGTGTTCAACCCAATCCAATTCTTCTGATCATAAACCATCTCATTCCATCCGTGCATCACCAGATTGTAATCTTTATACCTCTCCCATGGAAGCTCAAACGCCATATCTGTAAACATAGCATCACTATCCATCCACCATAGAAATTCAATCTCAGGATGAGACAACAAAAGTTTCCTAATCAATGGAAGCTTTGCCCAAAAACCAGCCATCTCTGCATCAAGAAGAGCCATGTTGTAGAAGATCTCGATCCCGTGTAACCTACAGTAGTCGATCTTGTTCTTGATCGATTTCAAGAGGTAGTGATCTCCGACAGGATTCTCACATGGTTTTGGCGCCGAACCAGTCACCAAGAGGACACGTGGCTTGTTTGGTCCGATGAAATTAGGGAAAGAAGGGTTCTTTGCCAACCAATCGGATCTCTGCTCATTCCAATCGGATATTTTGGGTCCGAGAGTGTAAGGTTTATTCGGGTCGGGTTTCTCTTCTTCTCCTTCGTCAACAAATATCTTGTTAATATCAAAAGTCTCGTAGTTATTGCTCCCGCCGGAATTTCCTCCGCCGTCGCCGGAAGAATCTCCTCCGGTCTGGATTTCTTCAAGAACACGGTGAGGCTCACCTCGTTTGCGTGCGTGGAAGTGCTGACGGATCTCGTCGAGATCTTGCTCCGGAGTTCCGAATTTACCGGCGCCGATAGTGCCACGTAGGACGACTACTGTAAGAACGAGACAGAGAATCGTTACCTTTAAATGGCGTAAAGCTCTTTGGATTCTCCGGCACCGGTAAGCTCCTAAACACCTCTCAATCATCTTTCTCCAATCTTTCTTCTTCTTCTAAAAGATTCTCTCTGTTTATACGATCTAAATGGGTCTTTTAAGAGAAGATCTAAGTTTTCATTAATGAAGATCGAATTTGATAATTACTTTTTCAGACACACACACTGTTATTTATCAAAGTTTACTACTCTACAAGAGAGGAGATTTTGCTTGCATTTGGACATGACAGTTAAGGCTGTCTAATTTCACTCGGTTGTGTCGGTGGTCGTGCTGTGTTAGTAGTACCGTTGACACGTGGCGAGATATCAGAGTATGTGACGTGTGATCTATCATCCTGACCGTTGATCTATAAATCGGAGAGAGTTGAAAAGTCAACTCATCTTTTTTCTTTTTTCTTTTTAGTTAAGAACTCATAATACTGTAGTTCTTATAAATAGAAAAAAGGTTGAAAAGAAAAGGGAACATAAATAGGAAAAGATTTTCAACTTGTTGGATACGGTTAATTACTAATTTGAGGTAGTAGGTTACCAAATGACTTTTTGGAATTTATTATCTTCAGATATGTTTTAGAGTGAAAGAATTTTACAAATACTTTAATATGTAACAAAATTTTGGATTTTTATAGTTTATGTATATACTTTAATGATAAAAAATGAGTTTGTATCGAAACCTACTATAAAAAATTTATTGCTCAATTTGTTTTAATGTTTTGCCAAATTTTGTTACATTCTTTTTTAATTCATTTCAATTATATCCCAATTTCTCTTTCCGTTTATGCTTTGACAGGAGAAAGAAAAAGAAACTTGTATATACGACTATTTGAATTTCTTATTTCACTTGTACAACAAAAAGGTAAACAAAATTCACTAATATTTTTTTTTTAATTCAGAACAAATAAAGTTAGTTATAACTAAATGAAATTCATATGTAATACTTTACTCTCTCTTCTTTTGTCAACATAATTCTTTCTTCTTCATTTTTATTTATTTTACGTATCACCATATTTTATTCATAAATTCTCTTATAATCTAAATTTCAACTTCAATTTATCAAACTACTAACTAATAAACACATTTTAAACAATAATATATTTAAAACTATTTATATAAGTATCAATAAAATTTTAGTAACACTTAACCAATGTACACTACAGACTACGGTATAAGTTCTGATCGATTAACCACATCTACAAAAATGTCGCCTAGATAATAATTAAAATAAGCTTTGACACACCCTTAAGCTTGACATAGCTTTCTCAAGGTAATGGAGATTCTTCGTTTCTGATCAATTTCTTCTCCTTCCCATACCTGAAACCCTTTCTGCTTACGATTAATCTCATGTTTCCATCGATACCGAGCTTCTCCTGACATGAGAATGAGAGATCCTGGGCTCAACAAAACATCCACATCTTCATCTTCTTCCTTTTCTGTGGGACTGAACCTCATCACGCAAGGTGACTCCAGAGAGACAATGGCAATTCCATCTTCAAAACGCAGCAGATCAACATGTGCACAAATCCCCTGTTAAAAGATCATTGCACTGTCAATAAATCTTGATCTAATATCTGAATAATCAATGACTCATTATCTACTTTTAAGTATCTAATTGAAATGCTCTAAGAAATTCTTCTAGCTTTTGCACTATCATCCAGTTTTTTTCCATTTTGTCATGAAGTCTTGATGTAATGTCTGTCTATTTGCTTTCACTCACTGTGCAACTCTCTTAACGACTTAAACTATCTAATTCAAATGCTCCATGAAACCATAACAACTTTCTTTCGCACTACTTCTTCTACCTTTTTGCATTATCATTTGTTAAAGATCATCCAGTTTTTTTCATTGTCAGGAAATCGTGATCTAATGTCTCAGTAACCTATAACTGATTATCTGCTTAAACCCAGTGAAACTCTCTTAAATTATCTAATTCTAATCCTCCATGAAACCATAAGAAGCTGTCAATCTAGTGGTTCTTATACTAAAGAAGAGTGAAATTGTTTACTCGAAGATGCCAAGAGCAAAGTGAAAGTATCACACCTCACCTGGTTGGTATAAATTGACAATGAGCTGGTCAAACAGAGGTTCTCTCCACAGTAAATCAGCAGGCAACACTGAAACATCAACAGATTCTACAGTCTCGCGTATGATATCAGACAGTTTTGTTGCCCATGAAGGGAGATCACCAAATCTCATCGCCTTTAAGAAACCCGGAAAATAAAGAAAAAGGCAGAAGCTTCAGTTTATCTAACCATCCTCAAACTTAACACCAAGAAGCATCACACCAAAAACCAAGAATCTCGGTTATTAATGAGGCTTATTTGATAAGAAGACAATACAAATGAACAGAATCCAGGAGAATTTAGCAGCAAAAATGAAGATTCACTTCAAGAGGAAACAAAAGCACTAAGAAAAGACATACACAAACCTAAGCTAATATGATATATATGCCAACAATATTTTATTAATGTAATCGAATAATTTCCACAGAAACAAGGTTTTACTCTTTTAGAGATAGAAGTCCATTTTATAAACAGATAAGCAGGAGCTTTAAAAGATTTCTGAGCTAAGGATAAGCTAAACCTCTAGCATTGCCACCAAGGAAAGAACATTAAGAAACTGGGGAAGAAGAGAAACAAAATTTTGGGTTCTAATACGAAATCAATGAAACAGATGATTAGGATTTAGTACCTGGTTAATAGATTCTTCAACGAACCAACCTTCTGCAGAAATTTTAAAAATGAACAAAATTTAGCAATAGAATCTAAAAGCAACAACATTATAATATGAGAAACTAAAGAAGAGGCCAAGGGTACCGTTTAGAATGGCGGAGATTGAATCAGACTGATGAACAATAGAGAGAAAGTTTTTGCATAGCCATAAACAATTGATCTCCTCCACTCGCTCCCATACCGTTGAATCTCTGATTCCTAGGGTTTCTTTTTCCGGTCGATCTGTCAGATCTTCACCATCCGATGAATCGCCAAAAGCCGCCTTCAAGTACTCTGCTTCATCGTCCATTATCTTATTTGGGCTTCTTCTCTATTTCTTTGACAAGCTATTTTTATATGAAATCTCACACCCAAAAAAAAAAAAAAACCTTCATACAAAAGTCCAAGTCTTTGTTAATAATTTCAATCAAAGGTATCGAATAAGGCAAAAACAAATCAGAGTTAGGGCGATCTTCTTGATGATATCAGATAATCATCTCAAACTCAATAGAACAAAAAAATCAACTTTTTGCACAAATTAACATAACGAAATGTTCTCTATTTAAATTAAAACACCTTAATCCTAAAGATCAATCTCAGTTCTCTCCTGATCGAATAATCTTCTTGTAGATGAACATGGCAAGAGGAAGAATGGCCATAACACCAATCTGCAACTGATCTAAGCTGCTGGTTCGGAATGTAAAACGTCCGGTCCTCTTGTTGTCAAGACTTGCAAAAGCTGCTATCTTTGTATGTCTTCCGATGGAGACTTCAGATCGGAGATTGGTTGCAAGGGTTAACCTGTGTTTTGAGTTAGTTAGAGACAGTCCCAGAACGGATTGGTTTTGGCCTATTGGGAAATCAGCTTCTCTGAGCCTAACTTCGAGGTTTGCTTCATATGCTGAGTCTCCTTGTGACCGAGTGGTCCCTGCATTTCCCACTAGGACAAGCCTTTTCCGAGAGCAATTTGGTCCTCAACTTTGACACCAGTGGCAATGTCCCCACCAAAGAATGTCACTAACCCTGCAAGAGTCATCTTGCTCTTTCTAAAGTTCTTGAATTTGGTTTCTCCTTTGATCATATACGTAAGTTGCTCACTTCCCTGGATAACGAGCCCTCCCATGGTGGATCCATTGTCCCCGTGCTTAGCACAGACAGAGGAGTCTATAACGATATTGAACTCTTTCTTGTCCTTGGTCACTTGGACAGAAACTTCGGCGGAAATCGTTTGGCTATGGTGAGACCCTTTTCTGCGATGACACAATCAAGTCCACAATCATGGTCCCAGCCTTGGGTGTCCAACAATGACCTGGTAACGAGCTGTGAAGTGGGTTCCAGAGAACGGTAACGATAAGCTGAGTGATCACTGTCAAATGAAGGTGGCAAGACCAGATCAGGTAGTAGAGCAGGAGGTGATGCAAGTGGAGCCTCTTCTTCTTCAAGATAAACATACTCACTTTCAGCGACCTTCTTCTTCTTGCTTTTCTTGATTTCTTTCATCCTCCTCAACTCATCCCTCCATTGTTTCTTCTGCAGAAGCTTTACCCGGTAATCATACTCGTCAAAGTAAGCTTTTCTATGGTCCTTTGAGAGTTTTGCAAGTTGATTTTTTCGAAGAGGCTTAAATGGTGGCAGCTGTTCATACTCGTCATCTTCCCCATCTTCCTGCTCAGAATCAGACACATCATCAATTTCGATATCAGAATCAACACTATCACCACCTTCTTCTGCAGGGAGCTTAGGATGTGCACGAGACTGCAACAGCCACGACAACAATTTAGGGAGAGTAATTGATCGAACTCGGAAATCAAATACTTTACGATGGTCCAATGGTTTTTGAGACTTCATAAACGATTTTGCTTCTGACAAAATCTTCAGGGAGTAGCACAATAGCAACAGTTGAGGTCTCCACGTTTGGCCATTCGGGAGAACTTTTACTCCGACTCGGTTCTTCCTACACAAGGGGTGATTCTCAACAAGAGAAACTGGATTCATCAGTCTAGAATTTATCAAACGTAGATCACCAACGGCCTGTCCAATAGAATATTGAACAATACGTGAGCACTGTTCTACAAACACATCATAGCTCATAGTGGTGCCATATGGGCCATCAGGAGGGATAGAAGCAGCATTCGTCAATGTCACTTTGGCGTTTTTTCAATATGGATGAACCAAGAGAAGCAGTAATCGTCCTTAGCAAGGGCATATTGTTCAAGCCTCTGTTCTGAGCATCAAGACGATCAACATAAAGAACAACATCAGGGGATACTTCTTCATTAACTTCTTCACCGAAGACAACATTTTGGAATTGGCACTTTGATCCATGGCAGAAGACTTTAAGCCTGGAGTATCGATGATTGTGATCTTGACACCATCCACTGTTCCAGAAATTTCTCGGACCAAAGTGGTGGAAGGTCCAAATGCATGAATAGATACCTTCTGATCGCCCAAGATGGAATTTATCGTCAGCACTTTTTCCCTACTCCGGATTTTCCAAGGACCAGTATGTTTAGAGAGAAATTTAAATATTTTCCCTCAGCCTCAGACTCCATAGCCATCTTCTTTGCAGCATCAAGACTGAATGACTGACCAGAATGCCTCCCAGCAAGAAGTGCAAGATTGTAAAGATTCTGCACTGCTATTGAATTTTCTACAGACAGCCCCAACCTATGCACAAGACACAAATATTTTACACGCACACTTTGCAATTTTTCCAACTTCTGTTTCTCTTCCTCGCTCAAGTTACTCTCACCCTCTCCACCCATTGCGACTGTGAGACTAGGAAAGGTGTTGGAACGGTTTGGAGGTGAGGCTGCAGATTGAAGAAGTCCTGAAGACGAACCCAAACCAGCTGGAGGTTCCACAGAGAAAAGCTTCATTTCATCTTGAGAAGTTATGGTAAAATCACCACCATCTGAACTTCCACCAGTGGAAGCCTTTAAAATCGCCCCCAAAGCTTCAGTATCAAATGTTTTCTCCTCTCCTTCATCATTCATGTCTACTTCCTCGTCAGAATCAGTGACAATCTGACCATCAATCCTATCTACATGATTGCTAGGAATATTTATTTCATCAGAATTGGCATCTATACTAGAAGAAACCTTTTTCCAACCTTTCTAAGAACTGTTCTCCAGATTTTGAACTCCCAGCTATCATCTCTTCAGTTTCTTCACCACTTCCAGATCCATCAACCCCAACAACACCTTCTCCAGAAGATCCTTCAGCGCTAAAGTCACGTGTAGAAACAATATCCGCAACTGGGATCTTGTTTCCGCCTTCAGAAACTTCCCTGATTTCGTTTGATTGTAACTCAGCTGCTGAATTTGAATCCTCTTTTGCATCAACAGAAACCACATTTGAAATTCCAGCTGCAGGAGATTCTTCTTCTTCTACATGCTCTACTTTGGCAACCTCTGATGTTACCTTAGCTGCCAATTCAAAACCCCCATCGTCTGCAGCAGTCAGATCATCAGTCTCCTGAATATTCTGTTTGGTCTTATCAACTTCCACATCAACGTGCAGAAATTCCTTGGCTAATAAATCCACAATGAAGTTTCTTAACTTCACAGCCTCTTCTTCTACAACCTGATCAATTGTGTCGTCATCATCGACTTTATCACTAATTAGACTCTTCTCCTCTTTGGTTTCATCCTCAGATACTAAAACCAAATTTTCATCCACGACCTCCTTCTCTTCAACATCAACACTCACAATTTCAAATTTACCCACACCATCCTTCTCAATTTCTTTAACAGCTTCATCAACAACAATTCTTTCCCCCGGAAAAACATAATTTTCCGGAACACTCTCAGTCATCGGAGAAATTGATTGATCCGAATCAGATAAACTAGCATAATCAGCTCCATCAACATCGCAACATCCCGATTTTCCCGCCAAAAACTGATACGATGCATCGAAACCCTTAACACTACTCATATCCCCAACCTCGTTATCACCACCACCACCGGCAACAACGGAAGCCCAAGTTCGACCTGTAAACAACTAAAAATCTCTCTCCGATCAAAAACAATTCCTGATTTCAGGAAAGCTACGAAAAGAAGATGAATAGAAACGATGAAAAAAAAAAAAAAGTAAAACTTGATTGCTTCGTAGCTGAAAACGAAGTTTCATCTGGTGCTACCATCTACGCTATTACTACTGATTTTTTTTCTATATTCAAAGTTTTTCAACAAAACTTGCGAAGAAGGAGAGAACTATGGCGTTTAGGGTTTAAGGAATTTACCCTCTTTGCTTTTGTTTTTGAAGGATTTGTGAATGAGGATTAAGAAACAAAATTAGAGGGTTTTATATCTCTGTAACTTTTTCTTCACTTTCACGAAATGACCGAGTTACCCCCAGTTTTAGTTGGTGAAGTACATAGATCTTGTGGTAATTTGGTATTTTGCTTTTGTAAAACGTTGATTTTAATAAGAGTATAATATTTTACCAAAAAAATATATAAATAAAAAATAAGAGTAAGATAAAGGTAAATATTTAATTTTAATATACACTAAACCTTTTGCTAGATTTTGTAGAAATGTCTATAAATTTAATTGTGATGATAAATTTCTACAAGTATTATATTTGAAATATATGTATTTTCTTTTTGGCTTTAAAAAGAAAATTAACATTCAGATTTTTTATTTTATATCTGTCACTTTTTTTTCACTTTCACGAAATACCCAACTCACCTTGGATTTTAGTTTGTGAATTTTATTTATTTATTTATGGGTATTAGTTTGTGAAGTTTAGCTTGTAGTAATTTGGCATTTGCTTGTAAAACGCTGAGTCATAACGTTTTAAGAGTATAAGACAAATTGATAAAAAGAAAATCATAACTTGGTAAATATTTAATTTTAATAAAGTTAAGAATTTTGCTAGATTTTGTAGTTTCTATAAAAGATTATTTTGTGCATTTTAAAAGTAAATTAACGTTCACATGTAACCGCCTTAAATTAACGATAAACAGAACGCCTTAAATTCAATTACTACAAAGTCACGTGATGTGTCATGCATGGAAGTCTATACTTCATACTTTTAGAAATTTGGATTCATGCGAACACGTGCCCAGTCCAACTACGAGTTACACGAACCGAACCCCAAGTGTTTTGTTCATAGAAACGTGTGTGTTGCAAACCGGTTCGGTATTCTCGTCTTTAAAAGATTCTTCACGATTTCATATTTCTAGTCATTGGTCAAACATTGTTGAGTTGATTTCGATAACCTATTCTTGAGGACTCTATAGACTTGGATCAATATAGTTTGACTTTTCTTCAATTACTTCATTTGTTCTTCTTGTTTTTCTTTTGGTCTTTAGATTGGATGTGATTTTTTTTCCCCAATTATCGCCCATAGTCACACACTCAAACCTATATATGCACACGTAATTAATTGGAAATTGCAATATTGATTTGAGGTATATATGTCTTAAACGCCCTTAAAACTAAATTTTCTATAACAAATTAAATATATCATTTATCAAAACAGTCACATTACAAAGAGACTGAATTTTCTGAGAACTATATAAAACGCTAATTAAACAAAACAATGCTTTGAATATAACATTGAGAATAATGTTTTTAGATTTTTAAATTTTTTAAAAATAAATCGCTTAAGAAAATCTGATACAGTTTGGTTTAAGACTTAAGTAGTAGTGAAAAAAAAAACAAAAAAAAAAAGGAGTTTGGCCATCCTAATGTTTTGTGTGTGTGTGTGTTTTTTTGTTGGTTATGTGGTAAAGTTATAGATTGACTGACCCGTTGGAGTCAATCTCGAGAAAAAAGCAAGTCGACACCTTTACCTCTTCATCTGTATACGTGCTTCAGTGCTTGTGGTTGTGGAGTGTACTGTCCAAGCGGGGAGCTAACTCTCGCTTTCTTTTTTTAGATATGAAAAGCCAACTATTTTTTGAAAGAAGAAAAATTATGAATAATACAGCATGAAAATATAATATTCTAAAAAGTAAAATTACCATAAAAGAGTAGTTAGTAACAGCTGCTCTAGATTATAATTTAGTAATTATAAACAATTTAGAATTCAGAATAATAAAATAATTAAAAAATTCATTTAGTTTATTAATTACAAAACTATACATAATTGTAAAACAATAAATTTAACACCTGTTTACACCCTTAGGACATTGTATGTATTTCATCGTCTAGTTGATTAATGAATAATAGAATTACGGCAATCGTTATGCAAATATGAAATATGATAGACACAAAATATAATAAATAAACAATGTTTCTTCAAAATTATATATTTGGCAAAAAAATTATTTATGGATCGTGAGATCTAAATATCCAATATAATCGTCAGATCATTTATTATATTTAGATAGCTACAATGATATAATTAAAACTTATATCATCTAACAATTTACATAATGTATAAAATTAATTTATAACTAAAGTTATCCATATATTCCCTCTGTATCATGAAGATTGATTTTCTAAGAGTTTATTTTTGTATACAAAGATTAATTTTCTGTATTTTAATTAATTTATTTTATTGAAAATATCAATTAGTTAATTAGTGCATTTACCTTTTTTTTTATTGGAAGATGGGAAGAAGTAAAACCAACTTAAGATTAACTTTTTTTTTAAAACATAACACATAAATAATTAATCATGGTGCAATATTTATTGTTTTTTTAATCTTGGTGAAAACTAAAAAAATTAATCTTTGTGATATATAGGAAGTATATATTATACGACTTTAAATCAAATAATCAAATTTGGAAGCAACCACATTAACACAAATGGTGCAAATGGTAACTCAATCAGTTGAATTAACTATTTATCTAAATTTTGCAGTTGAATGAGATTCAAGTCAAAAAAATTTCATTTGATTTTGTTCAACTCATTCATTTTAATGCAACTATTTGCAGTTAAAGGGTTTCAAATGGTTGTATATACATGAATGAGTTTAAGAAAATTGAATAAAAATGAATTAAATAATCTTTCTTTGTATTTGGTTCATATTTCTAATTTTTTTTAGTTAAATGAGTTGAACCATTTTTAACTCTTTCCATATTAAATGGTGAAATTTTTGATAATGTCTCATTCAACCAATTTTATTCCTGCACCCATAATAATTGGGTTCAAATATTTTTTTTGGTAATCCCATTTCTGATTTTTAACCCAAAATTTATATACTGTTTAATTATTATCCAAAATGTGGATATAGTTAGTCAAGTATTTATGTATTTGACCTGTGAGTAATCATTTCATGAAATCTCTCTGATTTTTCAATTTCGCCTGTCTTTCTATCTCTCTCCTTCTCCTATCTCTAATCTCTTCTCTCTATCAGGGAAACCAAACGGTGGATCAAGGCGGAGAAAGAAAAAAGAGAAGTTGAGAAAAATCGTGAGATATGGTTGAGACGAGACGTAGCTCTTCCGCTTCCAAGCGTTTCAGTGCTTCTTCTTCTCCTGAAGCCTCTTCATCGCCACGCCCTACCAAGCGATCTAAGGTCAAGGTTGATGCCGCCGCTGCTGCTCTTGAATCTGTGCGTACTTGTCTCCGATTCCAAGATTTTGATTCCTCTTTATGCTCTGTTCTCACTTCTGGATTTTAAATCTGGGTTTTTTTTGTGTCTTTATATATTTTTGTTCCGGGGATCTCATTTCTGAATTTTTGGAAACCCTAGGCGGCGGGTGGAACCGGCTGCTTCTTCATCAGCGAGCGAGGTTCCGATCGAAAATCAAGGACCAGCTTCGGATCCTGGATCGGAATCTGGAGAGCCGGAACTGGGATCCTCTGATCCACAGGCTTTAGATGCAGAGAAGCCTGTTACGACTGATGTACCGGTGATGGAGAGCTGTCCTGAAACCGATGCTAATCCTGAAGTCGAAGTCTTGGCGACACCTACCATCGCAGGTTTCGATGGTTTCCTGTTGTCTCTACCGACGAGTTTTTATTCAAAAATCAAAAGTAATCTCATTTCTAATGTTTTGGTGTATCTGTGATCTAGGGTGAAGTGGCAGCTGGATGCTGAGAAATCGAAGACGGCTAAGAAGCGAGCTTCAAAGGCTCCATAGGCGAAGCTACTTTCCCAGTATCCTCAGGTGGGTCAAGCGTCATGATCAGTTCTCTGTGCTGTCTAAAAGTCTGCGAATTGCGGCTTCAGAGTTTAGCACTTTGCAAAAGTTGAATTTTTTAAATAAAGATCTGATTTTTTCAGTTCACACGAAACGCGTTTTGTTGCCGGCATGTCTAGTTCTTTTTCTTTGTGCGGGCAATAGTATGTGCTAAGTGTTGTTTTAGGCTTGTCTAGTTCTTATGACTATGTCGTTTGTTTTTTGAGTTTGTGACTAATATTCTTTTGTTCTCACTGTCCTTTGGTGTTTCTCTGCAACTTCAGAACCCTCACCGTATAATGAGAGGCCCTGTGTTTACTGTTGGACGCCGTGGATGCGATTTATCTATCAAAGATCAATCTATGCCAAGCACCCTATGTGAGCTGAAGCAGTCTGAGGTAATGACATCTGAATTTGCCCATTTCTAATTCGTCTCTTACTGGCCAAAAAGAGAAAAGCCTTTTGCTTACACAGTCTCGTGCAGCACGGTGGTCCATCAGTTGCATCCCTGGAGATCATAGGGAATGGAGTTCTTGTTCAGGTCAATGGCAAGTGTTACCAGAAAAGTACTTGTGTTCATCTGCGGGTGGTGACGAGGTGGTCTTCAGCATTTCTGGGAAACATTCTTATGTATCCTTTTTGGAGTTGTGTGGAAAGTTAATTCCACATTCTTATGTTATTTATAACGTTCTTGCTGATTAAATTCAGTGGTTTTTCGTTAATTTTTCTTAACGTTTTGTCTAGATATTTCAA
Source organism: Cardamine occulta (assembly GCA_028015245.1). NCBI lineage: Eukaryota > Viridiplantae > Streptophyta > Magnoliopsida > Brassicales > Brassicaceae > Cardamine > Cardamine occulta. The sequence continues at coordinate 1,497,284 of CM051393.1, read as the reverse complement.
CCTCTTAAAGATGAAAACCTAGCTGCTCCCTGACAGAGCTTCTAGTTGAGTATATGTGAATCTCGGGTGCCCCTCTGAAAGGGTTTCATGTTGAGACAAGACAGGAGACTCCTCAGCTGTTGATGGGGCCTCATATGGGCATCTCTATCAAAGTACCGTAACTTCCATCTTCTACCACCACTGCTAAAACTGCCAAAAGGCAGCAAAATCCAGAGGTTCCTGTGGTACCTTCCAGTTGGGAATGATTGCATCTCGGATACTGAGATGAATGATGCTGATAGTAACAATGACCATGCTATTGCTTCTGTGGAAAACTGCTGCTTCAACCCTCTTTTACTGCCAATGAGAATCTGAATACCGATGGCAGGGGATTGGATCCTTTTCAAGAAGCTGATGGTGGTAATATTCCTGGTTCTGGTTATGAAATTGGACCAATCGACACCTTCTTGGGGAGCCTTCTTCATTTGATATAAGGGCAGCATCTCCAAATTGCTAGGTGAACGAAGGAAGTGAGAGAATTCCTAGAGAATTTGACCTTTCATCAACTATATCGCACTAGACGCCGGCATATAAGGGATAGTCTGCAGGAGGAGCACTAATGCTGGAAAGCATAGAAGTTTCTTTCTAGAACTTCCCATATTTTTAAGGTCTGGTTGCTAGAATTTATGTTAGATTTCTACCTTATGTCTGGCTTTTTGATGGTTTGATTTATAACCAACACTTGATCTGAATTGTCTCAGTGTTACTCATTAAGGATGTTTTGATTACATCGATGTATGTTCCATATGAAGGGTGAAAGCCAAGTTTGCAAAGTATGCATCAGACTTGTCGACATACGTGTCCCCGTGATCTTACTCTCTGGACCAGCAGGTATGAGGCTTTACTAGGAAGTCTTCTTCTTTTGCTGTTTTCATTCTTCTAACAAAGTTTACCTTAGTATACATAAGGTCTGATGCCTATCTTTCTAACCAAGTTTACCATTATTTTAGGCTCTGAGATATATCAGAAATGTTGGCTAATAGCGCTTGCCAAAATTTTGGAACCAAATTGATGATTGTTGACTCTCTTTGCTGCCTAGGGTAATCTTCTCCCCCTTTTTTTTTTTCTTCTGTTAGCTTTTTCATTCTATGTATATTCATTCCAGTTTGTGTTATGGGTTTGTTACAATATTTTTTTTGTCATCTTGAACAAGTGGGTATTAACTTGTATTGTTGACTTATGGTCCCAATTAGCTTAGATGCTATATCTGTAAGAGTGTCCACTCCGCCATTGTTTCCCTACCGGCTCTTGGATAGTTAGTAGGTTTGTTCATTCCAGCGAAGTCATTGATTTTGTACTGTTTCTGGATGGCTTCAGGATCACTAGCTCCGTAAGCGTTAATCTCCTAAAGAAGGTCTCTAGGCGGGAAAGGCTGTCTATGCTTACTAATCGAGGCTGTTCAGGCTGCTCAAGCATTGCAGCACAAAAAACCAACGTCAAGTGTTGGATGCTGTTATAATAGGGTCTCAAGATTGCTTTCTCAGGTTTTTTCCAAAGCGCAAGAAGTGTCAACAGCTACTTATAAAAGTTGCATATCTCAAAGCAGGCATGATGGTTCAATTTGTCATCTGATTGTTCACTTACTTTGATGTACCAATCTTCCTGTTGTACTGACTAAGCACTTTGGTTATTCTTATATGACCTAGTAAAGTTTGTTGGTCCTACGTCTTTCCCATTTAGGCATTGTTTGCTTTTTTTTTTTTTTTTTTTAATGTCTCCACACCTTTCAGTAAATTTTTTTGTATTCAAAACTCTGTTCTAACTTTCTTCCTGCCATTTAAAATAGGGGACCAGGCAATGGTTTCCAGGAAAAGTAGAAGTCCTGGTATTTGAAGACAACAGTTCTTCAAAAATTGGGGTTAGATTTGATAGACCTCTAATAGATGGCACTGATCTTGGTGGCCTCTCAGAAGAAG
>CM051393.1:1441623-1495229 GCA_028015245.1 Cardamine occulta | reverse complement strand
CCAAAGTTCAATATAAAAGTTAACAAACAGTACAGTGAGTTTTAGAATCGTAATATTATATCTTGGACCGATATTCTCGCTGATTCTATAGGTGGTGGGTTAGATTCAAAGAACATCAGTCCCTGGGAACCCAGTCTTGGTGCTTAATACCAAGTGAGAATCTTATTACTTAGCATGACGAGAATGAAGCAACTAACTAGATCTACATGAAGCCGTTCATGAGTCAGGATCTCAGTGTAACTCAATTTTGTCGGTTGTGTTGTTGAGAAGAGCAAAGCACAGCGGCCTATAAAGATAGAAAGAGTGGCATCAAATGCCATTTGAAAGAACGGATATATATATGCCAACATTTTCTGAGAAACAATTAATACTGCTAAGGAGACACAATTAACTTTCATTGGGCCTGATCAGACTTTCCCACTGATGTGACAAGTTCCTAGTGAATAGATCCAGGTAAGCTTCCTATGTTTCATTCTTGCTTCATAAAAAACCCTTTGAAGACTTCAACAATGATCTGATACAAAGAATTAATTATATCTAATCAGGAGCTAACTTTTGCCTGTTCAGGAATCTATAAATTGACAGAGTATTTACCATTGCACTTGGTAGATTTATGTCAAATGATTTGTAAAACTTGGCCAGAAACCAGTTGCAAGAACAATAACCGTCAAGTCAATCCCTGAGTTTGCGCTGGATTACTGGTTAGATAATCCTCAAATTGGTTTGGTTTTTCTTGCCAATGTCAAATCCGTAACCTGTAACCAACATATTAAAATGATATAGAAAACATAAATCATCAAAGGCAACCACTGCTTTAAAATAAATAAAAACAACACAGGGCCTCTAACTATCCCATGTCCTCCATCTTAGAAGTAAACTGCCCACCACATTGTTGCTTGAGCTTGTAAGGATACTTCTCGTGATCATCATTAGCACTTCGATCAAATAATAGCCTACGGGCCAGCTTCTTCCTGCAATCAGCCATAAAACAGCTTGTAACTCAGTAATCCAAATTTTTAATAACAATACAATACTATATTATTGGAAGGCATCTCACAAAAAGCTAGCATACACAAAACTTTACATGCGAAAACAAAGAGTAGAAGCAAAATCCAGATCCACTGATAAAGTAAGACTGGAGGCGAGATAAACAAACCTGTAGAACTCGCAAAAGATCCTTGTCACTTATATAAGCAAGCAATTTGACAACCTGTAGCAACATTATACAATTCAGGACCAATGTCAGGAGAATTCAAGTGATTTCGGCAAAACAGTATCACAAAAAGATGTACCTTCTCAAGTGTATCTTCAATAGCTTCATCACTCAGCTTTTCACTTCTTCTGAGAATATTGTCGCAAAATGTCGCGGCAATTCTGCACTCGAACTTCCAGCAACTGTTTTGTTATAGCAAACTCTCAAATACCTCTTTCAAAGCCTCCAAATATGAAGTAAGAAACTTAGGTTAATAAAACAACATAAACATGAATAAGAGATAGACGTACAAAAAGTATGCAGAAAGTACATCAGACCTTATGGAAGAGGGTGTGATTCTTTAAAACACTCAGTGACATAAACCATATATTTATCATGTAGTTCAATCACTTTTCTGATAAGAACCTGAAAACAATGAAAGGAAAAGTGAATCATGAACAATTTAGTCCCCAATACAAAGTGAACCGCTGTATTCAAAAATAGTTTATAATATTTACCCTGTTCCTGGACGCTAGTAGTGTTTGCAGCCTATACAATAAAACTGATCTTAGCAATCATAAGCCAAGCTGATGAAACAGACGAGTATTCTGTGTGAAACAAGTTAAATGATGTGAACCTGATTAGTAGCGGTGTCTTCGTCTGTTGGACAAGTGCATTACCTCTCTGCTGTGACATGCTGCATACAATTCACAAGATGCAGTCAACATCGTACAACAATTAGAGAATGAAGACCATTAAATCCATTCGCTATTCAAAACAAAAGAATGAAGATAGGTAAGAAACCTGCTTAAGATATGGTTTGCAACAGGTTCCAAACCTCGCTACAATTTTATGGTAAAGCCTGTACATCCTGGAGAGATCATCCACCCGAGATTATACAAATATACTTCCATCAAAGAAAGAATTAAAGACGCTTAACTCACTATCATTAAAAACAAACTACTTGCTCTACCTTGTCATCTCTAGTAATGCACGCACCCTGAGTGCTCTTTTTCAGAAGTTGATTTGCATACACAACCAACAATTCATGTTGTACTTTCTGCATCCAAAAGATAACAATAGATGCCAAACAGATATCAATCTTCTTAATAATATAAGCACGGACTACGCAGTAAAGGAGTCTAAAGGTATATTTTTACAAATAAAGATGTAAAATTAAGGCACATGCAAAATATATTGTTTCTTCATCAAATGTAAAAAGTACATGTAAAATGATATAATGATGTGCATAAGGTATCATAAACAACCTCAACAAGCTTTGGCTCACTGCTTGAGGGAAGGTAGTGAGCCACTCTCTCCCTCTCCTTCTTAGACATTCTTCAGACTGAAAATGAAAGCTCAGAAGTTAGTAAATACATTTAATTAATGTGAAACGAAAACAAAATGTAGAAAATGATATCGCGAAGTCATGCCTTCAACATGTAATCAGGGCAAGAATCTTCCTGGATCCAGCTAGATGCCTTTACGAGAATAGTAAGATGCTGTATCTTGAAGCATGAAGCTTTCAAAATCTTCTTCATATCTTTCCATCTGTCCCATTCCAATCTCTACATAGATATCTAAAACATTTTTCAGTAGTGCCCTATCAATCTGCTCGCCTCCCGCTCTTTATCAACCTGACATATAAACAGGTCATAGTAAACCTTGGATCAGGGAAAAGAAGAGTAGGATATAAATGCACATTATAGATGCAATACTTACAAGCGCTATTACAGCTTTTTGACCTTAGAATGCAATTCATTATAAACCTGAAGCAAACAAAATCAAGAAACAGTTAAAAGAAATTTCAAAACAATGGAATACCAGTAAAAACAAATCAATACAATAGAAAACTAAAAGTCACAAGAATGATTGCTATACCAGGTCACGGAAGCATGTCAGGCCAACTTCATTCAGTGGTGGAAGTGATCTCCGAGCAATGAAGTAACGATCAAGATAGTAGAAGAAGGGATAGCCACCTAACCATAACTTTATGGTTAGACCATCTTTAAACCAACTCCCGCAGCATGTATTCATCATGCTTCTCTTAAAGCTGGCAAGACCTAAACACAGAAAACAAGAGAGCAAGCTATGAAAAACGGTTTGATCAACATAATATTCAAGATGATACAAGACTACTTGGCTTATGGAAACCATTCACAAAAAAGTAAAATCTTAAGATTGGGGAGTATAAGATAGAAACAAAATATCAATCAGATTCAAACTCACTGTTGAGCTAATATATTTCCTCAAATGCTTCACGATACTTGTCATAAAGCTGCTGTGAGTAATCATGAGGAGGCTTCTGGGCACACATGTTGTAGATGGTCCTGAGAATCACATATAAACTCTCATTGGTAAGTACCAGTTACATATAACCAAACTGCTACAAGGTAATAAACAAGTATAAAACCTACGTATAAAGCATCATATATTGCTCAGAGTCGAATGCCGGCTCAGGTAACCCCTTCCAGAATCCGTTTCAGCTTGGTAATACCAGTCTGCATATATAATCCCATCCTTGCTCCAAGTCAATTGTCTTCCGCTCCATGTTGAGAAACACCTTTAAAGCTCCCTGAAGCAAGAACAAGGAGAAACCCAAAATTTAGGAAACGCAGTAACAAGACACAGAATCAAATGATAGAGAAGAGAGGAAAAACAACACATTTAACAACTACATTATCCAATACGAAACTAGTTTAACATCGAACACAAATCCAAACTATCAGATTGTGAGATAACGAGGACAATCAAAGTATAAGCATCAATAGAGATACTCGAGAAACAACAATCCATGAAATAATCACGAAATTACACAGTACAAATGCAATCCAGAGGGATCGATGTAACCCTAATAATCCCGATCCCACACAAACTCAAAACAAACCCTAGATATACGAGAAAACAACAAAACGATTCAAAATCAACAGAAAAAGGGAAAAAAAAGCGTAAATCGGAAGAAGAGAGTGATAACGCGAGATCTTAAACCCTAATCAGAGAAAGACTACGCGTACCCCCCAAAAAACTTTTGACGATTACCGATTCCCTGATTCAAAAGGATCGGAACAGCTCTTTCGATCGAAAAAGATAAGCAAGAGAAAATCAAAACCCTGAAATTACTTCAGAAAGGCAAAAAAAACAGAGAAAGAGGTCGAGACCTTTGAGAACTCAAGGGCGGTGAAAGCAAAATAAGATATCTCAGGAAACAAACTCCTTCTCCTTCTATTATTCAGGTCATAGATTTAATTATTTATATATTCTTAATTATTATTATTTTATGTCAACAGATTTACTATTATCAGAGCAAATATTTAATTTCTATACATTTTTTTCCTAATTATTTATATATTATTAATTAGTATCATTTTATGTCAAAAGATTTACTATTATCAGAGCAAATATTTAATTTCTTTACCCTTTTTTTTTGTTACTTTAATATTGTTTTGCAGATCTACTTGAAAACGCTTGCGTTTTAGTTTTTTCTTCATACAATAAGCAAACCTTTTTAGAATTATTTACTTTTCTGCCCTTCATTTTGCCGTCTTTACTCGTTTTTGCTTCACGAGGTAACCCAAACCCTAACCCGATTCGACTTCCACAATCCGGAAATTAGGTACCATGTTCATTGAATTTATCGTCTCAGCCATTTCTCATCGTTTGAATCACTGAGTCTCGGCATAGACGAATTCTCTGATGCACATTTTGAATTCCGATTGCGTATTGGTCTTCGAGTTTTCCGTCGGCGGCCATGGATGCGTTCAAGGAGGAGACAGAAATAGGGAGCTCGGTAGAGTCTTTAATGGAGCTATTGGCTTCACAGAAAGAGCTTTTCCATAGCCAGATCGATCAGTTCCAAGCTGTCGTTGTTACGCAATGCAAACTCACCGGTGTTAACCCTCGCGCAAGAAATGGTAGGTCATCGTTTTAATGTTTTTTGGTATCGAAACTTCGTGGTTTTTTTTTTGGGTGGGGAGGGTATTAGTAGTTTTGGTGATATGGGCACAGCTGAGAAGGATAATTTATTCGGATTTTGGTATAAATTCTCTGTAGCGTATTGAATTTAGCAAAACTTAGAGGTGTTTTTTTTGTTATAGATTCATCTAGGTCGACCTATCCGTTTCTACCGTGACTGATTAACTTCGACGAACTCCAAACTTTGCATAACAATTTACTTGCTGGCCCATCTGTAACTGTGGGTTCCTACTGTAATGGTGATGGTTTGGCTGTTTATATGATGAAGGATATTTGGCTCTTGTGTCACTTATCCCTTCAGATAATGGTTTAAATCTTCTCTGTTAAAGTCATTGATCTGTTTTGTTTTCATTTGTGCAGGCTGCTGGTGCTTTGTCCATTAAAATTGGTGAGTCTTGTTAGTGTTTCAATTCATTCTTGCTTTCTATGTTCCTTAAAACAAGCACACCCAACTGTTACTTGCTTGATGCCTCTATCTGATGAATTTGTTTATGTTTCAGGAAAGCGGCCTAGAGACTTGTTGAATCCAAAGGCTGTTAAGTATCTGCAAGCAGTTTTCACTGTTAAAGATGCTATTAGTAAGAAGGAAACCTCGAGAGATAAGTGCTCTATTTGCATCACCGTTGCCCAGGTATTGATTTGTTAATACTTTTTTTTCCAAGTGTCGCCTTCTTCTTCTTAATAAGTGCTCTGTTTGGCAATGCTTTTTGCATTCTATGTTAGTTTAGATCTTTGAGGTCCTTATTTGGTGGTATCTCTATTATTTATTCAATGGTAGGTTCGAGATTTTTTTGTTACTCAAAAGACAAGAGTAAGAAACAGGTGAGGCTTTCAAGGGACAAGGTAATTATGTCCAGTACGCCTGCTTTACAAGAGAATGGTGTTCTGGAAAATAACAATGCCACAACTCATGTTGATCCCGTTCCTTGAACTCTACACATCCTGAGGCATGTTCTATAAGTTGGGCTGAAGGTGAAGCAGTGGTACTTATGCGCCAGAGGATATTCCACCTGACATCAGCGATTCAGACCAATACTTCGTTGAGAATATATTTTCTCTGTTGCGAAAGAAGAAACATTTTTAGGCCAGGTGAAATTAATGGAGTGGATAATACAGATACAAGATTCTTCTGTACTGATCTGGTACTAATTGAGTGTTCTCTTTCACTCAATATCTTCTATGATTTTATTGTTTTTCTATTCCCGCATTGACTGTTATTTTCCATCTGTGCACAGGTTTTTATCAAAACCCCTCCTTTTGATACTTACAACATGGTTGAGTCAAGCTGCTATGGAAGAGCAAACAAGTATCTTTACTTATCCTGAAGGTACAAGATTAATTTATTTGCAGCGGATTGCTGTAAAAAATTTCCAAATTGTTGTATTATGTATAATTGATATAAGCACGCAGGTTCTTTGTCATTTACCTCTCCACAAAGCATCTCCGGAAAATATGTCAGCCATATTGCAAAGCGTCAATGGACTTCGTTTCTACAGGACGTCAGGTGTAATTTCTTGAAAACTTAAATATTGTCTAGCTTTCATTAATGAAAAAGTTCGTTTTGTGATTTCTTCGATTTCATCATCTGATTTGAAGATCAGACATATCAAACAGGGCAAAAGGTTTGTTATCAAGATGGACCAAGTTGTTTGGAAAATCCAAGCAATGAAGAAACAAAATCGTAACAATTCACAAATTGATTCGCAGAGTCAATTGCTTCTGAAACAGAGGTAAGTTGTGGTTATGTGTTGGCTATAAACTTTTTATTTCCTTCCATTTTGTTGTTTAGGGACATTTTACTTATAGAATGTGGTATTGTTTTGCAGTATCGCTGAAATCATGGTTGATAATAGCAATCCAGTAAGTGGGGCAAACCATCAATCTATATTTCTATTATGTGAACCACATCATTGGCTTAAACCTGTGTTCGTGTGGTAACAGGAAGATATACTTAGTCTCTCGAATGGAAGGTCAGAGAATGTCAGGTATCAGTTTAATTGTTATCTTCCATTGAGAATAGGTTCCCGTTTGATGGTAAGGTGGTTTCATAATTATTGGTTGTATTTTGGTTCAGGAGATTTAAATCATCCCAGGGTCCAAAACTGTTACTTACTTCGGCAGATGATTCCACCAAGAAACACATGCTCGGTTCAACTCCATCATGTATCCTTTGTGTTTGAGCTCTTTTACTGACTCACCAATTAGCATAAATTTTTCTCAGTGCATTGAAAAAACTTAGCATATTGACCTATTGGGCTACTTGTGTTATTGAGTTGGTGTTATACATGTGACACCTGCTATGTCAAGAGAGCAACCTGATACTTCACTTCATGTTAGAGTCCTTTTCCTAGCTCAAGATAAAACTTGTCTTGTAGTTTTTCAGCTCAGAGTCATTTTCCTTAGCTTGCAGTAGATAACAAAGAACGAGGAAAGTTCAGATGGTGGAGCAACCGAGCCAAAAAGCTGCTGGAAGGAGTCCTCAGACAGTTAGAATAGGAACTTCAAGTCGAAGCCGCCCTATGTCTGCTGATGATATTCAGAAAGCGAAGATGCGAGCTCTTTATATGCAGAGTAAGAATAGTAAAAAGGATCCTTTACCAAGTGCCATTGGTGAATCGAGAACAGTTGTTCCAGAGAAACTCTTGGCGCTTCAGTCAGTCAAGGATTCTCCACCTAGTCAGAGCAATGAAGCTAAGACTGAAGACACTCCTGTATCATCGGCTGTTCAGCCTGTCAATTCACCAGCTGTAAATGTCCCTGTACAAGCTGATGAAATAAGAAAACCATCAACACCTCCTAAAAGCATTTCTAGTAAGGTGGGAGTTTTGATGAAAATGAGTCCACAAACTATTCTAAAGAATTGCAAGAGAAAGCAGATTGATTGGCGCGTGCCACCAGGTATACCATTCTCCATTAGTTCACTTATATTTTGATGGCTATTCAGGTGTCATTCTCATGCCTAGTTTTCTGCAGGAATGGAACTTGACGAAACCTGGAGAGTAGCTGCTGGTGGTAATAGCAAGGAGGCTGATGTTCAGCGAAACCGAAACCGGCGAGAAAGAGAAACAACATATCAGTCTCTTCAAACTATACCGTTGAACCCTAAGGAACCATGGGACAGGGAAATGGACTTTGATGACAGTTTGACCCCTGAAATTCCGTCTCAACAGCCACCAGAAGAAAGTGTTACAGAACCACAGGATTCACTTGATGAACAGCGAACTGCTGCTGGTGCTGCCACAACCTCTTCGTCTCAAAGGAATTCCTTGGAACCTGATCTTGAGTTATTAGCTGCGTTACTTAAAAACCCAGATCTTGTTTATGCACTGACTTCTGGCAAGCCCGGTAATTTAGCCGGCCAAGATATGGTAAAACTGCTTGATGTGATTAAGACTGGTGCACTTAACTCAAGCAGTAGCTCAAATAAGCAGGTTGAAGAAAAGGTCGAAGTTTCTCTTCCATCTCCCACTCCATCAACTAATCCTGGAATGGTGCGTTACTTGAAACCTATGCACCCCAAATTCCGTGGACATATGGAACAGTAATGATAGATCGTGCTGCCAAATTGAATCACATGATAATTAGTGATTGAAAAAATCACACACGTATAGAAAAAACTAAAGAATTACAGGAAGCTCTTCCTATCAGTTAACCAGATTATGATTCCCAGCTGTTAGATCTAACCTGATGAGTACAATTGTACCATTACAAGATGTTGATGTTCACTGTTTCTTATTCTATTACTGAATTAAGTGTGTTGTTTCATTTTGCAGAGTGGATGGGGACAAGAAGTAATTCGGAATCCATTTTCAAGGCAAAACCAAGCTGGTGCTGCAGTTCCTAGGTCGGGTACTCAGCCTCATGTTACTTCAATGCAATGGCAATCAACAAACGAACAATCAATCCCACGACATGCTCCATCAGCATATAATAACTCAGTCATATTGCCTCACACTGAAAGACGACAACAACAACATATGCATCCAAAAGATCATCACAATCAACATTTTCAACCAATCTCAACAACCTCGTATTCGGTAAGGGAACCGGTAGGACAATTAGGCCCAGCTACATTGGGTTCATGGGGGCCCCTGCAGAGGCACTGCAATGACTAATCACATCAAGCAAACGGGATTGCATCGCCATCCCAAGCATCCTCGTGCCTAGGGAATAACTAGTACATGAGTAGCAACCCAGGATTCGAGTCGTGAGTCCTGATCATAGCCCAAGTAGGAACCATCCTAACATGAGGAGACAACAACAACAACCATCGAGGAAACATGATTCGTCTTCTCATCCTTATTGGAATCAAAACAAAAGATGGCGATAAAACATATATGGGACGTTGGTTTTTTTGATCCCCAATACTTGTTTCTCACAGTTCACTTAGAATTTTGCCGTCTTCAGACACATTTTCAAGGTTAACTCATAAAAGATTCACCATTAAGAGATAATAAATTAAAACTAGGTTTGATGGACTGAGTCACTATCTTCAGCTTTTCGAACGTAAGGTCTTGTTAGCGTGTTTCTGATAATGTATCTTACTTTTGTAATAAGAAAGTTTTGGAATAAATCATTTGCAAGACTATTAGAATGGATCTGATTATGGCGACCTCCCATGATAGTAATTTGTAAATCAGAATCTTCTTCTATACCAGTTCCGAACCAAGTACAAGTCATAATAGTTACTTTTTGTTATTAGACAAACTTGGTGGTATACTAAATTAACGTTCGAATTGGTGGTTTATTTAGCCGTTGTCCAATTTCCTTTTTGTATATTTATAAGATACCGAATGAAGTCTTAAGAAAAGAATCTCTAAATTTTTAATGGAAAAGGTCATAAATCGTTCTAATTTCGTTTATAAGCCTTAAATCAGTCTAGAGAAATTTTTAAGAACTCTTGAACCAGTTTTGTTCAAAAATCTTAAAACTTGAGAAAACAAACCCAATAATTTGATTCAAAAAAAAAAAAAAAAGATCCAAAGAAGGAAAAAACAGATTCCGAATGAGATTAATGAGAGCCAAATGATCAGATAATTGTAGTCTGAGTTTTGGTCGACACAATAAATTAATATATCCGAAATAGTGTAATCATCATTCCATTGGCTCTTACTCATCAAACTCGAAGAAGCGTAGGAGAAAAAAAATCATTCCGAACGAAAAAGATCCGAGAAAACTGAATTGCGAAAACACACACAAGGATAAAACAAATTGAAGTGAAGGCTCAGAAGGATCCATTGGTAAAATTTTCTAATCAGAGAATCATAAAATAGGTAGATTTTCATCATCACCGCCTTCACTGTAAACTCTAATCACTCCAAAAATCGAAGTGAAAATAAAATTAAAATTTCCAAAGAAGAATCTATATTGAAACCAATTGAACCAATAAAAACGAGGAACATGAAAAAACTAATTGAACAGAAGAAGATATCGTAGCTACTTAGCTAAATTATCGTTGAATAAAAAAATCGTTGAGAGAGACGAAGCTGCAGGCGGCAATATATAAGATGATGGAGGAAGCTAGGGTTTACGTTTGGGGAAGAATCGGGTTGGACCCGTTAACCCACCCAAGGGGTTTCAAGTATTGGATATGAGCTTAGTGAATTACGTCAAACTCAAACTAGGCCCATTAAGTATGTAGTTTCGGGTCTGACTCGTTATATTCGACCCGGGGAATTTTCACTGTGCTTACATGATGCCACGTGGCTAATGATAAAAAGGTGAAAAAAAAACAAAGAAAAAGTTCAGAGAAATTTTCCGGGAAAAGGCAAGAAAATTTCAGAACAAAACGATTCTGGGTCCATTTTCAAAGATTTTAAAAACGCACCGTATTACCAAAGCGCTAATGGAGAACTTTCGTCGACGACTTTGGTTTTCGAGAAACAAGTACTCAGGCAGGTGGCTTCGAGAAAATTTACTTAAATCCTTTTTTTTTTCAAACCCAACAAAAAAAACGAAAAAAAGAGAGAAAGGGGGAAAACCAAACCCTAATCGAGCTTCTCCTTCTTAAAAATGTCACACTTGCACTTCCGCCACTTTTGATTCCTCCGTTCATCGGCGATCTCACTTGGTTTCAATCACCATCAATCTGATTTCGTCTCTGCGAAGGTATGCGCATTTTGATTTCTGTGTATTTCTCATTTGGTTTAGGGTTCTACTACTGAACTGCCTTGGGTTTTAATTGCTAGCTTAAGTAGTTTCTGAGCTCTCACTCTAATGTCTGTAAGAGAGACGAATTTAGGTCAATTTTTTTCAAATGGTAGTACAGAACTTCGTGTTTTAAGGCTTAGTAGCGTGAATTACATGTCAATGGAGCTTTATTCGACCTTAAGGCTTTTTGATTTCTGCAGTTACAAGCTTGAAGTAGATGATATGTTTCAATCTTGCTTAACACTGAACTTTCTCCCGCCAACTATATTAGGAGACTAGAGTGAAAATTTTGATGAAGATGATAAAGAACCCTAACTGTACATGTATGAGCTTAGTGCCTGGTACATACTTTATTTGACCATGATCTACTTCTTTATGGCTGGAATATTCTCTCTCTGTCACAAGAGAGTCTTTGTAGTTGTTCATGTGAGCACAACTCCATTGCATGTGTTTCCTTTATCACTCTGGTTATGTTATTTCTGAAAATTTTGATTGTTATGTGTGAATCTTTGAACTCTGTTGTTGGATGTTGCATCTATGAGTAAATTTTTTGCACATATAAAAAGTTTACTATACTTGGAATTTCATGTGAATGCTATATGATTAGATAGCTTTATCATGTCAGTTAGGAACAGATTCACCTGACCAAACTTGTTTTGTTTGTGATATTATGGTATAATGATATGCATAGAATTGTACTTTTGTTGATTGATCATTTAATTTTTCATTGGCTTATTGTGCTCTATATTCCATGGATTTCACAGAAAATTAATCAGGAATGGATCATTATGGCTTGCCAGTACAGAGAAGAGAGATGAAGCATAAAGGCAGAAATGTTGTCTGGTCTGGTGGAATGGATAAGTGTCTGATTGAAGCTTTGGCTGTCCAGGCGAAAAATGGGAACAAGATAGAAAAATGCTTCAACGAGCATGCGTACACTGCTGTGTGTTTCGCGGTTAATACCCGATTCGATCTTAACTTGCAGTACCAAAAAGTAATAAATCGCCTGAAAACGATCAGGAATAGGCCCAGTGAAATGAGAGACATACATAGTCTTTTTGGCTTCTGGTGGAATTCAAGCACAAAATGATCGACTGTGAAAGTGGTGAGCTTTGGAAAAGATGGATTGCTGTAGGTATATATATACCATAGGGGCTGTTTGGTCACTTCAAGGTCATGTTTGTTTGTGTACCATTTTGACTCTAAAATGGTGGGATTAGGTACACCCAGACGCAAAAAAGCATTTAGAGGAAAGCAAATTGACATGTATGAAGAACTTAGAATAGTGTGTGGTGACTATCAAGCTCCAGGCCGGTATATCAAGGTGAAGAATGAAAGCAATCATCGTCTAAACGACATTAAACACTTTGAAGAAGACTCTGTTTCATTCCCTTTACAAAGTTCTGAAGACCATAGTGATACAGATGGAACAGAGTCATATGCAGGAGGAGATGAATATATGCATGAAGAGTCTCATGGTCTTCCTCCTCCTCCAAATCCTCTAAGGCAACCTCCTAAACGATCCTCGAAACTTAGATCCATTTCAAGAAGCAATGTTAGAGGTTGCTTCTAGCATTCGTCGTCTAGCTGATGCAGTGGATCAAAGCAAAAGTTTGATCAATACAGAGGAATTGTTGGAAGCAGTGATGGAGATTGATGGATTGGAAGAAGCAAAACAGATGTATGCATTTGAGTATCTGAACGGTGATCCAGTCAAAGCTAGAGCTTTCATGGCTTATAATAATAGGATGAGGAAGATGTTTTTGTTTCGACAGTTTTGGTGGTGGAAGTAAAAAAAATGATTTGCTTCTATGGCCTAAAAGAATCCTTTTTATTTTATTTTGGGGGTGATTGTAGAGTCTTAGGATCTTGAAGTTTGTATTTGTTAATGGTAAAAGATGGAAATATTTGTTGAGGCCAATTTGACAATTTGGTTTTGTTGTGAAGTCATTGGTCTAACTAATATGATAAATCCCAAATAGGACTTCTAATCAAATGATTCAAACAGTTTTTAGATAGTAAAAAAAAAAAAAATTAAGTTTAGCAAGTTATCTTATAATATTCTAAAACATTAAAGTGTGTAAAAGGCATCACTTTTTTTTTAGATGGTTTTCCAATTCAAAAAATATTTACTTTCTTCCAAATTAAAATTTATTTGGCTTGCTTTGTAATAGTTTGAAAACAAATCAAACCTAAACTAAACTGAATTCTGAAGAAAATACTATTAAGAAAAATTCAAGTAAAAAATAATATAACAGGAAAATTATCAATACAATTTAAACTTGGGACTTTATATCAAAATTAACAAAATGTAAAGTCTAAACTTAATCAGAAACTCTAAACTCGAAATATTGAATCATAGATAGAATAACATATCCTAAAACCAAAATCTAAAATTTGTATTAAATTTCTCCTATTTTTATTTTTTTTATTTTGAAGAATATCTAGTCTCGATAATTGATAATGTAATTTATTCTCTTTTCTACAATTATATGAAAAAAACAAAATATAGCAATTGGAGCTCCAACTTTTGAAGAAAAACAAACAATTAAGAATTTAAGACACTAATTATGTTTTTTTTTATAGAAAATCAAAAGTGTAAGTAAGCAAAAGAAATGAAAAAAAAAATAGTGAGAGCGAGTGATTGGAGGAAAACAGCACAACGCAACAATCTAGCGAGAGGACCTTATCATCATCGTCACCTAAACACATAAATCAATCCTCCCAAAATGCCAAGTACAAATTTTAAAGAGGAGAAGCAAAAATGGCGAAATCACTCCTATGTTCATCAACCCTAAACCCTTTCTTCTGCACCACTCGTTCTTCTTCGACATCTTCGAAGAAGAACCAAATTGCATGCTCAGGAAACAACAAGAACCAGACATCGTCTCTGTTATGGAACAGAAGAGAACTGTCGCTTGGATTTATGAGCAGCTTTCTTGCGATTGGTCTCGTGGGAAGAAGACACGACGCGAATGCAGCGATTCTTGAAGCTGATGACGATGAAGAGCTTCTGGAGAAGGTGAAGCAAGATCGGAAAAAGAGGATCGAGAGACAAGCTGTTATTAACTCTGCTGCAAAGGAAAAGGGTACTTCTTGAATTCCCTAGAAATTTTTCATCTTTGTGCGTATATTGCAAAACTTGGTTTCGTTATTTTCTCTGTGTTGAGAAAATTGAAAACTTTGATTGTGTTTAGAAAGCCCCAAAAAGAACTGTCAGTCAGACTTAGAAGGTACATGCAACAGTAACCAGAATTATCAACAGGCTACTCTAATTTTCATAGTTAGTTGGTTTTGTTTCATTAATCTTTCTCCAATGCTACATGAAAATTGATGGAAAAGTTTTACTCTTTTGAGGACAAATGTGTTTTCTCTTTGTGTTATGGTCTCCATAGTTAATTGGTTTGTTCTAACTTCTAATGCTACTTACATTGAATCCTAGTCTTATTTTATTTAATTTTATCTTTCTCCAACCCAACATGAAGTCATTCAGAACAAATTGATTGGAAAGTCTTACTCTTTTTGGGAAAAATCTTTCTCTTTGTGCTATGGTCTTTATACTTAAATTGGTTTATTCCAATGCTACTTACATTGAACCCTAATCTTATTTGGTTTCCTTATCTTCCTCCAATGCTACATGAAGTAATCAGAACAAATTGATGAGAAAGTTTTTGCTCTTTTGGCGACAAATGTGCCTTTTTAGCGTTGTGGTCTTCTTGGTTCTCTAACTAAAAGCATATAGTGTACAGGGTATTTGCAGGATCTTGTTTACAAGTTAAGCAAAGTAGGACAAGCCATTGAGAACAATGATCTACCAGCTGCAGGTTTGGTTTTGGGGAAAGGCATTGACACCGAATGGGTCAAAACCGTTAATTTGGCTTTCACAAAGGTCTTTCTTGCTCCTTTTAACTCTTTTCACAGCTCCTGGCAAAAAAAAAAACTAATCAATTAGTTTATTGGTTTTGTTACTATGTTCGTTAAAGATATTTCTTTTTGTTTTTGTAACAGTTGAGTACAAACCCGGAAGAGAATACAGAGGTGGAAGCATTTAATTCATCATTAGCTTCTCTTATTACATCAGGTCTTGTTCTTCTTCTACTTAAGTTTTCCATTCACAAGAATCAAATATTCATTAAAACATAATAAAGATCTTCTTGAAACTTGGTTTTGATTCCTTGTTTTTGCAGTGAACAAGAACGATATAGAGTCATCAAAGCTAGCTTTCGTATCATCGGCTAGCGCATTTGAGAAATGGACGACTTTGACAGGTCTTTTGGAACAGCTCAAGGGACTATGATAGGCTACAAATTGTTTACTTTTTGTTCTTGTTCTTTTTTGTATTATTCGACAGATTGTCAAAAAAGAGGATTTTTCCCCGAATAATCCTTTGAATATTTCATTTCTTAACCATGTTTTGTGTTATCATTCTTTATACACTTGTTCATACTTGCCTTACATCGATATAAAAAAAGGTTGATTTTTCCGATACCAAAGTTTCAATACCAAATTAAAAAATGGAAACTTTAAACAAATGGGATTTTTAAATTACTATAGTAACCGTCGTTATATCGGCTTCCACATCAAAAAGAAAACTTTTTAACCAAAATTCAGAAAGCCAAAGCAGAATATGTTTTGTCTTTTTCTTACCAAAACATAGAATGAACATCTCTATAAGTGTAACGTTATTCAATCAAGAGAAACCCATTTAACCGAGAAGGCATACCGACAAACAAAACCGAACCGGTCAGACTCATAACCAAGAAACGGCAAGTTACTAGATAAAGCATGACTAGTAAGGTGGAAGTTTGAGTCATTTGGCCGTTACTACGCAATTGTTTTATCATTGAATGCTTTAAAAAAACATGTATCTCACAACCAATGTAAAAACAAAAATGTTCAAACGTGAATCAACAGTATTCAACTTTGAAAAATCCTCCACGAGGAAGACGACTAGTCAATATTGGTTGCGACGGTCTTATAGAGGCGTTATTATCTGCTAAATAATATTAAACTTTTACGAGAATGCAGTAATTCTCTTGTTATAAATACCATCACTACTTGTGTCTTATTTCATCATCTTCACCTTCAACATCAAAACATCACATCTCTTACTCTTTCTCTCAGTTTTCAAAGAGTTTCCTTGTGATAAAAAGCAATGGCCGGTATCAAAGTTTTCGGACACCCTGCTTCCACTTCCACCAGAAGAGTCCTCATCGCCCTCCACGAGAAGAACCTCGACTTTGAGCTCGTTCATGTCGAGCTCAAAGATGGTGAGCACAAGAAGGAGGCTTTCCTCGCCCGTAACGTAAGTATATATCTATCAATCTATCTGTCTTGTTGTAATCAAATATGGTCTAGATCTTGAATGTTTTGTGTTCTGATTTGATACTGCAGCCTTTTGGTCAAGTTCCAGCCTTTGAAGACGGAGATCTCAAGCTCTTTGGTATGAACGTTTTCCATGCATCATCTTCTATCTTTGTTATGTTTTGACAATATGCATTAGAAGAAAAAGTCACTAATATGAAATGGGTTTTGTTTGCAGAATCAAGAGCTATTACTCAGTACATAGCTCACCGATACGAAACACAAGGAACCAACCTTCTCCCAGTTGACTCAAAGAACATAGCTAACTATGCAATCATGGCCATTGGATTGGAAGTCGAATCTCACCACTTCGACCCAGTGGCTTCAAAGCTTGCTTGGGAACAAGTATTCAAGCTCATCTATGGCTTGACCACAGACGCAGCTGTTGTTGCAGAAGAAGAGGCTAAGTTAGACAAGGTCCTTGATGTCTACGAGGCTAGGCTCAAGGAGTTCAAGTACTTGGCTGGTGACACTTTCACTTTGACCGATCTTCACCACATTCCCGCGATTCAATACCTCCTTGGAACTCCCACCAAGAGCCTCTTCACCAAGCGTCCACGTGTCAACGAGTGGGTGGCTGACATCACCAACAGGCCAGCTTCCCAGAAGATCCTTCAGTGAGAAATTTCTGAAAGGGAAACAAAAAGTGATTCAGCTTCAGTCACAGTAATAATACTCAGGAGTAAATAAGTGGCTGCCTCATCATTGCCCAATTTCTCAATACTCTGTTTTTTCTATAATGTTGTGTTCTCTGTTTATGTTTTCGGTTATGTTTGTGTGTCTATGTGTCTTTTTTGTTGAGAGATCTTTGCTGAATCAAAAGAAATTTATCTAATCTTCTATAAAATAGCTTAGTTAATTAACTAATACAAAGATTGCAATGCTTAAAACTATGGAGTTACTGATTAGTGAGAATACGAGACAAAGACTTTAACGTGAGCTTATTTGGAAAAATCTGACCTTTGACCTGTTCTTCTGGGTAAAGAAGTTTACTTAAAGACTGGACATTCTTATCCTTAAAATCACCTTGCTTTGTCAGGTACGAAAATGACAAGTAAGATATCATCTTTATTCTGGAATTATTCACCTTATTATAAATTACAGAAACGATTACAGCAGCAAATATGTGTTTTTCATCATCAATTGGATCTTCTCTTGACTCGGCAACTCCAGCTCAGCTCGTATCTGGGAGACTTGGCGTGTGGGAGAAGCTCTTAACAGGTTTCTGAACTAGTATGCTCTGTAGAAATTTCAGTAACAAATTAGAAAACACAAGGCAGCCACATCATTAGCGTGACAAGTAACCAAAAGAAGATTGAACGAGGCTCCATTATCTCAAGTGTTAACAGCATGAAAAGGGCTACTGAAATTGAAGAATTACTGATACAAGATAAATCCGAACGGAACCTCTCAACAAAACAAAATACAACTTTGAAGAAAATCTCAACAAAAGTTTTTATTAAAGCGAGGATAAAAACATGAACAAAAACCAGTAATATAAAAAGATCCTTCTCCTGCATTCATCAGGAGAGGGAGTTACAGAGATATCTAGTACATGGAGTACTTGTCGTTCGTCCCTTCTGGTCGAATGCTCTTGTAGATGGACATGGCAATTGGAAGAATGGCCGTCAGAGCAATCTGCAACTGATCCGAGCTGCTGGTTCGGATTGTGATCTGTCCGCTCATCTTGTTGTTTAGTCCTGCACGGCGCGATCTTTGAGTGCCTTCCAACAGAGACTTGAGATTGGAGATTGGCTCCGAGGGCTAAATCGCCTCTCCACTTCACCAGAGACAGCCCTAAAGAGGATTGGTCCTGACCAATTGGGAACTCTGCTCCCCTAAGCCTGACCCCGAGGTTTGCAACCTAGGCCGCATCACCTTGTGACCTAATGGTCCCTGTGCTGCTCACAAGCACAAACCGTTTTCGAGTCCTATTTGGTCCTCTAGTTTGACACCAGTGGCAACATTCTCACCCAAGAATGTCACTGACCCTCCAACAGTCGTCTTGTTCTTCCTCAAGTTCTTGAATTTGGTTTCTCCCCTGACCACATATGCAAGCTGCTTACCTACATTCTGGATATCGAACCCTGCCATGGTGGATCCATTCTCACCGTGCTTAGCAGACACCGAGGAGTCCAGATGAATGTTGAACTCTTTCTTGTCCTTGGTGACTTGGACAGTAGCTGTGGCAGGGAACCGGCTTAATATAGCAAGACTATGTTCTGCATTGACGCCATCATATCCACAGTCATGGTCCCAACCATGGGTGTCCAACACTGGCCTGGTTAGGAGCTGTGAAGTGGGTTCCAGAAAACGGTATCGGTAAGCTGAGTTATCACTATCAAAAGAAGGTGGCAAGACCATGTCGGGTAAAGGAACTGGCACTGCAGCTGGAGCCCGTTTTCCGGATCTTCTTCTTCTCCCGGATAACCATACTCACTTTCACCCACCTTCTTCCCATTTTTCTTCATTTCCCTCATCCTCTTCAGTTCCTCTCTCCACTGCTTCTTCTGCAGAAGCTTTACCCGTAATCATACTCCTCGAAATATGCCTTTCTCTGTTCCTTAGAGAGTTTTGCAAGTTGGGTTTTTCGAAGAGGCTTAAATGGTGGCAGCTGGTCATATTCGTCCTCTTCCCCATCTTCCTGCTCAGAATCAGACACATCATCAATTTCGATATCAGAGTCAACACTATCACCACCTTGGTCTGCAGGGAGCTTAGGATGTGCACGGGACTGCAACAGCCAAGACAGTAAGTAAGGGAGAGGCGGAGATCGAACTCGGAAACCAAATACTTTTACGATGGTCCAATGGTTCTTGAGGCTTCAATAGAGAATTTGCTTCTGACAAAACTTTCAGGGAGTAGCACAATAGCAACAGCTGAGGTCTCCACGTTTGGCCGTTCGGGAGAACCTTCACTCCCTCCCGGTTCTTCCTACACAAGGGGTGATTCTCAACCAGAGAAACCGGATTCATCAGACTTGGGTTCATCAAACGTAGATCACCAACAGCCTGTCCAATAGACTGTTGAACAATATGTGAACACTGCGCTACGAACACGTCATAGCTCATTGGGGTGCCAGATGGGCCATCAGGAGGGGCAGAAGCAGCATGGGTCAATGTCACTATGGCATTTTTCCATATGGACGCACCAAGAGAAGCAGTAATCGTCCTTAGCAAGGGTAAATTGTTCAAGTCCCTAGTCTGAGTATCAAGCCGATCCACATAGAGAACAATATCAGGGGGACACTTCTTCATCACCTTCTTTACAGAAGACAACATTTTTGCATTTGTACTTTGATCCATCGCAGCAGACTTCAAACCCGGAGTATCAATAAAAGTAATCTTGACCCCACCCACTGTTTCAGAAATTTCTCTCACCGAAGTGGTTGAGAGCCCAAAAGCATCAATGGACGTCTTCTGATTTCCCAAAATGGAGTTTATTGTAGCACTTTTTCCCACCCCGGCTTTTCCAAGGACAAGTATGTTTAAAGAGAAGTTCAAATCTTCGTTTCCCTCAGCTTCAGACTCCACAGCCTTCTTCTTTGCAGCATCAAGACTGAATAACTGCCCTGTTTGTCTCCCAGCAAGTAGTGCAAGACGGTAAAGAACCTGTGCTGCAACTGAATCTTCTGCCGAATGCCCCAACCTTTGCAAAAGCCAAAAAACTTCACACGCAGGCTCTGCAACTTTTCCAATTTCTGTTTCTCTTCCTCGCTCAAGTTAATCTCACTCTCATCACCCATTGTGACATTAGGATTGGAAAAGATGTTGGGACGGTTTGCACGTGGAGCTGCTGCAGGTTTCAAAGGTCTTAAAGATGAACTCAAACCAGCAGGGCGATCCATAGAGAAAAGCTTTGTACCATCCTGAGATGTTATGGTAAAATTTCCACCTTCTGAACTTCCACCACCAGTGGCGGCCTTCAAAAGTGCAGCCAAAGCTGCAGAATCGAACATTTTCTCCTCACCTTCATCCTCTGTGTCTACATCCTCGTCAGAATCGGTGACAATCTGGCCATCAATCCTATCTGACATAATGTTAGAGATGTTTGCTTCATCAGAATGAGCCTCAATGCCAGAAGAAGCTTTTTTCCAGCTCAGCTAAGAACTGTTTTGCAGCTTCAGAACTCCCAAATATCATCTCCTCGGTTTCTTCTTCACTTTCAGACCCATCAACCCCGATAACACCTTCTCCAGAAAGTTCCTGGTCCACTTCCTTGCCTTCAAGGCTAAACTCACGAGAAGAAACAATGTCTGCGACTGGGAACTTGTTTCCACCCTCTGCAACATTGTCCCCTTCGGAAACTTCCTGTGACTCAGCTGCAGGTTTTGAATCCTCTTTTGCATCAACTGAACCCACGTTTACACTTTCAGAAACAGCCAATTCTTCTTCTTGCACACCTACTTTTGGTTCGTCAGGCTCTACTCTGGCTGCCTCTGATATTTCCTTAGCAGCCAATTCAAAATTTCCATCATATGCAGCAGTCAGGTCATCAGGTTCCGCCTTACTTGGGATGGTCTTCTCAACCTCATCATCTCCATCATTTTCCTTAATTTCAGCCTCCTTCGCCACCCCGACAACCACAATCCCTGGCTCTGCAACATTGATATCAGTAACAACAGAGTTCACCACAGAGGAGTCAACAATAGAGTCTTCTTTGCTAGTCAACTTCTCTCCTTCCTCCTCAGTGGCTTTATCAGATTCAAGTTCAACTCCACCACCTGCAACTTGGCCAAGTGGATCAAACTTATTACGAACATCAGCGATGTTACCATCAGTTTCCAGCAACTCACTCGCCTCAACATCTCCCACAACAACAACCCCTGGCTTTGCCACATCTACATGCTCAGATTCCATAGCAGATGAGTCCACCACGAAGTCTCCTTTGTTGGTTAACTTCACACCCTCGTCTTCATCATCGACTACCTCACTGAACTCATTGTCCTCCTCTTTGGTTCCATTGTCAGCTACTGCACCATCTGCCTTTATTACCTCAGCATAAGTCATACCCTTCTTCGATCCGTTAGCTTCTTCCACATCCTTTGGTTCCGTCGCACTATCAACAGCTACAACCTCTGGCTCTGCAGCATTGGTATCAGAAGAAACTAGTTTAGAGGAGTTTGCGATAGAGTCTTCTCCGCTAGTCAATTTTTCTCCTACCTCCTCAGTGGCCTTATCAGACTCGAGTTCGAATCCACCATCATCATCACGGCCAATTTGATCAAACTTATTAGCCACTTCAAGAGTTTCACCATCATCACTAACCTTCATCTCCTCACTTCCCTCTACATCTCCTACAACAACCACCCCAGGTTTTGCCACATCAACATGCACAGGTTCTACAGTGGACTCATCCACTATGACGTCTCCTTTATCAGTCACCTTCACACCCTCATCTTCAATAACATGATCACTTTTGTCGTCAACATCAATAACATTATCATTGGATCCATCTACCTTCGTTACCTCATCATCTTCTTCTTCCACATCCTTCACTTTACTCTCACTCTTCCCAATTTCCAGACTCTCATCCACTATTCCATCCGTGGAAGCCTGTTTCTCCCCAACATCAACACTTCCATTTTCAACCTTACTCTCACCATCGCTTTCAATATCTTCAACGCCCTCATTAACTTTCGTGTTCTCTTCACCAACCCCTACACCATCAGAAAAAACCTCCGTCTTCGGAGCAGCCTCAGGGGTAGAAAACTCCTCCTTTAAAGAATCCCCATCGCCGCCAACCTCCAAACTCGGCTTCTCCTTCTCATTCACCGCTTCAGATAAAGTATCGGCTCCACCCTTATCCGAATTATCAGACACAGGCTCCGAAGAGGAATCCAAATCCTTTGTACTACTCACAGCCCCATCCTCCTTAGTAGCAGCTGCAGCAGCAGCGGCTGCGACAACGGAAGCATAGGTTTTTCCTGTAACATAGTTTCATCCGATTAAAACCCTATTTCCAAAAAACCAGATTGAATCCCTAATAAATAAAGGAAGGAGAAAACAAACCTGATTGTCCAGAAGCGTAAGAGGAGTTGGTTTGTTCTGGTGTTACCGCCTTTGAGTCCATTTTCGCTTTGATACTGAGAATTTATCGAACTCTTCACCAAACTTGGTGAGGAAGGAGATGGCGTTAAGGGTTTTAAGGAATTAAACCTTTTTAGTGTAATTCGTGGATGATTTTTATGATTGAGAATTGCTGCTCTCTCTATGAAGAAGAGAGAATTGGGAGAGAGAGAGATAAGGTCAGTGAGCGAACAAAAAATGACTCTTTTTGCTTTGGGATTTTATCTCGTCAGTTTGTTTTTTGAGGATATACTGAAATGACTCAGTTACCCTCGCCACACGAGTTGGTGAACTATCTAACATTCTTATGTGGACTGGTGCGCTCTAAAACGCTGTCGTTTCTCAATATGCAAAACGAATTTCTCAAGGCAAACAAAAATAAAGGTTTCTTTCTTTTTTTCTAGTTAAATTTTGAAAAACTGTAAAAAATTTTTCTTTTAATTTAAAATTTTTAAAAATATATATAAATAAAAGGTTTTTTAATTGCCTTTTTGGGAAGAATTTATAGTGTTTTGGTTGTTTTCCAAAATTCTCCAAATGTTAAATCTTCACCAATGGAAAATGTTTGATAGGCTCACTAAAACTAGGGTTTTTGAAGTCATGAAAATTAGGGTTTAATTATATCTTCTCTTTATCAAAAACACAAAAAAAAGGAGAGATAAAAGAGTTAAGAGATAACAATTGAGATTGGGTTTTATAACGGAGAAAGAAATCTTATTTTTGTATCTTTGTTGATTCTCCCACCCAAAAATTGCTTGGCCACACAAACTAGTTTTCTGAAAAATATATTAGTTTTTTCACCATTATCTACGAATTATCTTGGATTTTTTGTATATTATGGACTCCATATAGGCTAAATGATATAGCCCGGGAGTATAGTTTTCGCATGGGCTTTTATGAGGCCTGATATCAGCCCGTATACAAAATTTTATATAGTTTATGCTTATCATTTAAAGATATTCATTCACTTATTCAGATATTACAAAATTCAAAATAGACCACCCATCCTGCAAAAAGAATCTGACCACATGCCAAATTTTATTTTTGAATTTAAATTCTAACAAATCGACACACACTTATGAATTGGATCTCGAAACTGTACCACTACTAACCAAGTAACTTGTTCAATAAAATTTTGACCTTTATATACTAATAGTCAATCATTAGTTAAGTATGAAATTAAATTAAAAATGTTCTTGAATTAACATTGATTACTGATCCATGAAGCTACAAAATCTCAAGTTCTAATGGATTCAAAAAAACAAAAAAAAAAAAAGGGAGAAAGACAACATTTTGATTGTGTTGTAGAACTCTAGACGTAGAGACAAAGTAAAACCAAAGAATAACCGATGTCTCTGCACAATACTTTTATCATCCGTCTTAGTACAACAACAAGCAAAGACACATGACATAAATATAGCAAGAAACAGAACACAAATCCTAAACGGAGATCCGATTCAAACTTGATTGGTTTGTACCTTAACCGCCTTAAACGCCGGGTGAAGCAACCCGAGCTCGTCTTTCATCTCCAGCGGATTGCTAGTCTCGTTCCGCACTCTCTTGACTTTGCGACTAGCCAAAGATTTGTGAGTGAAGCCATAGATTTGCAAAATCTGGTTATCCCCAAAGTTAAAGGCTCTGTCCATTTGTTTTAGACACCGTTCCACCGGGTAATCCCCGAATTTCCCGCACGGTTTGCAACCGACAAAGTGAGTCACCAATGGCCACCTATGATCACCTAGACCAGGGTGGTAGTTTTCTATCATTTCTTCATATCGGTCTACGAGAATCCCCCAGTAACCGTGAAGATAGTATCCGCTCTCAAGGTACACCTATAACAATGCAGCGGCTCAAATGAGTAGCTCAACAAAACCCAAACCAAAGCAAAGATTTGAGAGCTTACGTCATTAAGAGACCTTACACAGATGTTTGAAACCACAAGATGCAACTCACATGGTGATTTATGAGCCAAAAAACAATCTTTATGTGATGAAGAGACGTTATGAATCGACAAGATGCAACTCACATTGTGACTTGTGAGCAAAAAACCGATCTTTATGGATGAAGAAATCGACAAGATGCAACTCACATTGTGATTTATGTGATTAAGTGACGTTGTAGACTTACAAGTATTGGTTTAACGACTCGAAATATAAAATTTGCCCAATTTAGCTCAAACCAATGCTGAAATGGAATCAAGTTCACAACTTCAAATCAATGAAGAGTCAGTTCTTACCTTATTGCCCCAAGCGTCTCGCTGGGTAGCCAACAGATAAACCATTGCAGACTGATCATCAGCTTCGAACACAGGCCTATCCTTGAGTTCACGGGTCAGAACCTTACCCGCTTCCTCACGAATCTTCCCTTTGGGACCCATAGGAGCCCAAGTATCAAGCAAATCAAGCGCCCATTGATTGTTCCTCAGCAAGAAACTCCCAGTGTTCAACCCAATCCAATTCTTCTGATCATAAACCATCTCATTCCATCCGTGCATCACCAGATTGTAATCTTTATACCTCTCCCATGGAAGCTCAAACGCCATATCTGTAAACATAGCATCACTATCCATCCACCATAGAAATTCAATCTCAGGATGAGACAACAAAAGTTTCCTAATCAATGGAAGCTTTGCCCAAAAACCAGCCATCTCTGCATCAAGAAGAGCCATGTTGTAGAAGATCTCGATCCCGTGTAACCTACAGTAGTCGATCTTGTTCTTGATCGATTTCAAGAGGTAGTGATCTCCGACAGGATTCTCACATGGTTTTGGCGCCGAACCAGTCACCAAGAGGACACGTGGCTTGTTTGGTCCGATGAAATTAGGGAAAGAAGGGTTCTTTGCCAACCAATCGGATCTCTGCTCATTCCAATCGGATATTTTGGGTCCGAGAGTGTAAGGTTTATTCGGGTCGGGTTTCTCTTCTTCTCCTTCGTCAACAAATATCTTGTTAATATCAAAAGTCTCGTAGTTATTGCTCCCGCCGGAATTTCCTCCGCCGTCGCCGGAAGAATCTCCTCCGGTCTGGATTTCTTCAAGAACACGGTGAGGCTCACCTCGTTTGCGTGCGTGGAAGTGCTGACGGATCTCGTCGAGATCTTGCTCCGGAGTTCCGAATTTACCGGCGCCGATAGTGCCACGTAGGACGACTACTGTAAGAACGAGACAGAGAATCGTTACCTTTAAATGGCGTAAAGCTCTTTGGATTCTCCGGCACCGGTAAGCTCCTAAACACCTCTCAATCATCTTTCTCCAATCTTTCTTCTTCTTCTAAAAGATTCTCTCTGTTTATACGATCTAAATGGGTCTTTTAAGAGAAGATCTAAGTTTTCATTAATGAAGATCGAATTTGATAATTACTTTTTCAGACACACACACTGTTATTTATCAAAGTTTACTACTCTACAAGAGAGGAGATTTTGCTTGCATTTGGACATGACAGTTAAGGCTGTCTAATTTCACTCGGTTGTGTCGGTGGTCGTGCTGTGTTAGTAGTACCGTTGACACGTGGCGAGATATCAGAGTATGTGACGTGTGATCTATCATCCTGACCGTTGATCTATAAATCGGAGAGAGTTGAAAAGTCAACTCATCTTTTTTCTTTTTTCTTTTTAGTTAAGAACTCATAATACTGTAGTTCTTATAAATAGAAAAAAGGTTGAAAAGAAAAGGGAACATAAATAGGAAAAGATTTTCAACTTGTTGGATACGGTTAATTACTAATTTGAGGTAGTAGGTTACCAAATGACTTTTTGGAATTTATTATCTTCAGATATGTTTTAGAGTGAAAGAATTTTACAAATACTTTAATATGTAACAAAATTTTGGATTTTTATAGTTTATGTATATACTTTAATGATAAAAAATGAGTTTGTATCGAAACCTACTATAAAAAATTTATTGCTCAATTTGTTTTAATGTTTTGCCAAATTTTGTTACATTCTTTTTTAATTCATTTCAATTATATCCCAATTTCTCTTTCCGTTTATGCTTTGACAGGAGAAAGAAAAAGAAACTTGTATATACGACTATTTGAATTTCTTATTTCACTTGTACAACAAAAAGGTAAACAAAATTCACTAATATTTTTTTTTTAATTCAGAACAAATAAAGTTAGTTATAACTAAATGAAATTCATATGTAATACTTTACTCTCTCTTCTTTTGTCAACATAATTCTTTCTTCTTCATTTTTATTTATTTTACGTATCACCATATTTTATTCATAAATTCTCTTATAATCTAAATTTCAACTTCAATTTATCAAACTACTAACTAATAAACACATTTTAAACAATAATATATTTAAAACTATTTATATAAGTATCAATAAAATTTTAGTAACACTTAACCAATGTACACTACAGACTACGGTATAAGTTCTGATCGATTAACCACATCTACAAAAATGTCGCCTAGATAATAATTAAAATAAGCTTTGACACACCCTTAAGCTTGACATAGCTTTCTCAAGGTAATGGAGATTCTTCGTTTCTGATCAATTTCTTCTCCTTCCCATACCTGAAACCCTTTCTGCTTACGATTAATCTCATGTTTCCATCGATACCGAAGCTTCTCCTGACATGAGAATGAGAGATCCTGGGCTCAACAAAACATCCACATCTTCATCTTCTTCCTTTTCTGTGGGACTGAACCTCATCACGCAAGGTGACTCCAGAGAGACAATGGCAATTCCATCTTCAAACGCAGCAGATCAACATGTGCACAAATCCCTGTTAAAAGATCATTGCACTGTCAATAAATCTTGATCTAATATCTGAATAATCAATGACTCATTATCTACTTTTAAGTATCTAATTGAAATGCTCTAAGAAATTCTTCTAGCTTTTGCACTATCATCCAGTTTTTTTTCCATTTTGTCATGAAGTCTTGATGTAATGTCTGTCTATTTGCTTTCACTCACTGTGCAACTCTCTTAACGACTTAAACTATCTAATTCAAATGCTCCATGAAACCATAACAACTTTCTTTCGCACTACTTCTTCTACCTTTTTGCATTATCATTTGTTAAAGATCATCCAGTTTTTTTTCATTGTCAGGAAATCGTGATCTAATGTCTCAGTAACCTATAACTGATTATCTGCTTAAACCCAGTGAAACTCTCTTAAATTATCTAATTCTAATCCTCCATGAAACCATAAGAAGCTGTCAATCTAGTGGTTCTTATACTAAAGAAGAGTGAAATTGTTTACTCGAAGATGCCAAGAGCAAAGTGAAAGTATCACACCTCACCTGGTTGGTATAAATTGACAATGAGCTGGTCAAACAGAGGTTCTCTCCACAGTAAATCAGCAGGCAACACTGAAACATCAACAGATTCTACAGTCTCGCGTATGATATCAGACAGTTTTGTTGCCCATGAAGGGAGATCACCAAATCTCATCGCCTTTAAGAAACCCGGAAAATAAAGAAAAAGGCAGAAGCTTCAGTTTATCTAACCATCCTCAAACTTAACACCAAGAAGCATCACACCAAAAAACCAAGAATCTCGGTTATTAATGAGGCTTATTTGATAAGAAGACAATACAAATGAACAGAATCCAGGAGAATTTAGCAGCAAAAATGAAGATTCACTTCAAGAGGAAACAAAAGCACTAAGAAAAGACATACACAAACCTAAGCTAATATGATATATATGCCAACAATATTTTATTAATGTAATCGAATAATTTCCACAGAAACAAGGTTTTACTCTTTTAGAGATAGAAGTCCATTTTATAAACAGATAAGCAGGAGCTTTAAAAGATTTCTGAGCTAAGGATAAGCTAAACCTCTAGCATTGCCACCAAGGAAAGAACATTAAGAAACTGGGGAAGAAGAGAAACAAAATTTTGGGTTCTAATACGAAATCAATGAAACAGATGATTAGGATTTAGTACCTGGTTAATAGATTCTTCAACGAACCAACCTTCTGCAGAAATTTTAAAAATGAACAAAATTTAGCAATAGAATCTAAAAGCAACAACATTATAATATGAGAAACTAAAGAAGAGGCCAAGGGTACCGTTTAGAATGGCGGAGATTGAATCAGACTGATGAACAATAGAGAGAAAGTTTTTGCATAGCCATAAACAATTGATCTCCTCCACTCGCTCCCATACCGTTGAATCTCTGATTCCTAGGGTTTCTTTTTCCGGTCGATCTGTCAGATCTTCACCATCCGATGAATCGCCAAAAGCCGCCTTCAAGTACTCTGCTTCATCGTCCATTATCTTATTTGGGCTTCTTCTCTATTTCTTTGACAAGCTATTTTTATATGAAATCTCACACCCAAAAAAAAAAAAAAACCTTCATACAAAAGTCCAAGTCTTTGTTAATAATTTCAATCAAAGGTATCGAATAAGGCAAAAAAAAATCAGAATTAGGAAGATCTTCTTGATGATATCAGATAATCATCTCAAACTCAATAGAACAAAAAAATCAACTTTTTGCACAAATTAACATAACGAAATGTTCTCTATTTAAATTAAAACACCTTAATCCTAAAGATCAATCTCAGTTCTCTCCTGATCGAATAATCTTCTTGTAGATGAACATGGCAAGAGGAAGAATGGCCATAACACCAATCTGCAACTGATCTAAGCTGCTGGTTCGGAATGTAAAACGTCCGGTCCTCTTGTTGTCAAGACTTGCAAAAGCTGCTATCTTTGTATGTCTTCCGATGGAGACTTCAGATCGGAGATTGGTTGCAAGGGTTAACCTGTGTTTTGAGTTAGTTAGAGACAGTCCCAGAACGGATTGGTTTTGGCCTATTGGGAAATCAGCTTCTCTGAGCCTAACTTCGAGGTTTGCTTCATATGCTGAGTCTCCTTGTGACCGAGTGGTCCCTGCATTTCCCACTAGGACAAGCCTTTTCCCGAGAGCAATTTGGTCCTCAACTTTGACACCAGTGGCAATGTCCCCACCAAAGAATGTCACTAACCCTGCAAGAGTCATCTTGCTCTTTCTAAAGTTCTTGAATTTGGTTTCTCCTTTGATCATATACGTAAGTTGCTCACTTCCCTGGATAACGAGCCCTCCCATGGTGGATCCATTGTCCCCGTGCTTAGCACAGACAGAGGAGTCTATAACGATATTGAACTCTTTCTTGTCCTTGGTCACTTGGACAGAAACTTCGGCGGGAAATCGTTTAGCTATGGTGAGACCCTTTTCTGCGATGACACAATCAAGTCCACAATCATGGTCCCAGCCTTGGGTGTCCAACAATGACCTGGTAACGAGCTGTGAAGTGGGTTCCAGAGAACGGTAACGATAAGCTGAGTGATCACTGTCAAATGAAGGTGGCAAGACCAGATCAGGTAGTAGAGCAGGAGGTGATGCAAGTGGAGCCTCTTCTTCTTCAAGATAAACATACTCACTTTCAGCGACCTTCTTCTTCTTGCTTTTCTTGATTTCTTTCATCCTCCTCAACTCATCCCTCCATTGTTTCTTCTGCAGAAGCTTTACCCGGTAATCATACTCGTCAAAGTAAGCTTTTCTATGGTCCTTTGAGAGTTTTGCAAGTTGATTTTTTCGAAGAGGCTTAAATGGTGGCAGCTGTTCATACTCGTCATCTTCCCCATCTTCCTGCTCAGAATCAGACACATCATCAATTTCGATATCAGAATCAACACTATCACCACCTTCTTCTGCAGGGAGCTTAGGATGTGCACGAGACTGCAACAGCCACGACAACAATTTAGGGAGAGTAATTGATCGAACTCGGAAATCAAATACTTTACGATGGTCCAATGGTTTTTGAGACTTCATAAACGATTTTGCTTCTGACAAAATCTTCAGGGAGTAGCACAATAGCAACAGTTGAGGTCTCCACGTTTGGCCATTCGGGAGAACTTTTACTCCGACTCGGTTCTTCCTACACAAGGGGTGATTCTCAACAAGAGAAACTGGATTCATCAGTCTAGAATTTATCAAACGTAGATCACCAACGGCCTGTCCAATAGAATATTGAACAATACGTGAGCACTGTTCTACAAACACATCATAGCTCATAGTGGTGCCATATGGGCCATCAGGAGGGATAGAAGCAGCATGCGTCAATGTCACTATGGCGTTTTTCAATATGGATGAACCAAGAGAAGCAGTAATCGTCCTTAGCAAGGGCATATTGTTCAAGCCTCTGTTCTGAGCATCAAGACGATCAACATAAAGAACAACATCAGGGGGATACTTCTTCATTAACTTCTTCACCGAAGACAACATTTTGGAATTGGCACTTTGATCCATGGCAGAAGACTTTAAGCCTGGAGTATCGATGATTGTGATCTTGACACCATCCACTGTTCCAGAAATTTCTCGGACCAAAGTGGTGGAAGGTCCAAATGCATGAATAGATACCTTCTGATCGCCCAAGATGGAATTTATCGTAGCACTTTTTCCTACTCCGGATTTTCCAAGGACCAGTATGTTTAGAGAGAAATTTAAATATTTTCCCTCAGCCTCAGACTCCATAGCCATCTTCTTTGCAGCATCAAGACTGAATGACTGACCAGAATGCCTCCCAGCAAGAAGTGCAAGATTGTAAAGATTCTGCACTGCTATTGAATTTTCTACAGACAGCCCCAACCTATGCACAAGACACAAATATTTTACACGCACACTTTGCAATTTTTCCAACTTCTGTTTCTCTTCCTCGCTCAAGTTACTCTCACCCTCTCCACCCATTGCGACTGTGAGACTAGGAAAGGTGTTGGAACGGTTTGGAGGTGAGGCTGCAGATTGAAGAAGTCCTGAAGACGAACCCAAACCAGCTGGAGGTTCCACAGAGAAAAGCTTCATTTCATCTTGAGAAGTTATGGTAAAATCACCACCATCTGAACTTCCACCAGTGGAAGCCTTTAAAAACGCAGCCAAAGCTTCAGTATCAAATGTTTTCTCCTCTCCTTCATCATTCATGTCTACTTCCTCGTCAGAATCAGTGACAATCTGACCATCAATCCTATCTACATGATTGCTAGGAATATTTATTTCATCAGAATTGGCATCTATACTAGAAGAAACCTTTTCCAACCTTTCTAAGAACTGTTCTCCAGATTTTGAACTCCCAGCTATCATCTCTTCAGTTTCTTCACCACTTCCAGATCCATCAACCCCAACAACACCTTCTCCAGAAGATCCTTCAGCGCTAAAGTCACGTGTAGAAACAATATCCGCAACTGGGATCTTGTTTCCGCCTTCAGAAACTTCCCTGATTTCGTTTGATTGTAACTCAGCTGCTGAATTTGAATCCTCTTTTGCATCAACAGAAACCACATTTGAAATTCCAGCTGCAGGAGATTCTTCTTCTTCTACATGCTCTACTTTGGCAACCTCTGATGTTACCTTAGCTGCCAATTCAAAACCCCCATCGTCTGCAGCAGTCAGATCATCAGTCTCCTGAATATTCTGTTTGGTCTTATCAACTTCCACATCAACGTGCAGAAATTCCTTGGCTAATAAATCCACAATGAAGTTTCTTAACTTCACAGCCTCTTCTTCTACAACCTGATCAATTGTGTCGTCATCATCGACTTTATCACTAATTAGACTCTTCTCCTCTTTGGTTTCATCCTCAGATACTAAAACCAAATTTTCATCCACGACCTCCTTCTCTTCAACATCAACACTCACAATTTCAAATTTACCCACACCATCCTTCTCAATTTCTTTAACAGCTTCATCAACAACAATTCTTTCCCCCGGAAAAACATAATTTTCCGGAACACTCTCAGTCATCGGAGAAATTGATTGATCCGAATCAGATAAACTAGCATAATCAGCTCCATCAACATCGCAACATCCCGATTTTCCCGCCAAAAACTGATACGATGCATCGAAACCCTTAACACTACTCATATCCCCAACCTCGTTATCACCACCACCACCGGCAACAACGGAAGCCCAAGTTCGACCTGTAAACAACTAAAAATCTCTCTCCGATCAAAAACAATTCCTGATTTCAGGAAAGCTACGAAAGAAGATGAATAGAAACGATGAAACAAACAAAAAAGTACTTGATTGCTTCGTAGCTGAAAACGAAGTTTCATCTGGTGCTACCATCTACGCTATTACTACTGATGTTTTTCTATATTCAAAGTTTTCAACAAAACTTGCGAAGAAGGAGAGAACTATGGCGTTTAGGGTTTAAGGAATTTACCCTCTTTGCTTTTGTTTTTGAAGGATTTGTGAATGAGGATTAAGAAACAAAATTAGAGGGTTTTATATCTCTGTAACTTTTTTCTTCACTTTCACGAAATGACCGAGTTACCCCCAGTTTTAGTTGGTGAAGTACATAGATCTTGTGGTAATTTGGTATTTTGCTTTGTAAAACGTTGATTTTAATAAGAGTATAATATTTTACCAAAAAAATATATAAATAAAAATAAGAGTAAGATAAAGGTAAATATTTAATTTTAATATACACTAAACCTTTTGCTAGATTTTGTAGAAATGTCTATAAATTTAATTGTGATGATAAATTTCTACAAGTATTATATTTGAAATATATGTATTTTCTTTTTGGCTTTAAAAAGAAAATTAACATTCAGATTTTTTATTTTATATCTGTCACTTTTTTTTTCACTTTCACGAAATACCCAACTCACCTTGGATTTTTAGTTTGTGAATTTTATTTATTTATTTATGGGTATTAGTTTGTGAAGTTTAGCTTGTAGTAATTTGGCATTTGCTTGTAAAACGCTGAGTCATAACGTTTTAAGAGTATAAGACAAATTGATAAAAGAAAATCATAACTTGGTAAATATTTAATTTTAATAAAGTTAAGAATTTTGCTAGATTTTGTAGTTTCTATAAAGATTATTTTGTGCATTTTAAAAGTAAATTAACGTTCACATGTAACCGCCTTAAATTAACGATAAACAGAACGCCTTAAATTCAATTACTACAAAGTCACGTGATGTGTCATGCATGGAAGTCTATACTTCATACTTTTAGAAATTTGGATTCATGCGAACACGTGCCCAGTCCAACTACGGTTACACGAACCGAACCCCCAAGTGTTTTGTTCATAGAAACGTGTGTGTTGCAAACCGGTTCGGTATTCTCGTCTTTAAAAGATTCTTCACGATTTCATATTTCTAGTCATTGGTCAAACATTGTTGAGTTGATTTCGATAACCTATTCTTGAGGACTCTATAGACTTGGATCAATATAGTTTGACTTTTTCTTAATTACTTCATTTGTTCTTCTTGTTTTTCTTTTGGTCTTTAGATTGGATGTGATTTTTTTCCCCCAATTATCGCCCACATAGTCACACACTCAAACCTATATATGCACACGTAATTAATTGGAAATTGCAATATTGATTTGAGGTATATATGTCTTAAACGCCCTTAAAACTAAATTTTCTATAACAAATTAAATATATCATTTATCAAAACAGTCACATTACAAAGAGACTGAATTTTCTGAGAACTATATAAAACGCTAATTAAACAAAACAATGCTTTGAATATAACATTGAGAATAATGTTTTTAGATTTTTAAATTTTTTAAAAATAAATCGCTTAAGAAAATCTGATACAGTTTGGTTTAAGACTTAAGTAGTAGTGAAAAAAAAAACAAAAAAAAAAAGGAGTTTGGCCATCCTAATGTTTTGTGTGTGTGTGTGTTTTTTTGTTGGTTATGTGGTAAAGTTATAGATTGACTGACCCGTTGGAGTCAATCTCGAGAAAAAAGCAAGTCGACACCTTTACCTCTTCATCTGTATACGTGCTTCAGTGCTTGTGGTTGTGGAGTGTACTGTCCAAGCGGGGAGCTAACTCTCGCTTTCTCTTTTTAGATATGAAAAGCCAACTATTTTTTGAAAGAGAAAAAATTATGAATAATACAGCATGAAAATATAATATTCTAAAAGTAAGAATTACCATAAAAGAGTAGTTAGTAACAGCTGCTCTAGATTATAATTTAGTAATTATAAACAATTTAGAATTCAGAATAATAAAATAATTAAAAATTCATTTAGTTTATTAATTACAAAACTATACATAATTGTAAAAACAATAAATTTAACACCTGTTTACACCCTTAGGACATTGTATGTATTTCATCGTCTAGTTGATTAATGAATAATAGAATTACGGCAATCGTTATGCAAATATGAAATATGATAGACACAAAATATAATAAATAAACAATGTTTCTTCAAAAATTATATATTTGGCAAAAAAATTATTTATGGATCGTGAGATCTAAATATCCAATATAATCGTCAGATCATTTATTATATTTAGATAGCTACAATGATATAATTAAAACTTATATCATCTAACAATTTACATAATGTATAAAATTAATTTATAACTAAAGTTATCCATATATTCCCTCTGTATCATGAAGATTGATTTTCTAAGAGTTTATTTTTGTATACAAAGATTAATTTTCTGTATTTTAATTAATTTATTTTATTGAAAATATCAATTAGTTAATTAGTGCATTTACCTTTTTTTTTATTGGAAGATGGGAAGTGAAGTAAAAACCAACTTAAGATTAACTTTTTTTTTTAAAACATAACACATAAATAATTAATCATGGTGCAATATTTATTGTTTTTTTAATCTTGGTGAAAACTAAAAAAATTAATCTTTGTGATATATAGGAAGTATATATTATACGACTTTAAATCAAAATAATCAAATTTGCGAAGCAACCACATTAACACAAATGGTGCAAATGGTAACTCAATCAGTTGAATTAACTATTTATCTAAATTTTGCAGTTGAATGAGATTCAAGTCAAAAAAATTTCATTTATTTTGTTCAACTCATTCATTTTAATGCAACTATTTGCAGTTAAAGGTTTCAAATGGTTGTATATACATGAATGAGTTTAAGAAAATTGAATAAAAATGAATTAAATAATCTTTCTTTGTATTTGGTTCATATTTCTAATTTTTTTTAGTTAAATGAGTTGAACCATTTTTTAACTCTTTCCATATTAAATGGTGAAATTTTTGATAATGTCTCATTCAACCAATTTTATTCCTGCACCCATAATAATTGGGTTCAAATATTTTTTTTTTGGTAATCCCATTTCTGATTTTTAACCCAAAATTTATACTGTTTAATTATTATCCAAAATGTGGATATAGTTAGTCAAGTATTTATGTATTTGACCTGTGAGTAATCATTTCATGAAATCTCTCTGATTTTTCAATTTCGCCTGTCTTTCTATCTCTCTCTCCTTCTCCTATCTCTAATCTCTTCTCTCTATCGGGGAAACCAAACGGTGGATCAAGGCGGAGAAAGAAAAAGAGAGGTTGAGAAAATCGTGAGATATGGTTGAGACGAGACGTAGCTCTTCCGCTTCCAAGCGTTTCTGTGCTTCTTCTTCTCCTGAAGCCTCTTCATCGCCACGCCCTACCAAGCGATCTAAGGTCAAGGTTGATGCCGCCGCTGCTGCTCTTGAATCTGTGCGTACTTGTCTCCGATTCCAAGATTTTGATTCCTCTTTATGCTCTGTTCTCACTTCTGGATTTTAAATCTGGGTTTTTTTTGTGTCTTTATATATTTTTGTTCCGGGGATCTCATTTCTGAATTTTGGAAACCCTAGGCGGCGGTGGAACCGGCTGCTTCTTCATCAGCGAGCGAGGTTCCGATCGAAAATCAAGGACCAGCTTCGGATCCTGGATCGGAATCTGGAGAGCCGGAACTGGGATCCTCTGATCCACAGGCTTTAGATGCAGAGAAGCCTGTTACGACTGATGTACCGGTGATGGAGAGCTGTCCTGAAACCGATGCTAATCCTGAAGTCGAAGTCTTGGCGACACCTACCATCGC
Source organism: Cardamine occulta (assembly GCA_028015245.1). NCBI lineage: Eukaryota > Viridiplantae > Streptophyta > Magnoliopsida > Brassicales > Brassicaceae > Cardamine > Cardamine occulta. The sequence goes on along the minus strand of CM051393.1, from coordinate 1,458,690 downwards.
AGGTTTCGATGGTTTCCTGTTGTCTCTACTGACGAGTTTTTTATTCAAAAATCAAAAGTAATCTCATTTCTAATGTTTTGGTGTATCTGTGGATCTAGGTGAAGTGGCCGCGGATGCTGAGAAATCGAAGACGGCTAAGAAGCGAGCTTCAAAGGCTCCATGGGCGAAGCTACTTTCCCAGTATCCTCAGGTGGGTCAAGCGTCATGATCAGTTCTCTGTGCTGTCTAAAAGTCTGCGAATTGCGGCTTCAGAGTTTAGCACTTTGCAAAAGTTGAATTTTTTAAATAAAGATCTGATTTTTCAGTTCACACGAAACGAGTTTTGTTGTCTGCATGTCCAGTTCTTTTTCTTTGTTCGGGCAATAGTATGTGCTAGTTTTTGTTTTAGTCTTGTCTAGTTCTTATGACTATGTCATTTGTTTTTTTGAGTTTGTGACTAATATTCTTTTGTTCTCACTGTCCTTTGGTGTTTCTCTGCAACTTCAGAACCCTCACCGTATAATGAGAGGCCCTGTGTTTACTGTTGGACGCCGTGGATGCGATTTATCTATCAAAGATCAATCTATGCCAAGCACCCTATGTGAGCTGAAGCAGTCTGAGGTAATGACATCTGAATTTGCCCATTTCTAATTCGTCTCTTACTGGCCAAAAAGAGAAAAGCCTTTTGCTTACACAGTCTCGTGCAGCACGGTGGTCCATCAGTTGCATCCCTGGAGATCATAGGGAATGGAGTTCTTGTTCAGGTCAATGGCAAGTGTTACCAGAAAAGTACTTGTGTTCATCTGCGGGGTGGTGACGAGGTGGTCTTCAGCATTTCTGGGAAACATTCTTATGTATCCTTTTTTGGAGTTGTGTGGAAAGTTAATTCCCCACATTCTTATGTTATTTATAACGTTCTTGCTGATTAAATTCAGTGGTTTTTCGTTAATTTTTCTTAACGTTTTGTCTAGATATTTCAACCTCTTAAAGATGAAAACCTAGCTGCTCCTGACAGAGCTTCTTCGTTGAGTATATGTGAATCTCGGGGTGCCCCTCTGAAAGGGGTTCATGTTGAGACAAGAGCAGGAGACTCCTCAGCTGTTGATGGGGCCTCTATATTGGCATCTCTATCAAAGTACCGTAACTTCCATCTTCTACCACCAATTGCTAAAACTGCCAAAAGGCAGCAAAATCCAGAGGTTCCTGTGGTACCTTCCAGTTGCAATGATTGCATCTCGGATACTGAGATGAATGATGCTGATAGTAACAATGACCATGCTGCTATTGCTTCTGTGGAGAAAACTGCTGCTTCAACCTCTTTTACTGCCAATGAGAATCTGAATACTGATGGCAGTGGATTGGATCCTTTTCAAGAAGCTGATGGTGGTAATGTTCCTGGTTCTGGTTATGAAATTAGACCAATCGCACACCTTCTTGGGGAGCCTTCTTCATTTGATATAAGGGGCAGCATCTCCAAATTGCTAGGTGAACGAAGGGAAGTGAGAGAATTCCTTAGAGAATTTGACCTTTCATCAACTATATCGACTAGACGCCAAGCATATAAGGATAGTCTGCGAGGAGGAGTACTCAATGCTGAAAGCATAGAAGTTTCTTTCGAGAACTTCCCATATTTTTTAAGGTCTGGTTGCTAGAATTTATGTTAGATTTCTACCTTATGTCTGGCTTTTGATGGTTTGATTTATAACCAACAATTTATCTGAATTGTCTCAGTGCTACGACGAAGGATGTTTTGATTGCATCGATGTATGTCCATATGAAGGGTGGAAGCAAGTTTGCAAAGTATGCATCAGACTTGTCGACAATGTGTCCCCGTATCTTACTCTCTGGACCAGCAGGTATGAGGCTTTACTAGAAGTATTTCTTCTTTTTGCTGTTTTCATTCTTCTAACAAAGTTTACCTTAGTATACATAAGGTCTGATGCCTATCTTTCTAACCAAGTTTACCATTATTTTAGGCTCTGAGATATATCAGGAAATGTTGGCTAAAGCGCTTGCCAAAAATTTTGGGGCCAAATTGATGATTGTTGACTCTCTTTTGCTGCCTGGGGTAATCTTCTCCCCCCCCCCCTCTTTTTTTCTCTTCTGTGTTAGCTTTTCATTCTATGTATATTCATTCCAGTTGTGTTATGTTTATTACAATATTTTTTTTGTCATCTTGAACAAGTGGGTATTAACTTGTATTGTTGACTTATGGTCCCAATTAGCTTAGATGCTATATCTGTAAGAGTGTCCACTCCGCCATTGTTTCCCACCGGCTCTTTGATAGTTAGTAGGTTTGTTCATTCCAGCGAAGTCATTGATTTTGTACTGTTTCTGGATGGCTTCAGGGATCACTAGCCAAGGAAGCCGAATCTTCTAAAGAAGGTTCTAGGCGTGAAAGGCTGTCTATGCTTGCTAAACGAGCTGTTCAGGCTGCTCAAGCATTGCAGCATAAAAAACCAACGTCAAGTGTTGATGCTGATATAACAGGGGGCTCAACATTAAGTTCTCAGGCTTTGCCAAAGCAAGAAGTGTCAACAGCTACTTCTAAAAGTTACACATTCAAAGCAGGCATGATGGTTCAATTTGTCATCTGATTGTTCACTTTCTTTGATGTACCACTCTTCCTGTTGTACTGACTAAGCACTTTTGTCATTTTTAGGTGACCGAGTAAAGTTTGTTGGTCCTACGTCTTGCCCACTTAGGTATTGTTTGCTTCTTTTTTTTTTTTTTTTTTTAATGTCTTCACACTTTCGGTAAATTTTTTTGTATTCAAAACTCTGTTCTAACTTTCTTCCTGCTATTTAAAATAGGGGACCAGGCAATGGTTTCCAGGGAAAAGTAGTCCTTGCATTTGAAGACAACAGTTCTTCAAAAATTGGGGTTAGATTTGATAGACCTCTAATAGATGGCAATGATCTTGGTGGCCTCTGTGAAGAAGACCGTGGTTTTTTTTGTGCTGGTAATCGGCGGGCTGTTACTTTCAACTTTACCTCACTTGAAAGAAAATTTGATTGATATCATTCTTTATGTACAGTTGGCTCACTTCGGTTGGATGGTTCTTCTAGTGATGATGCTGATAAACTCGCCGTGAATGAAATCCTTGAGGTACCATTTACTCTCTAAGTGATGAAAGAGTGCCTACTTATTCCTTATAGCTACAGGATTGTTAACTTCTTGACTCGTATCATAGGTCGCATATAGCGAGAGTGAAGGAGGGTCACTAATATTGTTCCTGAAAGACATTGAGAAATCTCTCGTGGGGAATAGTGATGTGTATGCAACCTTGAAGAGCAAGCTTGAGAATTTACCGGAAAATATTGTTGTCATGGCCTCACAAACCCAGTTGGACAGCCGAAAGGAGAAAGTAGGAAACTTATTTAATCTTCTTTTAAGTTGTTTTAGTTTTCTTATCTGTATAATTGATTAGAGGTTTGATGGTTCTTTTTCAGTCCCATCCTGGAGGCTTCTTGTTTACTAAGTTTGGGGGCAACCAGACGGCATTACTGGATCTTGCATTTCCGGTATGATGACCTGACTTATCTTGGATTATTTTGCATTTCTCGAAATTGTAATGTACCTAAATGGTTCTTTCTTGAATGGTAAGGTTTACCATAGTCATCTTGCATTTTGAGATGTTGAAAATGACTTTTATATCATGTGCAGGATAATTTTGGTAAACTGCACGATAGGAGCAAAGAAACGCCTAAATCAATGAAACAAATAACTCGTCTGTTTCCTAACAAAGTCGCCATCCAGTTACCCCAGGTACCTTGATTCGTTTCTTCTTGTCTGGGTACATTTATTCTTTTTTATTTCATTTTCTTATGCTCTTAAGATATATTAGGACGAAGCTTTGCTCTTGGATTGGAAGGAGAAACTTGAACGTGATACAGAGATTTTGAAGGTTCAGGCTAATATAACCAGCATCCTTGCAGTGAGTATCATCTAATCAAGTCCTTAAGCTATCTATGCGTTCCTGGTTTTTTTTTTTCTTTTTTTCTCTTTTTCTCTTTTTCTCTTTTGTTTATGTCTTTGTTAATGATGCTTACAGGTCCTCACCAAAAACCGTCTGGACTGCCCTGACCTTGGAACCTTGTGCATCAAAGATCAAACCCTTCCATCTGAAAGTTGGCCTCTACTACTTGCCTATTTTCTTTATGTAGTCTTGATCAGCCGCTTAGTTGACTAATCAAAAACTGTATGTGTTAATAGGTGTTGAGAAAGTGGTTGGTTGGGCTTTTAGTCACCATCTTATGAACTGCTCAGAACCTACAATTAAAGACAACAAGCTTGTTATCTCTGCAGAAAGGTGTGCTCCTTTTACAGGCTATGTGATACAGTAGCTTGAGTACAACTTAGTTTTATATAATAACATTTTGGTACGTGTTGCAGCATTACATATGGCCTGCAGATGTTACATGAAATTCAGAACGAGAACAAGAGTTTAAAGAAATCTCTCAAGGTATTATTATGTAACTTTATCTCTTACCTCCCAAGCTGCTTAGCAAGTTCCAGAGTTAAGAGTGTCTTCGCTATGCTGTTTCAGGATGTTGTTACTGAGAACGAATTTGAAAAAAAACTCCTGTCAGATGTCATTCCACCTAGTGATATAGGTGTTTCGTTTGACGATATTGGTGCTCTGGAAAATGTGAAAGACACATTGAAGGAGTTGGTGATGCTTCCTCTTCAAAGACCGGAATTGTTTGACAAAGGCCAGCTAACGAAGGTACCTTCTATTGCTATTCGTTTTCACACGTTTGTTACTCCCACAGCCCCACTGTACTGGAACCAAACATATAATATATTATATTTTAATGCAGCCTACGAAAGGTATACTATTGTTTGGACCTCCTGGTACTGGGAAGACAATGTTGGCAAAGGCGGTAGCAACTGAGGCTGGCGCAAACTTCATCAATATCTCAATGTCCAGTATTACTTCAAAGGTATCTCTCGTAAAATAATCCGACTTCTTTTATGCTTTCTGTTAAAGATTACCCCTGAGCATTTACGAAAAATGCTTTGCAGTGGTTTGGTGAGGGAGAGAAGTATGTGAAAGCTGTCTTCTCCTTAGCGAGTAAGATTGCCCCGAGTGTCATTTTTGTTGATGAGGTATGTTTGAAGAGACTAAAAACTGCTCTGTTTCTCCTCTCCTTGTAAGCAAATCAATGTCCTTTTTCTCAATCTGATGATTGCGGGAAAACATTATTTAGGTTGATAGCATGTTGGGAAGACGTGAAAATCCGGGGGAACATGAAGCTATGCGTAAGATGAAGAATGAATTCATGATAAACTGGGATGGTTTAAGAACAAAGGATAGAGAACGGGTTCTGGTACTTGGTGCCACCAATAGACCATTTGACCTTGATGAAGCTGTTATTAGACGGCTACCCCGGAGGTAAAACCATCACTTCTCCCTCTGTTCTCTGTTACTTTTGAAGGATATCCCTCATGTGGTAACCATCGTTGAGCCTCCCCTGCATTCTACTTCTATGCAGATTGATGGTTAATCTTCCAGATGCGACTAACAGATCAAAGATCTTAGGCGTCATTCTAGCAAAAGAAGAAATAGCACCAGACGTTGATTTAGAAGCTATAGCAAATATGACAGATGGGTACTCAGGAAGTGACTTAAAGGTCTCATATTTCTCTCTCCCTCCCTCTCAATCTCCTTCCCTGTAAAGAAAACACTCACAGACCCTCACATTCTCATTTGGTTGCAGAATCTGTGTGTGACAGCAGCACATCTTCCAATCCGAGAAATACTGGAGAAGGAAAAGAAGGTTTGGTTCTACTTGATGCATTGCTTCGAATCCAAAGGCCATTTAATTTATACTCACAGAACTCATCCTCTTTATACTGACTGTTGTTTTGACTGCAGGAGAAAACTGAAGCTCAGGCTGAGAACCGTCCCACACCACCTTTGTATAGCTGTACAGACGTTCGTCCTCTGACAATGAACGATTTCAAGGCTGCCCATGATCAGGTAAAGTCCAAACAAAAAGAATCCAATCAGTTTCACGTTGTGATTATATAGATTGAAAAGAGGCTAAAATGATCGAAACATGTAGGTATGCGCGAGTGTTTCATCAGACTCATCAAACATGAACGAGCTTCAGCAATGGAACGAGCTGTATGGAGAAGGAGGATCGAGGAAGAAGACGTCGTTGAGCTACTTCATGTAGAAGAGACGAAAGAGAGAGAGAGAGAGAGAGAGGAGGAGGAGAGATTTGTTCGGTTTTTTTAATCTCATTTTGGTCTTTTTAATTTATAAACTTTTTGTACAGAGAGAAAGAGAGAGAGAAAGAGTGTTGTTTCGTTTTGTTGTCTAATTCATTTTCTTTCTCAACATTAGAAGAAGAAAAACAAATCATTCGCTGTATAATCTATAATACATGCGTATGTATATTATATAGAGAGGCTCGGATCTTTCTCAACATAATTCTAAGTCTGGAAGGTGGTTGCTTATGAAAATACTAGTTAAGGTTATGATCTATATCTAGACGACTAATTTGTGTCGTCTAATTCTGGGTATGTTGCCAAGTCCATATGGAAGATTTGGCTAATCGCTAAGCTTCTAATAAGTGGTATGTATCCTCTGGATGTATGAAATTTTCCAAGAAATCCACTTCCCAATCTATTGTCTCTTTTGGTAATTTCTGGAACTTGTAACAAAATTTTACACTTTTTATCATGATTAATCATCAACGCTTGCGACCCATATTTTGGAAATGTTTCTCGGAAACATATACTCGTACTTACAAAAATTAAAACTAAATCACTTTAAAGCTATATTGCCCAAGATCTTTGTTGGAATCCATAAGAGTTGAAAAACAAAAGTAAATTGAAGCTCATGCAAGAAAAAAAAAGAAGGGTTTTTCAAGATGTTAGCTAGCTCAAGCATGTTAACATAATCATGCACATGATTGTTTTGGGGAGTAGCTCTAGTGGTTACCCAAGTTGTCTACTAGCTGACGCAATAAAACATCATCATTTCGTTTAAAGACCCTGCAAGAACTGCAATGTCAAACCTTTTATCAAAAAAAAAAAGAACTGCAACGTCAGTGTTAATCTTTGGGTCCATGTAGGTGATGGCTTCAACCACCAAGTTCCCTAGCGGCTCAAAAACTCTTGTTCTAAATATTCCCGCTAGTGACCTTCCAATCACTTCGACACATGAGACACTGTAAGAAAAAGAAACAAACGGTCATCTTCACCAAAAAAATAGAATGAATGTAAAGCACAAGAAATTAGTAATTATTAATGAAAATTATCGTATGTAGTATCATGCATCAAACGTTTGCTTCCCAACAGAACTAGACAACACAACCAGGCAACCAGCACGTGCAAGTTGATGCACAAAATCGGTTTCTCAAGCCCAAAATTCAGCTTCCCATGGGCTATACGTATTGAAGTAAAAAGTTATAAAAGAAAAATAGTGCACGAGATTACTCAGTTTGAAAAAAATAAAAACGAGATATTACTTACATCTAAAGTCATTAGGTACCACATTGTACTAAAAGTCTATTCGAAGACTTCGTTTACGTTAATATCCCCAAACTTAAAGCAAACTTTACAATCTCGGAAGACAAGAGAACTTGAGAGATTGACAACTACAAACTAAAAAACATAAAAAAAACTTTGGAATAGGTGTACAATGAATGCCTCAACTAGGCAGAGTTCAAACAATCTGTAGAACAATTTCTCCTTTCCACTTGGTGCATCTCGTCCGATGCTTGACCAATAATTTCTCATGGCTTATAAGGTGTTTTCGATGCCAAAGGCTTGAGAAAGAGTTGAAGAAGCCAACAATGCTTCAGCGATGCCGTTAATCACTAGAGCATGCTACATTGCTCTAATGAGCAAAGCATAATCAACATGCTCGTTGGAAAAAGTGATTATGTAATCTTGATCGACGATATTCAGAAAAACTTCTTAATGATATGGTAAAAAAAATTCTTAATGATATGGTTCACAGTCACTCTAATGGAAGTAGAAAGTGAACACAAAGAAAATAAATTAACAATCATCAATCAAACAAATAGATAGAAAATAATATATGTACCAAACTTGCGCCATAATGGTGAGACAACACAAGAGCGCATTATATTCGTCAGATCTTCCAAGTATTCAAAGAAAGGTTATACCTGGAGTATTGCCCATAGTTATTTGTTACTAAAACAAAACAAATTTCGTTTTGCCCAAAATTGAGAAAAGGACTATTGGAAATGTGAAATATTTAGTATAACCTAATTGATACACTAGACAAAATTAGTTAATATAATTGTCCATGTGAGATTTTGAATTCGTCAACCGATATGTTTTTTTTTCTTAGTAATAAAATAAAAAAATCACTAGTCTCATTTGGTAGAAATATAATCATAATTCATAACATATCCTTGCAACTTTATTGAAGTAGAATTAGTCTCTCGCTCAACATCAAATCACTTAAAAGCTGTTAGATATATAGATCTTTGAGTCAGTACAAAATATATAGATCTTTGCTGTTTACGGATATTGGTACCTCGGCACAAAGTGCAATTGCTAAGGAATCCACGTTTCTTTTAAAATAAATTACATATAAAAAAGCCATATTTTTCCTTGCAAAATATTTAACAAGTCGGAAAGTTATAAGAGCTAAGTTTTGAACTTTTTTACAAAAAAATCTAAAAATTAGAAAATTGTTATGCATATTAAATGGATGCGTATAATATTCCAGATTACTTATTTGTCACCGTCAATTCTAGTTTTGTATATATCTTTATATATAGTGTTCTACAACTCATGAATAAAACAAACAAAATAATTACTTAATATGGCGATGTATCATCCACATCATTAGCTTTCAAAAATCTTCCATCATGTTTGGCTCAAAGGTTGAGGACGATATCAAAACACAGCTTATCTTAAAATAAGGTGGTTGGAGGGGCTTCTTAAACAACTATTTTGTACTTCATTAAAGTAGTACATGCATTGTTGGTCTCGAATTAAGAATCGAACAGTGGGCGAGTGGGGATCGCCACATTTTCTATCTAAAACCCCACTTGTAAACAAAACTTGTATTCAAATAAATCATCATATTTTCAGTTTATATTTGTGGTGCGCATCTCTTCTCTGATTCTTAGAGCAAATTCCAATGAGAGTACTTTCTCACCAAGAGAGAATGACAATCTACTTTTTCTTTGATTAGTTCATACTTTTTTTATAATTTAAGTTTAATTAATTTTTTAACGAAACCATCTTAAAATTTTTATTATTATAATTTATGAGAGACTCAAAAGAGTTTGTCACCCAATGAGGTTACTCTTAAGTTTTAATACACCATAACAATGTTCTCGATCTAGTAACAAATTCTACGTGAAAAATTCACTAGTCTTCTTCCATCGGAACTTCTGGCATGTCAAACAAGTCTTCTTTTATCGGCTTATGTATTGTAGGCAGAAGGTGAATCACTAACCTTCTCTCCACGGTTTCTGCTGTTATCAAGCTCTCTCACAATTTCAGGAGTAATCTGCAATGGTATAAGTAAAGTTAAATAAGAAAAAGGTTTCAAGATTTTGACTAGATAAAGGTAGAAAGGAGCCATACATGCTTGTGATTATGCTTGTCAATTAGACTTCTGAGACTCTCTTTATCTTCCTTTCTAAGCTCATGCTTGTACCTACAAAAGAAAACGGTTTTACCATGAGAGGCAAAAGCTGATTCCTATGCCTAAAATGAAAAATTCTTCTTCCTTACAATTGCACACAGGAAAGAAGAGCTTGGTGCCAAATGGGGTGCACAACACTTGTCTCATGAAATCTCAAAAAGTGAGCAGTGACCGCATCAACAGCCTGACACGGCAGTGCATATTTCTTATCTAGAATAACTTTGATGAAGTAACTGCACACACACAAATACACAGTGTAACCAAAGAAAGGCACATACAATATACCTATATGTAAGTGTAAGGTTAGCCTGTTTTTTTTATCTGATTTTAATATTCCATCTCCGCCAAACATACCAAGGCAACACTGCAGTTCATGTACATGAATAAGATTGTTTGTTTATTTTATTTTTATTTTTTAAATTATCTGATAAAAAACTTTCAAAAAGATGTTACCTTGAGAATTTTTCAGGAATTGAGAACTTTTTCATTATAGCTCCAATAATTTCAGCTTGTCTGCGGAAACCTGGTCCAGACTGAAAAAACATGAAAGTTATTTAGAAAAAAAACAATAGAAAGATCAAAAGAGGCAGAAAATAAAAATTGATAACACACCTTACACAAAGGAATAACAATTCCCGAGTAGAATTCCATGGGCTTGTAAAGTGCCTTAATCAAAGATCGGTGGAGCCAAAAATGTAGCTTCTTGTGGTTTCTGATATCCTCTATCACCCTAGGAAGAAGAAAAAACTCATAGAACCAGTCAGCTTTTTTGCTGGATGCATAGATGCATGTAGCCTTGAACATTGCTTTGGGTGACCAAGTCTCTGGTCGAGTCAACTTCAATAAATCTTCACTATATAATTAAGAGCTTTCGGCATTTTCTCTTGTGTGTATACACTCATATGGTTTCCTAGCTTTTGAAAATATTCAATGGCTTTAGACTTGGACAACATGGAAGTATAAGTTTCTGCAACAGAAGCTGAACCTACAGCTGGTAAAAGACTAGAAACAAAAATTAGCCACTTAAACCATATATATACAAACAATAATTTGCACAGAGACATAAGTATTGAGCAACCTGTAGCATCATCTTTATCTTCACGCTCCTTGACACAGGTGATAGCATCAGAGATACGATTAGCTATTGAAGTCCCATCCTTGTTAGAGAATACATTAAGTATCTTGTCTTCATTCTCACTGGTCATACCCTGGAAAATATATGCAGCCAGTTAGAAGATTTGGCTCTATCAATAACAATCTCAATCACATGACCACAAATATTTTTAGAAATCTCACTTGGTAATCATCAACAGATAGCTCTATATCAATCTCATCATCATCAATGACATCTTCAAACCCATACACTGCCTCCTTGAAAAAGTCTCTCATTGGGATTGTCTCAAAGTTTTCTTCATTTTCGACCTCTCTTTGCTGCGCATAGGCTAGTTTCAGGATCTTTGCCGATAGCTGCACAAAAACCAGGGAGCAAAATAAATAGATTAAAAAAAGTTTAGAAACCCTAACAATTCCAACATCCAAAATTAATTTCTCACCTTCCTGGGCTTGCGAGCGTTCCTCGAGGAAGAGGCGACGACGGGAATAGCTCTACGTTTCCGCTTAATCGCCATTGTTGTCCGAGTGAGATTTTGGGAGAGAGCATGTGAAGAAGAAAACCCTAAATTGTTTTAAGACCTAATAATATCTTTTGCGTGGCCCAAACGAATACTTGAGAGCTAAGCCCAACGGGAAGATATGGGCTTTCAAGTTGAAGTCCATTAAAGAACAGCCCTAATAGGACCAACTGCAAACGCTCAAGGAAAATTGCGTTTGATTTTAGAGCGATTCCAAACGCAAATTAGCTTCATCTCTCACAATCGTCTCCCTTCGATTTTGGCGGCAAACCAATGGACATCAGATACACACAGTCCCAGATGACAGTGTGTTGATTCGATTGAGGAGATTAATCGATTGGGATTGAAAATGCAAGAAAATTCGTCTCCTTTGATAAGACCGATTAACAGAAACGTAATTCACAGAATCTGCTCCGGTCAAGTCATCTTGGACCTCTCGTCAGCTGTCAAGGAGCTTGTGGAGAACAGTCTCGACGCTGGCGCCACCAGTATAGAGATTAACCTCCGAGACTATGGCGAAGACTACTTTCAGGTCATTGACAACGGTTGTGGCATTTCCCCAACCAATTTCAAGGTTTGTTTCCTGAATCTCCGACTTACCATTGATTATTCCGATTTGTAACTGTTGAATTGGAGCTGGGTACTTCGTTTCTATATGTAAATTATGAATCTTTCGTGTTGCTCTCTCTGTGTACTTACAGGTTCTTGCACTAAAACACCATACTTCAAAATTGGAGGATTTCACAGATCTTCAGAGTTTGACTACTTATGGTTTTAGAGGAGAAGCCTTGAGCTCTCTCTGTGCATTGGGAAATCTCACTGTGGAGACGAGAACCAAAAACGAGCCAGTTGCTACGCTCTTGACGTTTGATCATTCTGGTTTGCTGACTGCTGAAAAGAAGACTGCTCGCCAAATCGGTACCACTGTCACTGTGAGAAAGTTGTTCTCTAATTTACCTGTACGAAGCAAAGAGTTTAAACGCAATATACGCAAGGAATATGGGAAGCTTGTATCTTTATTGAACGTGAGTTTCTTCCTTAATACTTCGATCATAACCGATCCACTTTTCTTGGCTACACGATAGCTTATATGTCCCTGGAATACTTCAATGGTCACTCCCATTATTTGATGGATTATTACTGGATTTCTACTGTTTGATATTTGCGTTCCATGTTGGAATGACATTGCGTTCCAAAAGGTTTTTGTTTTATCTTCAATGTGGATGATTACTCAGTTTTATTGGTATGATTCAAGTTGAAGTTCCTTATACAAATTATCATTGTGCTGGGAACTATATTTACTATGTAGACTGTTTTAAGGCCAGTATCCTACGCTAGAACCAGCTTTTGAATCTTGCTCAATCTCTGTTTCAGTAGTAACCAATGACCTCTTCAATGATTTTCCTCCTGGTATTTCCTTTTTGCAGGCATATGCACTTATTGCGAAAGGAGTGCGGTTTGTCTGCTCTAACACGACTGGGAAAAACCCAAAGTCTGTTGTGCTGAACACACAAGGGAGGGGTTCACTTAAAGATAATATTATAACAGTATTTGGCATGAACACCTTTACAAGTCTACAGCCTGTAAGTATATGTGTATCAGATGATTGTAGAGTTGAAGGGTTTCTTTCCAAGCCTGGACAGGGTACTGGACGCAATTTGGCAGATCGACAGTACTTCTTTATAAATGGTCGGCCTGTAGATATGCCAAAAGTCAGCAAATTGGTGAATGAGTTATATAAAGACACAAGTACTCGGAAATATCCAGTCGCCATTCTAGATTTTATTGTGCCAGGTGGAGCATGTGATTTGAATGTGACACCCGATAAAAGAAAGGTGTTCTTTTCTGATGAGACTTCTGTTATCGGTTCTCTGAGAGAAGGTCTGAACGAGATATATTCCTCTAGTAATGCCTCTTATATTGTTAATAGATTCGAGGAGAATTCCGAGCAACTAGACAAGGCTGGAGTTTCATCTCTTCTTCATTTGAAATCAAATCTCCGGTCAAAAGGGATTGTTCTGGATGTCGGTTCAGAAGCAATTGAAAAGGAAATTTCTCCCTCAAGGGAGGCTGAGATTGATAATAGTTCGACAATGGAGAAGTTTAAATTTGACGTCAAGGCACGTGGGGATAGGAAAGGGGAAGGTTCTTTATCAGTCCATGATGAGTCCCTAACTGTAACTCACCTTGACAAGACAACTAGCAAAGGTTTGCCTCGCTTTAATATGATTGATAAAGTTACTGATGCAAGTAAAGACTTAAGCAGTCGCTCTAGCTTTGCCCAGTCAACTTTGAATATTTTTGTTACTGTGGGAAAAAGAAAACATGAAAACATAAGCACCATCCTCTCTGAAGCACCTGTCCTCAGAAACCAAACTCCTAGTTATCGTGTGGAAAAAAGCAGATTTGAAGTTCATGCTTTGGCTTCAAGATGTCTGATGGAAGACGATCAAGTTGATGGTATGGTCGTCTCGAAGAAAGATGTGGCGCCAAACGAAATGGATTTTGAACTAGGAAATCAAATTTCTTCCGGAGCCCAAACTGATAATTTTGAAAGACATGAGAGAGTAAGTAGGCTTTTGTAGTCAAATCTATATATTAGTAAGCTGCTAATTGTTTATGTTTAAAGTGGCTATTTCTTTGGTTACTTTTTCTCCTAAAACTACTATTATTAAACCACTTATTCTAACTACAGGAAAATAAAAAACCATTATGTTTTGAAGAACCAACATCGGATAACACACTCATCAAGGGGGATATGGAAAGGATTTTGGAGGAAAATCCACGTTGCAGTCAGCCACCACGATCTGTAACCACAGTGCTGGACTCCCCAACTCATTCAACAGGTCCAAAAATGTTTTCCACTTTAGAATTTAGTTTTCAAAACCTCAAGACAAGGAGGTTAGAAAGGCTGTTGAGATTACAGTCCACAGGTTATGTATCTAAATGTATGAACACGCCCTGGCCTAAAAAGTAAGATTTCTTTCCTTCTTCTTTTATGTGTTCTGTATGCAGTCAGAGAAACAGGATGCTTTAAAATGATAAGTTACAGGTGCTTTGCGGCTGCAACATTAGAGTTATCTCAACCGGATGATGAAGAGGGAAAAGCAAGGGCTTTGGCTGCAGCTACTTCTGAGTTGGAAAGGCTTTTCCGCAAAGAGGATTTCAGGAAAATGCAGGTTGCTATCTTTTTGTGTCTTTGGCTAAGCGATATCTTAGAATCGATCTTTCGATTCTTAGTGATTTTCTGTTCTGCTCTATCCTAGCTTCTGTAGAGAAAGATTTATCTGTTTGCTCTTTGTGCTAGGTACTGGGTCAATTTAATCTTGGTTTCATCATTGCAATATTGGATCGAGATCTGTTCATCGTGGATCAGGTGAGTCTTTGTACATGCGTGCTTCCAGGCCCTCTTTTCCTTCTATTTTTTTAGTTTTTGGTTGAGTTGTGGAAAATGGAAGTTTTCCATCCATCATGTCTGAATTCTGAATAAATGGAGTAAAGTAAACTATTGATTGACTTTTATGGCCAGCATGCAGCCGATGAGAAATTCAACTTCGAACATTTAGCAAGGTCAACTGTCCTGAACCAGCAACCCTTACTCCAGTGAGTTGCTTTTGTGAGATCAATCTTGATTCCTAATTCCGTTTCACTGCTTTCACTTTTTCACATCAAATTCCACGACGGTGTTTCTTAGGTCCCATGTACTTGGAGAGACCAGTAGTAGTACCTCTTTTCCACTACTCTATATGTTACCCATATTTATTCAATTTTTCCTAAAACAGGCCTTTGAACTTGGAGCTCTCTCCAGAAGAAGAAGTTACAGTTTTAATGCACATGGATATTATCAGGTGAACGATTACACCATTATTTACTTGCTAACATTTTCCTATTCTTGACATCTGTTTAAAGATTTGATATTCTTTAACAACTTTCTAGGGAAAATGGCTTTCTTCTGGAGGAGAATCCGAGTCTTCTCCTGGAAAACACTTTAGACTAAGAGCTGTTCCTTATAGCAAGAATATCACCTTTGGGATTGAAGGTAGTTGTTTCCTTCTGTTACATCACATGTTTTTTGCATTACACGTTCTTATGTACTTTATTGTTTGGGGCAGATCTTAAAGACCTGATCTCAACTCTGGGAGATAACCACGGGGAATGTTCGGTTGTCAGTAGCTATAAAACCGGCAAAACGGATTCAATCTGTCCATCACGAGTCCGTGCAATGTTAGCATCCCGAGCATGCAGATCGTCCGTGATGATCGGAGATCCACTCAGAAGAAACGAAATGCAGAAGGTAACCAATGCTTACCCTAAGATAAACAACAATGTCCCTTAGCAACAATGTCTACTAAACTCAACCCGAATAGTCTGACCTTCACCATTCTTCTGCATATGTTAAACGTGTTAATTCATCTTCTGTTCAAAAACTGATACTTTTCCTCGGACAAGAACAACAAATCTAATGCATTTGTGATTTGGGTGTCAGATAGTAGAACACTTGGCAGATTTGGAATCTCCTTAGAATTGCCCACATGGACGACCAACGATGCGGCATCTTGTCGACTTGACGACTTTACTCAAATTACCTGATGACGACAATGATGATGATGTTGCAGCCATTTCATTGAAATGAACTTAAAAGTCTTAACGTGTATTTAGATGTGAGCACTGAGCATTCTTAGAATGAACATTGAGGACCACTCAAGTTATAACTAAAATATGTAAATGTTAAATGTTGACCTAGTCTTTATGATCTTCTTGATCACACAATGTAAAAGTACCATCTATAGACTTGAAAAGAAAAAATGGGTAAAAAAACCCTGAAGTTTTTCAAAAACATAAAAAAAACTCTGATCTTTTTTTGGGGGAAATAAAACCCTAGCTTTTAGAAAGTGTGGAAAACAGTCTCCGACGTTAATAGATGGTTAAAAAGTAACGCCAACAAAACGTAGCGTTTGATAAAATATGTTAATGTGTATTATTGGTTCTATAAATTGCTACTCTTTTTCAGGCTGAACACTCATCATGCTTCAGCTAGTGTAGTTAAATTCACAATGAAATACTACAAAGCAAAAGGGTGAAATAAAATAAATATGGACATAAAAAATGTAACGTAGACATGTCTAATTGAACAAAGGCAATACTACAAAATCCAAAAAGAAGAATTGAAGAACAAGAAAAACTATTAGTGAAGTCACAAAAACAAAGTGCAAAGAAACATCATGTTTATAAATTCTGTCGCCTATTCTTTAACTTGTTTCGCTCGTGTTCTCTGAAAAGTGACGATGGTAGCACAAAATTAGTGCTTAGATCTCGAACACTCCGACCGGCGCATATGTAGTCGTCTCCTGTTAGTGGACTGTGAAATACTCCATGACTTTCTGCTGGAACATTCGGCTGGCTCTGAAATGTGGGTTCTGGCTGACTATGAAATGTGGGTGTTGGTTGGCTATGAAATGTGGTTGTCTTCTCCACTGATGGTTCTTCACTCTTCTGTTTTTTCGATGGACGACCTCGAGGCTTCTTTGGGGGAATGGTAGCTGTTTCATTTTGGCATGTTTTCTTGTTATGCCCTATTTTAAGACACTTGCTACATGTCTGAAAAAAAACAAAAAATAGAAACATTATAAAATAGCATTAAGACATGCTTAAAACAATAACAAATCATGAAGACACCAATACAAATTAACACAAAACAGCAGTGAAAATAACAATGATTGTACCACTTGAATCCTATGTCGTGTTTGTCTACCAGCAGAAGTTTCATGAGCTTCAAGACGCCTTTTTGGTATTTTCTTACGCCCACGT